>CM060464.1:37595279-37805279 GCA_030544235.1 Lepturacanthus savala
GGATGTTAGTTGGTGTTAGTAGATGTTAGTGAGTGTTAGTGGATGTTAGTGGGTGTTAGTGGATGTTAGTGGGTGTTAGTTGGAGTGAGTAGGTGTTAGTGGGTGTTAATGGATGTTAGTAGGAGTTAGTGGGTGTTAGTAGGAGTTAGTGGGTGTTAGTGGGTGTTAGCGGGTGTTAGTGGATTTTAGTGGGTGTTAGTGGGTGTTAGTTGGTGATAGTGGATGTTAGTGGGTGTTAGTGGATGTTAGTGGGTGTTAGTGGATGTTAGTGGGTGTTAGTAGGAGTTAGTGGATGTTAGTGGGTGTTAGTGGATGTTAGTGGGTGTTAGTGGATGTTAGTGGGTGTTAGTGGATGTTAGTAGGAGTTAGTGGGTGTTAGTGGGTGTTAGTGGATGTTAGTGGGTGTTAGTGGATGTTAGTAGGAGTTAGTGGATGTTAGTGGGTGTTAGTGGATGATAGTTGGTGTTAGTAGGAGTTAGTTGGTGTTAGTAGATGTTAGTGAGTGTTAGTGGGTGTTAGTGGATGTTAGTGGGTGTTAGTGGATGTTAGTGGGTGTTAGTGGATGTTAGTAGGAGTTAGTGGGTGTTAGTGGGTGTTAGTAGGAGTTAGCTGGTGTTAGTAGATGTTAGTGAGTGTTAGTGGGTGTTAGTGGTGTTAGTAGGAGTTAGTTGGTGTTAGTAGATGTTAGTGAGTGTTAGTGGGTGTTAGTGGGTGTTAGTGGATGTTAGTGGGTGTTAGTGGATGTTAGTGGGTGTTAGTGGATGTTAGTAGGAGTTAGTTGGTGTTAGTGGGTGTTAGTGGATGTTAGTGGATGTTAGTTGGTGTTAGTGGATGTTAGTGGGTGTTAGTGGATGTTAGTGGGTGTTAGTGGGTGTTAGTAGGAGTTAGTGGGTGTTAGTGGGTGTTAGTGGGTGTTAGTAGGAGTTAGTGGATGTTAGTGGGTGTTAGTGGGTGTTAGTGGGTGTTAGTTAGTATTAGTGGATGTTAGTGGGTGTTAGTGGGTGTTAGTGGATGTTAGTGGGTGTTAGTGGATGTTAGTGGGTGTTAGTGGATGTTAGTAGGAGTTAGTGGATGTTAGTGGGTGTTAATGGATGTTAGTGAGTGTTAGTGGATGTTAGTTGGTGTTAGTAGATGTTAGTGAGTGTTAGTGGATGTTAGTGGGTGTTAGTGGATGTTAATGGGTGTTAGTGGATGTTAGTGGATGTTAGTGGGTGTTAGTGGATGTTAGTAGGAGTTAGTGGATGTTAGTGGGTGTTAGTGGATGATAGTTGGTGTTAGTAGGAGTTAGTTGGTGTTAGTAGATGTTAGTGAGTGTTAGTGGGTGTTAGTGGATGTTAGTGGGTGTTAGTGGATGTTAGTGGGTGTTAGTGGATGTTAGTAGGAGTTAGTGGGTGTTAGTGGGTGTTAGTAGGAGTTAGCTGGTGTTAGTAGATGTTAGTGAGTGTTAGTGGGTGTTAGTGGGTGTTAGTGGATGTTAGTGGGTGTTAGTGGATGTTAGTGGGTGTTCGTGGATGTTAGTAGGAGTTAGTGGATGTTAGTGGGTGTTAGTGGATGTTAGTGGGTGTTAGTGGATGTTAGTAGGAGTTAGTCGATGCTAGTAGGTGTTAGTGAATGTTAGTGGGTGTTAGTGGATGTTAGTGGGTGTTAGTAGGAGTTAGTTGGTGTTAGTAGATGTTAGTGGGTGTTAGTGGATGTTAGTGGGTGTTAGTGGGTGTTAGTAGGAGTTAGTGGGTGTTAGTGGGTGTTAGTAGGAGTTAGTGGATGTTAGTGGGTGTTAGTAGGTGTTAGTGGGTGTTAGTTAGTATTAGTGGATGTTAGTGGGTGTTAGTGGGTGTTAGTGGATGTTAGTGAGTGTTAGTGGATGTTAGTGGGTGTTAGTGGATGTTAGTAGGAGTTAATGGATGTTAGTGGGTGTTAATGGATGTTAGTAGGAGTTAGTGGATGTTAGTGGGTGTTAGTGGATGTTAGTGGGTGTTAGTTGGAGTGAGTAGGTGTTAGTGGGTGTTAATGGATGTTAGTAGGAGTTAGTGGGTGTTAGTAGGAGTTAGTGGGTGTTAGTGGGTGTTAGTGGGTGTTAGTGGGTGTTAGTGGGTGTTAGTTGGTGATAGTGGATGTTAGTGGGTGTTAGTGGATGTTAGTGGGTGTTAGTGGATGTTAGTGGGTGTTAGTAGGAGTTAGTGGATGTTAGTGGGTGTTAGTGGATGTTAGTGGGTGTTAGTGGATGTTAGTAGGAGTTAGTGGGTGTTAGTGGGTGTTAGTGGATGTTAGTGGGTGTTAGTGGGTGTTAGTAGGACTTAGTTGGTGTTAGTAGATGTTAGTGAGTGTTAGTGGGTGTTAGTGGGTGTTAGTGGGTGTTAGTGGATGTTAGTGGGTGTTAGTGGATGTTAGTGGGTGTTAGTGGATGTTAGTAGGAGTTAGTGGATGTTAGTGGGTGTTAGTGGATGTTAGTAGGAGTTAGTGGATGTTAGTGGGTGTTAGTAGGAGTTAGTGGATGTTAGTGGGTGTTAGTGGATGTTAGTGAGTGTTAGTGGATGTTAGTTGGTGTTAGTAGATGTTAGTGAGTGTTAGTAGATGTTAGTGAGTGTTAGTGGGTGTTAGTGGATGTTAGTGGGTGTTAGTGGATGTTAGTGGGTGTTAGTGGATGTTAGTAGGAGTTAGTGGGTGTTAGTGGGTGTTAGTGGATGTTAGTGGGTGTTAGTGGGTGTTAGTAGGAGTTAGTTGGTGTTAGTAGATGTTAGTGAGTGTTAGTGGGTGTTAGTGGGTGTTAGTGGATGTTAGTGGGTGTTAGTGGATGTTAGTGGGTGTTCGTGGATGTTAGTAGGAGTTAGTGGATGTTAGTGGGTGTTAGTGGATGTTAGTGGGTGTTAGTGGAAGTTAGTAGGAGTTAGTGGATGCTAGTAGGTGTTAGTGAATGTTAGTGGGTGTTAGTGGATGTTTGTGGGTGTTAGTGGATGTTAGTAGGAGTTAGTGGGTGTTAGTGGGTGTTAGTGGATGTTAGTGGGTGTTAGTGGGTGTTAGTAGGAGTTAGTGGGTGTTAGTAGATGTTAGTGAGTGTTAGCGGGTGTTAGTGGGTGTTAGTGGATGTTAGTAGGAGTTAGTGGGTGTTAGTGGGTGTTAGTAGGAGTTAGCTGGTGTTAGTAGATGTTAGTGAGTGTTAGTGGGTGTTAGTGGGTGTTAGTGGATGTTAGTGGGTGTTAGTGGATGTTAGTGGGTGTTCGTGGATGTTAGTAGGAGTTAGTGGATGTTAGTGGGTGTTAGTGGATGTTAGTGGGTGTTAGTGGATGTTAGTAGGAGTTAGTCGATGCTAGTAGGTGTTAGTGAATGTTAGTGGGTGTTAGTGGATGTTAGTGGGTGTTAGTAGGAGTTAGTTGGTGTTAGTAGATGTTAGTGGGTGTTAGTGGATGTTAGTGGGTGTTAGTGGGTGTTAGTAGGAGTTAGTGGGTGTTAGTGGGTGTTAGTAGGAGTTAGTGGATGTTAGTGGGTGTTAGTAGGTGTTAGTGGGTGTTAGTTAGTATTAGTGGATGTTAGTGGGTGTTAGTGGGTGTTAGTGGATGTTAGTGAGTGTTAGTGGATGTTAGTGGGTGTTAGTGGATGTTAGTAGGAGTTAATGGATGTTAGTGGGTGTTAATGGATGTTAGTAGGAGTTAGTGGATGTTAGTGGGTGTTAGTGGATGTTAGTGGGTGTTAGTTGGAGTGAGTAGGTGTTAGTGGGTGTTAATGGATGTTAGTAGGAGTTAGTGGGTGTTAGTAGGAGTTAGTGGGTGTTAGTGGGTGTTAGTGGGTGTTAGTGGGTGTTAGTGGGTGTTAGTTGGTGATAGTGGATGTTAGTGGGTGTTAGTGGATGTTAGTGGGTGTTAGTGGATGTTAGTGGGTGTTAGTAGGAGTTAGTGGATGTTAGTGGGTGTTAGTGGATGTTAGTGGGTGTTAGTGGATGTTAGTAGGAGTTAGTGGGTGTTAGTGGGTGTTAGTGGATGTTAGTGGGTGTTAGTGGGTGTTAGTAGGACTTAGTTGGTGTTAGTAGATGTTAGTGAGTGTTAGTGGGTGTTAGTGGGTGTTAGTGGGTGTTAGTGGATGTTAGTGGGTGTTAGTGGATGTTAGTGGGTGTTAGTGGATGTTAGTAGGAGTTAGTGGATGTTAGTGGGTGTTAGTGGATGTTAGTAGGAGTTAGTGGATGTTAGTGGGTGTTAGTAGGAGTTAGTGGATGTTAGTGGGTGTTAGTGGATGTTAGTGAGTGTTAGTGGATGTTAGTTGGTGTTAGTAGATGTTAGTGAGTGTTAGTAGATGTTAGTGAGTGTTAGTGGGTGTTAGTGGATGTTAGTGGGTGTTAGTGGATGTTAGTGGGTGTTAGTGGATGTTAGTAGGAGTTAGTGGGTGTTAGTGGGTGTTAGTGGATGTTAGTGGGTGTTAGTGGGTGTTAGTAGGAGTTAGTTGGTGTTAGTAGATGTTAGTGAGTGTTAGTGGGTGTTAGTGGGTGTTAGTGGATGTTAGTGGGTGTTAGTGGATGTTAGTGGGTGTTCGTGGATGTTAGTAGGAGTTAGTGGATGTTAGTGGGTGTTAGTGGATGTTAGTGGGTGTTAGTGGAAGTTAGTAGGAGTTAGTGGATGCTAGTAGGTGTTAGTGAATGTTAGTGGGTGTTAGTGGATGTTTGTGGGTGTTAGTGGATGTTAGTAGGAGTTAGTGGGTGTTAGTGGGTGTTAGTGGATGTTAGTGGGTGTTAGTGGGTGTTAGTAGGAGTTAGTGGGTGTTAGTAGATGTTAGTGAGTGTTAGCGGGTGTTAGTGGGTGTTAGTGGATGTTAGTGGGTGTTAGTGGATGTTAGTGGGTGTTCGTGGATGTTAGTAGGAGTTAGTGGATGTTAGTGGGTGTTAGTGGATGTTAGTGGGTGTTAGTGGATGTTAGTAGGAGTTAGTGGATGCTAGTAGGTGTTAGTGAATGTTAGTGAGTGTTAGTGGGTGTTAGTGGATGTTAGTGGATGTTAGTTGGTGTTAGTGGATGTTAGTGGGTGTTAGTGGATGTTAGTGGGTGTTAGTGGGTGTTAGTAGGAGTTAGTGGGTGTTAGTGGGTGTTAGTGGGTGTTAGTGGGTGTTAGTAGGAGTTAGTGGATGTTAGTGGGTGTTAGTGGGTGTTAGTGGGTGTTAGTTAGTATTAGTGGATGTTAGTGGGTGTTAGTGGGTGTTAGTGGATGTTAGTGGGTGTTAGTGGATGTTAGTAGGAGTTAGTGGATGTTAGTGGGTGTTAGTGGACGTTAGTGGGTATTAGTGGATGTTAGTGGGTGTTAGTGGATGTTAGTAGGAGTTAGTGGGTGTTAGTGGGTGTTAGTGGATGTTAGTGGGTGTTAGTGGATGTTAGTAGGAGTTAGTGGGTGTTAGTAGGAGTTAATGGGTGTTAGTGGGTGTTAGCGGGTGTTAGTGGATTTTAGTGGGTGTTAGTGGGTGTTAGTTGGTGTTAGTGGATGTTAGTGGGTGTTAGTGGATGTTAGTGGGTGTTAGTAGGAGTTAGTGGATGTTAGTGGGTGTTAGTGGATGTTAGTGGGTGTTAGTGGATGTTAGTAGGAGTTAGTGGATGTTAGTGGGTGTCAGTGGATGTTAGTGGGTGTTAGTGGATGTTAGTAGGAGTTAGTGGATGCTAGTAGATGTTAGTGAATGTTAGTGGGTGTTAGTGGATGTTAGTGGGTGTTAGTAGGAGTTAGTTGGTGTTAGTAGATGTTAGTGAGTGTTAGTGGGTGTTAGTGGGTGTTAGTGGATGTTAGTGGGTGTTAGTGGATGTTAGTAGGAGTTAGTGGATGTTAGTGGGTGTTAGTGGATGTTAGTGGGTGATAGTGGATGTTAGTCGGAATTAGTGGGTGTTAGTGGATGTTAGTGGATGTTAGTTGGTGTTAGTGGATGTTAGTGGGTGTTAGTGGATGTTAGTGGGTGTTAGTGGGTGTTAGTAGGAGTTAGTGGGTGTTAGTGGGTGTTAGTGGGTGTTAGTAGGAGTTAGTGGATGTTAGTGGGTGTTAGTGGGTGTTAGTGGGTGTTAGTGGGTGTTAGTAGGAGTTAGTGGGTGTTAGTGGGTGTTAGTGGGTGTTAGTAGGAGTTAGTGGATGTTAGTGGGTGTTAGTTAGTATTAGTGGATGTTAGTGGGTGTTAGTGGGTGTTAGTGGATGTTAGTGGGTGTTAGTGGATGTTAGTAGGAGTTAGTGGATGTTAGTGGGTGTTAGTGGATGTTAGTAGGAGTTTGTGGATATTAGTGGGTGTTAGTGGATGTTAGTGGGTGTTAGTGGATGTTAGTGGATGTAAGTGGATGTTAGTTGGTGTTAGTGGGTGTTAGTGGGTGTTAGTGGATGTTAGTGGGTGTTAGTGGGTGTTAGTGGATGTAAGTGGGGGTTAGTTGGAGTGAGTAGGTGTTAGTGGGTGTTAATGGATGTTAGTAGGAGTTAGTGGGTGTTAGTAGGAGTTAGTGGGTGTTAGTGGGTGTTAGCGGGTGTTAGTGGATGTTAGTAGGAGTTAGTGGGTGTTAGCGGGTGTTAGTGGATGTTAGTGGTTGTTAGTGGGTGTTAGTTGGTGTTAGTGGATGTTAGTGGGTGTTAGTGGATGTTAGTGGGTGTTAGTAGGAGTTAGTGGATGTTAGTGGGTGTTAGTGGATGTTAGTGAGTGTTAGTGGATGTTAGTTGGTGTTAGTAGATGTTAGTGAGTGTTAGTGGGTGTTAGTGGGTGTTAGTGGATCTTAGTGGGTGTTAGTGGATGTTAGTGGGTGTTAGTGGATGTTAGTGGGTGATAGTGGATGTTAGTAGGAGTTAGAGGGTGTTAGTGGGTGTTAGTGGATGTTAGTGGATGTTAGTTGGTGTTAGTGGATGTTAGTGGGTGTTAGTGGATGTTAGTGGGTGTTAGTGGGTGTTAGTAGGAGTTAGTGGGTGTTAGTGGGTGTTAGTAGGAGTTAGTGGATGTTAGTGGGTGTTAGTGGGTGTTAGTGGGTGTTAGTGGGTGTTAGTGGGTGTTAGTAGGAGTTAGTGGGTGTTAGTGGGTGTTAGTAGGAGTTAGTGGATGTTAGTGGGTGTTAGTGGGTGTTAGTGGGTGTTAGTTAGTATTAGTGGATGTTAGTGGGTGTACTGGCTAAAAACAGGTTTTTGGCTTTTCCAGTAGCCCAAGTCCTATCCGTTTTTCTCCAGTTGAGAAGGCAGGCCTCAGTGTCAGACTCACACCCTTAATTAATCCAGTGAGATGAGTTGTTTCCAAATGTTGCCGTTTTTATTACAAATAAAATAAATACAAACAAAAGGATGCAATGGGATGCAAGATGATACTACAGAAATTAAATAGCACAACTGCAGGTAAGTTTAACGCAGGTGAGCAGCGTGCGACTGTCGTATGCGGGCGAGGTCAATGACTGTATCGCTGCGCCTGCCATCCTCCAGTCATGCGCCAATGGGCATCCATTTATGCCGCTTTGGTGGCACCATCTCACCACCTATAGAGGGCGCACTCTGACAAAATGCAGAAAACAACAAAACATGAGTGCAAGTCAAATAAACTGAAATGTGGCTCCTACAGTGGGTGTTAGTGGGTGTTAGTGGATGTTAGTGGGTGTTAGTGGATGTTAGTGGGTGTTAGTGGATGTTAGTGGGTGTTAGTGGATGTTAGTAGGAGTTAGTGGGTGTTAGTGGGTGTTAGTAGGAGTTAGCTGGTGTTAGTAGATGTTAGTGAGTGTTAGTGGGTGTTAGTGGGTGTTAGTGGATGTTAGTGGGTGTTAGTGGATGTTAGTGGGTGTTCGTGGATGTTAGTAGGAGTTAGTGGATGTTAGTGGGTGTTAGTGGATGTTAGTGGGTGTTAGTGGATGTTAGTAGGAGTTAGTCGATGCTAGTAGGTGTTAGTGAATGTTAGTGGGTGTTAGTGGATGTTAGTGGGTGTTAGTAGGAGTTAGTTGGTGTTAGTAGATGTTAGTGGGTGTTAGTGGATGTTAGTGGGTGTTAGTGGGTGTTAGTAGGAGTTAGTGGGTGTTAGTGGGTGTTAGTAGGAGTTAGTGGATGTTAGTGGGTGTTAGTAGGTGTTAGTGGGTGTTAGTTAGTATTAGTGGATGTTAGTGGGTGTTAGTGGGTGTTAGTGGATGTTAGTGAGTGTTAGTGGATGTTAGTGGGTGTTAGTGGATGTTAGTAGGAGTTAATGGATGTTAGTGGGTGTTAATGGATGTTAGTAGGAGTTAGTGGATGTTAGTGGGTGTTAGTGGATGTTAGTGGGTGTTAGTTGGAGTGAGTAGGTGTTAGTGGGTGTTAATGGATGTTAGTAGGAGTTAGTGGGTGTTAGTAGGAGTTAGTGGGTGTTAGTGGGTGTTAGTGGGTGTTAGTGGGTGTTAGTTGGTGATAGTGGATGTTAGTGGGTGTTAGTGGATGTTAGTGGGTGTTAGTGGATGTTAGTGGGTGTTAGTAGGAGTTAGTGGATGTTAGTGGGTGTTAGTGGATGTTAGTGGGTGTTAGTGGATGTTAGTAGGAGTTAGTGGGTGTTAGTGGGTGTTAGTGGATGTTAGTGGGTGTTAGTGGGTGTTAGTAGGACTTAGTTGGTGTTAGTAGATGTTAGTGAGTGTTAGTGGGTGTTAGTGGGTGTTAGTGGGTGTTAGTGGATGTTAGTGGGTGTTAGTGGATGTTAGTGGGTGTTAGTGGATGTTAGTAGGAGTTAGTGGATGTTAGTGGGTGTTAGTGGATGTTAGTAGGAGTTAGTGGATGTTAGTGGGTGTTAGTAGGAGTTAGTGGATGTTAGTGGGTGTTAGTGGATGTTAGTGAGTGTTAGTGGATGTTAGTTGGTGTTAGTAGATGTTAGTGAGTGTTAGTAGATGTTAGTGAGTGTTAGTGGGTGTTAGTGGATGTTAGTGGGTGTTAGTGGATGTTAGTGGGTGTTAGTGGATGTTAGTAGGAGTTAGTGGGTGTTAGTGGGTGTTAGTGGATGTTAGTGGGTGTTAGTGGGTGTTAGTAGGAGTTAGTTGGTGTTAGTAGATGTTAGTGAGTGTTAGTGGGTGTTAGTGAGTGTTAGTGGATGTTAGTGGGTGTTAGTGGATGTTAGTGGGTGTTCGTGGATGTTAGTAGGAGTTAGTGGATGTTAGTGGGTGTTAGTGGATGTTAGTGGGTGTTAGTGGAAGTTAGTAGGAGTTAGTGGATGCTAGTAGGTGTTAGTGAATGTTAGTGGGTGTTAGTGGATGTTAGTGGGTGTTAGTGGATGTTAGTAGGAGTTAGTGGGTGTTAGTGGGTGTTAGTGGATGTTAGTGGGTGTTAGTGGGTGTTAGTAGGAGTTAGTGGGTGTTAGTAGATGTTAGTGAGTGTTAGCGGGTGTTAGTGGGTGTTAGTGGATGTTAGTGGGTGTTAGTGGATGTTAGTGGGTGTTCGTGGATGTTAGTAGGAGTTAGTGGATGTTAGTGGGTGTTAGTGGATGTTAGTGGGTGTTAGTGGATGTTAGTAGGAGTTAGTGGATGCTAGTAGGTGTTAGTGAATGTTAGTGAGTGTTAGTGGGTGTTAGTGGATGTTAGTGGATGTTAGTTGGTGTTAGTGGATGTTAGTGGGTGTTAGTGGATGTTAGTGGGTGTTAGTGGGTGTTAGTAGGAGTTAGTGGGTGTTAGTGGGTGTTAGTGGGTGTTAGTGGGTGTTAGTAGGAGTTAGTGGATGTTAGTGGGTGTTAGTGGGTGTTAGTGGGTGTTAGTTAGTATTAGTGGATGTTAGTGGGTGTTAGTGGGTGTTAGTGGATGTTAGTGGGTGTTAGTGGATGTTAGTAGGAGTTAGTGGATGTTAGTGGGTGTTAGTGGACGTTAGTGGGTGTTAGTGGATGTTAGTGGGTGTTAGTGGATGTTAGTAGGAGTTAGTGGGTGTTAGTGGGTGTTAGTGGATGTTAGTGGGTGTTAGTGGATGTTAGTAGGAGTTAGTGGGTGTTAGTAGGAGTTAATGGGTGTTAGTGGGTGTTAGCGGGTGTTAGTGGATTTTAGTGGGTGTTAGTGGGTGTTAGTTGGTGTTAGTGGATGTTAGTGGGTGTTAGTGGATGTTAGTGGGTGTTAGTAGGAGTTAGTGGATGTTAGTGGGTGTTAGTGGATGTTAGTGGGTGTTAGTGGATGTTAGTAGGAGTTAGTGGATGTTAGTGGGTGTCAGTGGATGTTAGTGGGTGTTAGTGGATGTTAGTAGGAGTTAGTGGATGCTAGTAGATGTTAGTGAATGTTAGTGGGTGTTAGTGGATGTTAGTGGGTGTTAGTAGGAGTTAGTTGGTGTTAGTAGATGTTAGTGAGTGTTAGTGGGTGTTAGTGGGTGTTAGTGGATGTTAGTGGGTGTTAGTGGATGTTAGTAGGAGTTAGTGGATGTTAGTGGGTGTTAGTGGATGTTAGTGGGTGATAGTGGATGTTAGTCGGAATTAGTGGGTGTTAGTGGATGTTAGTGGATGTTAGTTGGTGTTAGTGGATGTTAGTGGGTGTTAGTGGATGTTAGTGGGTGTTAGTGGGTGTTAGTAGGAGTTAGTGGGTGTTAGTGGGTGTTAGTGGGTGTTAGTAGGAGTTAGTGGATGTTAGTGGGTGTTAGTGGGTGTTAGTGGGTGTTAGTGGGTGTTAGTAGGAGTTAGTGGGTGTTAGTGGGTGTTAGTGGGTGTTAGTGGGTGTTAGTAGGAGTTAGTGGGTGTTAGTGGGTGTTAGTGGGTGTTAGTAGGAGTTAGTGGATGTTAGTGGGTGTTAGTTAGTATTAGTGGATGTTAGTGGGTGTTAGTGGGTGTTAGTGGATGTTAGTGGGTGTTAGTGGATGTTAGTAGGAGTTAGTGGATGTTAGTGGGTGTTAGTGGATGTTAGTAGGAGTTTGTGGATATTAGTGGGTGTTAGTGGATGTTAGTGGGTGTTAGTGGATGTTAGTGGATGTTAGTGGATGTTAGTTGGTGTTAGTGGGTGTTAGTGGGTGTTAGTGGATGTTAGTGGGTGTTAGTGGGTGTTAGTGGATGTAAGTGGGGGTTAGTTGGAGTGAGTAGGTGTTAGTGGGTGTTAATGGATGTTAGTAGGAGTTAGTGGGTGTTAGTAGGAGTTAGTGGGTGTTAGTGGGTGTTAGCGGGTGTTAGTGGATGTTAGTAGGAGTTAGTGGGTGTTAGCGGGTGTTAGTGGATGTTAGTGGTTGTTAGTGGGTGTTAGTTGGTGTTAGTGGATGTTAGTGGGTGTTAGTGGATGTTAGTGGGTGTTAGTAGGAGTTAGTGGATGTTAGTGGGTGTTAGTGGATGTTAGTGAGTGTTAGTGGATGTTAGTTGGTGTTAGTAGATGTTAGTGAGTGTTAGTGGGTGTTAGTGGGTGTTAGTGGATCTTAGTGGGTGTTAGTGGATGTTAGTGGGTGTTAGTGGATGTTAGTGGGTGATAGTGGATGTTAGTAGGAGTTAGAGGGTGTTAGTGGGTGTTAGTGGATGTTAGTGGATGTTAGTTGGTGTTAGTGGATGTTAGTGGGTGTTAGTGGATGTTAGTGGGTGTTAGTGGGTGTTAGTAGGAGTTAGTGGGTGTTAGTGGGTGTTAGTAGGAGTTAGTGGATGTTAGTGGGTGTTAGTGGGTGTTAGTGGGTGTTAGTGGGTGTTAGTGGGTGTTAGTAGGAGTTAGTGGGTGTTAGTGGGTGTTAGTAGGAGTTAGTGGATGTTAGTGGGTGTTAGTGGGTGTTAGTGGGTGTTAGTTAGTATTAGTGGATGTTAGTGGGTGTACTGGCTAAAAACAGGTTTTTGGCTTTTCCAGTAGCCCAAGTCCTATCCGTTTTTCTCCAGTTGAGAAGGCAGGCCTCAGTGTCAGACTCACACCCTTAATTAATCCAGTGAGATGAGTTGTTTCCAAATGTTGCCGTTTTTATTACAAATAAAATAAATACAAACAAAAGGATGCAATGGGATGCAAGATGATACTACAGAAATTAAATAGCACAACTGCAGGTAAGTTTAACGCAGGTGAGCAGCGTGCGACTGTCGTATGCGGGCGAGGTCAATGACTGTATCGCTGCGCCTGCCATCCTCCAGTCATGCGCCAATGGGCATCCATTTATGCCGCTTTGGTGGCACCATCTCACCACCTATAGAGGGCGCACTCTGACAAAATGCAGAAAACAACAAAACATGAGTGCAAGTCAAATAAACTGAAATGTGGCTCCTACAGTGGGTGTTAGTGGGTGTTAGTGGATGTTAGTGGGTGTTAGTGGATGTTAGTGGGTGTTAGTGGATGTTAGTAGGAGTTAGTGGATGTTAGTGGGTGTTAGTGGATGTTAGTAGGAGTTAGTGGATATTAGTGGGTGTTAGTGGATGTTAGTGGGTGTTAGTGGATGTTAGTGGATGTTAGTGGATGTTAGTTGGTGTTAGTGGGTGTTAGTGGATGTTAGTGGATGTTAGTGGATGTGAGTGGGTGTTAGTGGGTGTTAGTGGATGTAAGTGGGGGTTAGTTGGAGTGAGTAGGTGTTAGTGGGTGTTAATGGATGTTAGTAGGAGTTAGTGGGTGTTAGTAGGAGTTAGTGGGTGTTAGTGGGTGTTAGCGGGTGTTAGTGGATGTTAGTGGTTGTTAGTGGGTGTTAGTTGGTGTTAGTGGATGTTAGTGGGTGTTAGTGGATGTTAGTGGGTGTTAGTAGGAGTTAGTGGATGTTAGTGGGTGTTAGTGGATGTTAGTGAGTGTTAGTGGATGTTAGTTGGTGTTAGTAGATGTTAGTGAGTGTTAGTAGGAGTTAGTGGGTGTTAGTGGGTGTTAGCGGGTGTTAGTGGATGTTAGTAGGAGTTAGTGGGTGTTAGTGGGTGTTAGCGGGTGTTAGTGGATGTTAGTGGTTGTTAGTGGGTGTTAGTTGGTGTTAGTGGATGTTAGTGGGTGTTAGTGGATGTTAGTGGGTGTTCGTAGGAGTTAGTGGATGTTAGTGGGTGTTAGTGGATGTTAGTGAGTGTTAGTGGATGTTAGTTGGTGTTAGTAGATGTTAGTGAGTGTTAGTGCGTGTTAGTGGGTGTTAGTGGATCTTAGTGGGTGTTAGTGGATGTTAGTGGGTGTTAGTGGATGTTAGTGGGTGATAGTGGATGTTAGTAGGAGTTAGTGGGTGTTAGTGGATGTTAGTTGGTGTTAGTGGATGTTAGTGGGTGTTAGTGGATGTTAGTGGGTGTTAGTGGGTGTTAGTAGGAGTTAGTGGGTGTTAGTGGGTGTTAGTGGGTGTTAGTAGGAGTTAGTGGATGTTAGTGGGTGTTAGTGGGTGTTAGTGGGTGTTAGTGGGTGTTAGTTAGTATTAGTGGATGTTAGTGGGTGTTAGTGGGTGTTAGTGGATGTTGGTGGGTGTTAGTGGATGTTAGTGGGTGTTAGTGGATGTTAGTAGGAGTTAGTGGATGTTAGTGGGTGTTAGTGGATGTTAGTAGGAGTTAGTGGATATTAGTGGGTGTTAGTGGATGTTAGTGGGTGTTAGTGGATGTTAGTGGATGTTAGTTGGTGTTAGTGGGTGTTAGTGGGTGTTAGTGGATGTTAGTGGATGTTAGTGGATGTGAGTGGGTGTTAGTGGGTGTTAGTGGATGTAAGTGGGGGTTAGTTGGAGTGAGTAGGTGTTAGTGGGTGTTAACGGATGTTAGTAGGAGTTAGTGGGTGTTAGTAGAAGTTAGTGGGTGTTAGTGGGTGTTAGTAGGAGTGAGTAGGTGTTAGTGGGTGTTAATGGATGTTAGTAGGAGTTAGTGGGTGTTAGTAGGAGTTAGTGGGTGTTAGTGGGTGTTAGTGGATGTAAGTGGGGGTTAGTTGGAGTGAGTAGGTGTTAGTGGGTGTTAATGGATGTTAGTAGGAGTTAGTAGGTGTTAGTGGGTGTTAGTGGATGTAAGTGGGGGTTAGTTGGAGTGAGTAGGTGTTAGTGGGTGTTAATGGATGTTAGTAGGAGTTAGTGGGTGTTAGTAGGAGTTAGTGGGTGTTAGTGGGTGTTAGCGGGTGTTAGTGGATGTTAGTGGGTGTTAGTGGGTGTTAGTTGGTGTTAGTGGATGTTAGTGGGTGTTAGTGGATGTTAGTGGGTGTTAGTAGGAGTTAGTGGATGTTAGTGGGTGTTAGTGGATGTTAGTAGGAGTTAGTGGGTGTTAGTAGGAGTTAGTGGGTGTTAGTGGGTGTTAGTGGATGTAAGTGGGGGTTAGTTGGAGTGAGTAGGTGTTAGTGGGTGTTAATGGATGTTAGTAGGAGTTAGTAGGTGTTAGTGGGTGTTAGTGGATGTAAGTGGGGGTTAGTTGGAGTGAGTAGGTGTTAGTGGGTGTTAATGGATGTTAGTAGGAGTTAGTGGGTGTTAGTAGGAGTTAGTGGGTGTTAGTGGGTGTTAGCGGATGTTAGTGGATGTTAGTGGGTGTTAGTGGGTGTTAGTTGGTGTTAGTGGATGTTAGTGGGTGTTAGTGGATGTTAGTGGGTGTTAGTAGGAGTTAGTGGATGTTAGTGGGTGTTAGTGGATGTTAGTGGGTGTTAGTGGATGTTAGTAGGAGTTAGTGGATGCTAGTGGGTGTTAGTGAATGTTAGTGGGTGTTATTGGATGTTAGTGGGTGTTAGTAGGAGTTAGTTGGTGTTAGTAGATGTTAGTGAGTGTTAATGGGTGTTAGTGGGTGTTAGTGGATGTTAGTGGGTGTTAGTGGATGTTAGTAGGAGTTAGTGGATGTTAGTGGGTGTTAGTGGATGTTAGTGGGTGTTAGTGGATGTTAGTAGGAGTTAGTGGGTGTTAGTGGGTGTTAGTGGATATTAGTGGATGTTAGTTGGTGTTAGTGGATGTTAGTGGGTGTTAGTGGATGTTAGTGGGTGTTAGTGGGTGTTAGTAGGAGTTAGTGGGTGTTAGTGGGTGTTAGTGGGTGTTAGTAGGAGTTAGTGGATGTTATTGGGTGTTAGTGGGTGTTAGTGGGTGTTAGTTAGTATTAGTGGATGTTAGTGGGTGTTAGTGGGTGTTAGTGGATGTTAGTGGGTGTTAGTGGATGTTAGTGGGTGTTAGTGGATGTTAGTAGGAGTTAGTGGATGTTAGTGGATGTTAGTTGGTGTTAGTGGATGATAGTGGGTGTTAGTGGATGTTAGTGGGTGTTAGTGGGTGTTAGTAGGAGTTAGTGGGTGTTAGTGGGTGTTAGTAGGAGTGAGTAGGTGTTAGTGGGTGTTAATGGATGTTAGTAGGGTTTAGTTGGTGTTAGTGGGTATTAGTAGGAGCTAGTGGATGTTAGTGGGTGTTAGTGGATGTTAGTGGGTGTTAGTGGGTGTTAGTAGGAGTTAGTGGGTGTTAGTGGGTGTTAGTAGGAGTTAGTGGATATTAGTGGGTGTTAGTGGGTGTTAGTGGGTGTTAGTGGGTGTTAGTGGATGTTAGTGGGTGTTAGTGGATGTTAGTGGGTGTTAGTGGATGTTAGTAGGAGTTAGTGGGTGTTAGTGGGTGTTAGTGGATGTTAGTGGGTGTTAGTGGGTGTTAGTTAGTATTAGTGGATGTTACTGGGTGTTAGTGGGTGTTAGTGGATGTTAGTGGGTGTTAGTGGATGTTAGTAGGAGTTAGTGGATGTTAGTGGGTGTTAGTGGATGTTAGTGGATGTTAGTGGATGTTAGTTGGTGTTAGTGGATGATAGTGGGTGTTAGTAGGAGTTAGTGGATGTTAGTGGGTGTTAGTGGATGTTAGTGAGTGTTAGTGGATGTTAGTGGGTGTTAGTAGGAGTTAGTGGATGTTAGTGGGTGTTAGTGGATGTTAGTGGGTGTTAGTGGATGTTAGTAGGAGTTAGTGGATGCTAGTGGGTGTTAGTGAATGTTAGTGGGTGTTAGTGGATGTTAGTGGGTGTTAGTGGATGTTAGTAGGAGTTAGTGGATGTTAGTGGGTGTTAGTGGATGTTAGTGGGTGTTAGTGGATGTTAGTGGGTGTTAGTGGATGTTAGTAGGAGTTAGTGGGTGTTAGTGGGTGTTAGTGGATATTAGTGGATGTTAGTGGGTGTTAGTGGATGTTAGTGGGTGTTAGTGGGTGTTAGTAGGAGTTAGTGGGTGTTAGTGGGTGTTAGTGGGTGTTAGTAGGAGTTAGTGGATGTTATTGGGTGTTAGTGGGTGTTAGTGGGTGTTAGTTAGTATTAGTGGATGTTAGTGGGTGTTAGTGGGTGTTAGTGGATGTTAGTGGGTGTTAGTGGATGTTAGTGGGTGTTAGTGGATGTTAGTAGGAGTTAGTGGATGTTAGTGGATGTTAGTTGGTGTTAGTGGATGATAGTGGGTGTTAGTGGATGTTAGTGGGTGTTAGTGGGTGTTAGTAGGAGTTAGTGGGTGTTAGTGGGTGTTAGTGGATGTTAGTGGGTGTTAGTGGGTGTTAGTAGGAGTTAGTTGGTGTTAGTAGATGTTAGTGAGTGTTAGTGGGTGTTAGTGGGTGTTAGTGGATGTTAGTGGGTGTTAGTGGATGTTAGTAGGAGTTAGTGGATGTTAGTGGGTGTAAGTGGATGTTAGTGGGTGTTAGTGGATGTTAGTAGGAGTTAGTGGGTGTTATTGGGTGTTAGTGGATGTTAGTGGGTGTTAGTGGGTGTTAGTTAGTATTAGTGGATGTTACTGGGTGTTAGTGGGTGTTAGTGGATGTTAGTGGGTGTTAGTGGATGTTAGTAGGAGTTAGTGGATGTTAGTGGGTGTTAGTGGATGTTAGTGGACGTTAGTTGGTGTTAGTGGATGATAGTGGGTGTTAGTAGGAGTTAGTGGATGTTAGTGGGTGTTAGTGGATGTTAGTGAGTGTTAGTGGATGTTAGTGGGTGTTAGTAGGAGTTAGTGGATGTTAGTGGGTGTTAGTGGATGTTAGTGGGTGTTAGTGGGTGTTAGTAGGAGTTAGTGGGTGTTAGTGAGTGTTAGTGGGTGTTAGTGGGTGTTAGTGGATGTTAGTGGGTGTTAGTGGATGTTAGTAGGAGTTAGTGGATGTTAGTGGGTGTAAGTGGATGTTAGTGGGTGTTAGTGGATGTTAGTAGGAGTTAGTGGGTGTTATTGGGTGTTAGTGGATGTTAGTGGGTGTTAGTGGGTGTTAGTTAGTATTAGTGGATGTTACTGGGTGTTAGTGGGTGTTAGTGGATGTTAGTGGGTGTTAGTGGATGTTAGTAGGAGTTAGTGGATGTTAGTGGGTGTTAGTGGATGTTAGTGGACGTTAGTTGGTGTTAGTGGATGATAGTGGGTGTTAGTAGGAGTTAGTGGATGTTAGTGGGTGTTAGTGGATGTTAGTGAGTGTTAGTGGATGTTAGTGGGTGTTAGTAGGAGTTAGTGGATGTTAGTGGGTGTTAGTGGATGTTAGTGGGTGTTAGTGGATGTTAGTAGGAGTTAGTGGATGCTAGTGGGGTGTTAGTGAATGTTAGTGGGTGTTAGTGGATGTTAGTGGGTGTTAGTGGATGTTAGTGGGTGATAGTGGATGTTAGTAGGAGTTAGAGGGTGTTAGTGGGTGTTAGTGGATGTTAGTGGATGTTAGTTGGTGTTAGTGGATGTTAGTGGGTGTTAGTGGATGTTAGTGGGTGTTAGTGGGTGTTAGTAGGAGTTAGTGGGTGTTAGTGGGTGTTAGTAGGAGTTAGTGGATGTTAGTGGGTGTTAGTGGGTGTTAGTGGGTGTTAGTGGGTGTTAGTGGGTGTTAGTAGGAGTTAGTGGGTGTTAGTGGGTGTTAGTAGGAGTTAGTGGATGTTAGTGGGTGTTAGTGGGTGTTAGTGGGTGTTAGTGGGTGTTAGTTAGTATTAGTGGATGTTAGTGGGTGTACTGGCTAAAAACAGGTTTTTGGCTTTTCCAGTAGCCCAAGTCCTATCCGTTTTTCTCCAGTTGAGAAGGCAGGCCTCAGTGTCAGACTCACACCCTTAATTAATCCAGTGAGATGAGTTGTTTCCAAATGTTGCCGTTTTTATTACAAATAACATAAATACAAACAAAAGGATGCAATGGGATGCAAGATGATACTACAGAAATTAAATAGCACAACTGCAGGTAAGTTTAACGCAGGTGAGCAGCGTGCGACTGTCGTATGCGGGCAAGGTCAATGACTGTATCGCTGCGCCTGCCATCCTCCAGTCATGCGCCAATGGGCATCCATTTATGCCGCTTTGGTGGCACCATCTCACCACCTATAGAGGGCGCACTCTGACAAAATGCAGAAAACAACAAAACATGAGTGCAAGTCAAATAAACTGAAATGTGGCTCCTACAGTGGGTGTTAGTGGGTGTTAGTGGATGTTAGTGGGTGTTAGTGGATGTTAGTGGGTGTTAGTGGATGTTAGTAGGAGTTAGTGGATGTTAGTGGGTGTTAGTGGATGTTAGTAGGAGTTAGTGGATATTAGTGGGTGTTAGTGGATGTTAGTGGGTGTTAGTGGATGTTAGTGGATGTTAGTGGATGTTAGTTGGTGTTAGTGGGTGTTAGTGGATGTTAGTGGATGTTAGTGGATGTGAGTGGGTGTTAGTGGGTGTTAGTGGATGTAAGTGGGGGTTAGTTGGAGTGAGTAGGTGTTAGTGGGTGTTAATGGATGTTAGTAGGAGTTAGTGGGTGTTAGTAGGAGTTAGTGGGTGTTAGTGGGTGTTAGTGGGTGTTAGCGGGTGTTAGTGGATGTTAGTGGTTGTTAGTGGGTGTTAGTTGGTGTTAGTGGATGTTAGTGGGTGTTAGTGGATGTTAGTGGGTGTTAGTAGGAGTTAGTGGATGTTAGTGGGTGTTAGTGGATGTTAGTGAGTGTTAGTGGATGTTAGTTGGTGTTAGTAGATGTTAGTGAGTGTTAGTAGGAGTTAGTGGGTGTTAGTGGGTGTTAGCGGGTGTTAGTGGATGTTAGTAGGAGTTAGTGGGTGTTAGTGGGTGTTAGCGGGTGTTAGTGGATGTTAGTGGTTGTTAGTGGGTGTTAGTTGGTGTTAGTGGATGTTAGTGGGTGTTAGTGGATGTTAGTGGGTGTTAGTAGGAGTTAGTGGATGTTAGTGGGTGTTAGTGGATGTTAGTGAGTGTTAGTGGATGTTAGTTGGTGTTAGTAGATGTTAGTGAGTGTTAGTGCGTGTTAGTGGGTGTTAGTGGATCTTAGTGGGTGTTAGTGGATGTTAGTGGGTGTTAGTGGATGTTAGTGGGTGATAGTGGATGTTAGTAGGAGTTAGTGGGTGTTAGTGGATGTTAGTTGGTGTTAGTGGATGTTAGTGGGTGTTAGTGGATGTTAGTGGGTGTTAGTGGGTGTTAGTAGGAGTTAGTGGGTGTTAGTGGGTGTTAGTGGGTGTTAGTAGGAGTTAGTGGATGTTAGTGGGTGTTAGTGGGTGTTAGTGGGTGTTAGTTAGTATTAGTGGATGTTAGTGGGTGTTAGTGGGTGTTAGTGGATGTTAGTGGGTGTTAGTGGATGTTAGTGGGTGTTAGTGGATGTTAGTAGGAGTTAGTGGATGTTAGTGGGTGTTAGTGGATGTTAGTAGGAGTTAGTGGATATTAGTGGGTGTTAATGGATGTTAGTGGGTGTTAGTGGATGTTAGTGGATGTTAGTTGGTGTTAGTGGGTGTTAGTGGGTGTTAGTGGATGTTAGTGGATGTTAGTGGATGTGAGTGGGTGTTAGTGGGTGTTAGTGGATGTAAGTGGGGGTTAGTTGGAGTGAGTAGGTGTTAGTGGCTGTTAATGGATGTTAGTAGGAGTTAGTGGGTGTTAGTAGGAGTTAGTGGGTGTTAGTGGGTGTTAGTGGATGTAAGTGGGGGTTAGTTGGAGTGAGTAGGTGTTAGTGGGTGTTAATGGATGTTAGTAGGAGTTAGTAGGTGTTAGTGGGTGTTAGTGGATGTAAGTGGGGGTTAGTTGGAGTGAGTAGGTGTTAGTGGGTGTTAATGGATGTTAGTAGGAGTTAGTGGGTGTTAGTAGGAGTTAGTGGGTGTTAGTGGGTGTTAGCGGGTGTTAGTGGATGTTAGTGGGTGTTAGTGGGTGTTAGTTGGTGTTAGTGGATGTTAGTGGGTGTTAGTGGATGTTAGTGGGTGTTAGTAGGAGTTAGTGGTTGTTAGTGGGTGTTAGTGGATGTTAGTAGGAGTTAGTGGGTGTTAGTAGGAGTTAGTGGGTGTTAGTGGGTGTTAGTGGATGTAAGTGGGGGTTAGTTGGAGTGAGTAGGTGTTAGTGGGTGTTAATGGATGTTAGTAGGAGTTAGTAGGTGTTAGTGGGTGTTAGTGGATGTAAGTGGGGGTTAGTTGGAGTGAGTAGGTGTTAGTGGGTGTTAATGGATGTTAGTAGGAGTTAGTGGGTGTTAGTAGGAGTTAGTGGGTGTTAGTGGGTGTTAGCGGATGTTAGTGGATGTTAGTGGGTGTTAGTGGGTGTTAGTTGGTGTTAGTGGATGTTAGTGGGTGTTAGTGGATGTTAGTGGGTGTTAGTAGGAGTTAGTGGATGTTAGTGGGTGTTAGTGGATGTTAGTGGGTGTTAGTGGATGTTAGTAGGAGTTAGTGGATGCTAGTGGGTGTTAGTGAATGTTAGTGGGTGTTATTGGATGTTAGTGGGTGTTAGTAGGAGTTAGTTGGTGTTAGTAGATGTTAGTGAGTGTTAATGTGTGTTAGTGGGTGTTAGTGGATGTTAGTGGGTGTTAGTGGATGTTAGTAGGAGTTAGTGGATGTTAGTGGGTGTTAGTGGATGTTAGTGGGTGTTAGTGGATGTTAGTAGGAGTTAGTGGGTGTTAGTGGGTGTTAGTGGATATTAGTGGATGTTAGTTGGTGTTAGTGGATGTTAGTGGGTGTTAGTGGATGTTAGTGGGTGTTAGTGGGTGTTAGTAGGAGTTAGTGGGTGTTAGTGGGTGTTAGTGGATGTAAGTGGGGGTTAGTTGGAGTGAGTAGGTGTTAGTGGGTGTTAATGGATGTTAGTAGGAGTTAGTAGGTGTTAGTGGGTGTTAGTGGATGTAAGTGGGGGTTAGTTGGAGTGAGTAGGTGTTAGTGGGTGTTAATGGATGTTAGTAGGAGTTAGTGGGTGTTAGTAGGAGTTAGTGGGTGTTAGTGGGTGTTAGCGGGTGTTAGTGGATGTTAGTGGGTGTTAGTGGGTGTTAGTTGGTGTTAGTGGATGTTAGTGGGTGTTAGTGGATGTTAGTGGGTGTTAGTAGGAGTTAGTGGTTGTTAGTGGGTGTTAGTGGATGTTAGTAGGAGTTAGTGGGTGTTAGTAGGAGTTAGTGGGTGTTAGTGGGTGTTAGTGGATGTAAGTGGGGGTTAGTTGGAGTGAGTAGGTGTTAGTGGGTGTTAATGGATGTTAGTAGGAGTTAGTAGGTGTTAGTGGGTGTTAGTGGATGTAAGTGGGGGTTAGTTGGAGTGAGTAGGTGTTAGTGGGTGTTAATGGATGTTAGTAGGAGTTAGTGGGTGTTAGTAGGAGTTAGTGGGTGTTAGTGGGTGTTAGCGGATGTTAGTGGATGTTAGTGGGTGTTAGTGGGTGTTAGTTGGTGTTAGTGGATGTTAGTGGGTGTTAGTGGATGTTAGTGGGTGTTAGTAGGAGTTAGTGGATGTTAGTGGGTGTTAGTGGATGTTAGTGGGTGTTAGTGGATGTTAGTAGGAGTTAGTGGATGCTAGTGGGTGTTAGTGAATGTTAGTGGGTGTTATTGGATGTTAGTGGGTGTTAGTAGGAGTTAGTTGGTGTTAGTAGATGTTAGTGAGTGTTAATGGGTGTTAGTGGGTGTTAGTGGATGTTAGTGGGTGTTAGTGGATGTTAGTAGGAGTTAGTGGATGTTAGTGGGTGTTAGTGGATGTTAGTGGGTGTTAGTGGATGTTAGTAGGAGTTAGTGGGTGTTAGTGGGTGTTAGTGGATATTAGTGGATGTTAGTTGGTGTTAGTGGATGTTAGTGGGTGTTAGTGGATGTTAGTGGGTGTTAGTGGGTGTTAGTAGGAGTTAGTGGGTGTTAGTGGGTGTTAGTGGGTGTTAGTAGGAGTTAGTGGATGTTATTGGGTGTTAGTGGGTGTTAGTGGGTGTTAGTTAGTATTAGTGGATGTTAGTGGGTGTTAGTGGGTGTTAGTGGATGTTAGTGGGTGTTAGTGGATGTTAGTGGGTGTTAGTGGATGATAGTGGGTGTTAGTGGATGTTAGTGGGTGTTAGTGGGTGTTAGTAGGAGTTAGTGGGTGTTAGTGGGTGTTAGTAGGAGTGAGTAGGTGTTAGTGGGTGTTAATGGATGTTAGTAGGGTTTAGTTGGTGTTAGTGGGTATTAGTAGGAGCTAGTGGATGTTAGTGGGTGTTAGTGGATGTTAGTGGGTGTTAGTGGGTGTTAGTAGGAGTTAGTGGGTGTTAGTGGGTGTTAGTAGGAGTTAGTGGATATTAGTGGGTGTTAGTGGGTGTTAGTGGGTGTTAGTGGGTGTTAGTGGATGTTAGTGGGTGTTAGTGGATGTTAGTGGGTGTTAGTGGATGTTAGTAGGAGTTAGTGGGTGTTAGTGGGTGTTAGTGGATGTTAGTGGGTGTTAGTGGGTGTTAGTAGGAGTTAGTTGGTGTTAGTAGATGTTAGTGAGTGTTAGTGGGTGTTAGTGGGTGTTAGTGGATGTTAGTGGGTGTTAGTGGATGTTAGTAGGAGTTAGTGGATGTTAGTGGGTGTTAGTGGATGTTAGTGGGTGTTAGTGGATGTTAGTAGGAGTTAGTGGGTGTTAGTGGATGTTAGTGGGTGTTAGTGGGTGTTAGTTAGTATTAGTGGATGTTACTGGGTGTTAGTGGGTGTTAGTGGATGTTAGTGGGTGTTAGTGGATGTTAGTAGGAGTTAGTGGATGTTAGTGGGTGTTAGTGGATGTTAGTGGATGTTAGTGGATGTTAGTTGGTGTTAGTGGATGATAGTGGGTGTTAGTAGGAGTTAGTGGATGTTAGTGGGTGTTAGTGGATGTTAGTGAGTGTTAGTGGATGTTAGTGGGTGTTAGTAGGAGTTAGTGGATGTTAGTGGGTGTTAGTGGATGTTAGTGGGTGTTAGTGGATGTTAGTAGGAGTTAGTGGATGCTAGTGGGTGTTAGTGAATGTTAGTGGGTGTTAGTGGATGTTAGTGGGTGTTAGTGGATGTTAGTAGGAGTTAGTGGATGTTAGTGGGTGTTAGTGGATGTTAGTGGGTGTTAGTGGATGTTAGTAGGAGTTAGTGGGTGTTAGTGGGTGTTAGTGGATATTAGTGGATGTTAGTGGGTGTTAGTGGATGTTAGTGGGTGTTAGTGGGTGTTAGTAGGAGTTAGTGGGTGTTAGTGGGTGTTAGTGGGTGTTAGTAGGAGTTAGTGGATGTTATTGGGTGTTAGTGGGTGTTAGTGGGTGTTAGTTAGTATTAGTGGATGTTAGTGGGTGTTAGTGGGTGTTAGTGGATGTTAGTGGGTGTTAGTGGATGTTAGTGGGTGTTAGTGGATGTTAGTAGGAGTTAGTGGATGTTAGTGGATGTTAGTTGGTGTTAGTGGATGATAGTGGGTGTTAGTGGATGTTAGTGGGTGTTAGTGGGTGTTAGTAGGAGTTAGTGGGTGTTAGTGGGTGTTAGTGGATGTTAGTGGGTGTTAGTGGGTGTTAGTAGGAGTTAGTTGGTGTTAGTAGATGTTAGTGAGTGTTAGTGGGTGTTAGTGGGTGTTAGTGGATGTTAGTGGGTGTTAGTGGATGTTAGTAGGAGTTAGTGGATGTTAGTGGGTGTTAGTGGATGTTAGTGGGTGTTAGTGGATGTTAGTAGGAGTTAGTGGGTGTTAGTGGGTGTTAGTGGATGTTAGTGGATGTTAGTGGGTGTTAGTGGATGTTAGTTGGTGTTAGTGGATGTTAGTGGGTGTTAGTGGATGTTAGTGGGTGTTAGTGGGTGTTAGTAGGAGTTAGTGGGTGTTAGTGGGTGTTAGTGGGTGTTAGTAGGAGTTAGTGGATGTTATTGGGTGTTAGTGGGTGTTAGTGGGTGTTAGTTAGTATTAGTGGATGTTAGTGGGTGTTAGTGGGTGTTAGTGGATGTTAGTGGGTGTTAGTGGATGTTAGTGGGTGTTAGTGGATGTTAGTAGGAGTTAGTGGATGTTAGTGGATGTTAGTTGGTGTTAGTGGATGATAGTGGGTGTTAGTGGATGTTAGTGGGTGTTAGTGGGTGTTAGTAGGAGTTAGTGGGTGTTAGTGGGTGTTAGTAGGAGTGAGTAGGTGTTAGTGGGTGTTAATGGATGTTAGTAGGGTTTAGTTGGTGTTAGTGGGTATTAGTAGGAGCTAGTGGATGTTAGTGGGTGTTAGTGGATGTTAGTAGGAGTTAGTGGGTGTTAGTGGGTGTTAGTGGATATTAGTGGATGTTAGTTGGTGTTAGTGGATGTTAGTGGGTGTTAGTGGATGTTAGTGGGTGTTAGTGGGTGTTAGTAGGAGTTAGTGGGTGTTAGTGGGTGTTAGTGGGTGTTAGTAGGAGTTAGTGGATGTTATTGGGTGTTAGTGGGTGTTAGTGGGTGTTAGTTAGTATTAGTGGATGTTAGTGGGTGTTAGTGGGTGTTAGTGGATGTTAGTGGGTGTTAGTGGATGTTAGTGGGTGTTAGTGGATGATAGTGGGTGTTAGTGGATGTTAGTGGGTGTTAGTGGGTGTTAGTAGGAGTTAGTGGGTGTTAGTGGGTGTTAGTAGGAGTGAGTAGGTGTTAGTGGGTGTTAATGGATGTTAGTAGGGTTTAGTTGGTGTTAGTGGGTATTAGTAGGAGCTAGTGGATGTTAGTGGGTGTTAGTGGATGTTAGTGGGTGTTAGTGGGTGTTAGTAGGAGTTAGTGGGTGTTAGTGGGTGTTAGTAGGAGTTAGTGGATATTAGTGGGTGTTAGTGGGTGTTAGTGGGTGTTAGTGGGTGTTAGTGGATGTTAGTGGGTGTTAGTGGATGTTAGTGGGTGTTAGTGGATGTTAGTAGGAGTTAGTGGGTGTTAGTGGGTGTTAGTGGATGTTAGTGGGTGTTAGTGGGTGTTAGTAGGAGTTAGTTGGTGTTAGTAGATGTTAGTGAGTGTTAGTGGGTGTTAGTGGGTGTTAGTGGATGTTAGTGGGTGTTAGTGGATGTTAGTAGGAGTTAGTGGATGTTAGTGGGTGTTAGTGGATGTTAGTGGGTGTTAGTGGATGTTAGTAGGAGTTAGTGGGTGTTAGTGGATGTTAGTGGGTGTTAGTGGGTGTTAGTTAGTATTAGTGGATGTTACTGGGTGTTAGTGGGTGTTAGTGGATGTTAGTGGGTGTTAGTGGATGTTAGTAGGAGTTAGTGGATGTTAGTGGGTGTTAGTGGATGTTAGTGGATGTTAGTGGATGTTAGTTGGTGTTAGTGGATGATAGTGGGTGTTAGTAGGAGTTAGTGGATGTTAGTGGGTGTTAGTGGATGTTAGTGAGTGTTAGTGGATGTTAGTGGGTGTTAGTAGGAGTTAGTGGATGTTAGTGGGTGTTAGTGGATGTTAGTGGGTGTTAGTGGATGTTAGTAGGAGTTAGTGGATGCTAGTGGGTGTTAGTGAATGTTAGTGGGTGTTAGTGGATGTTAGTGGGTGTTAGTGGATGTTAGTAGGAGTTAGTGGATGTTAGTGGGTGTTAGTGGATGTTAGTGGGTGTTAGTGGATGTTAGTAGGAGTTAGTGGGTGTTAGTGGGTGTTAGTGGATATTAGTGGATGTTAGTGGGTGTTAGTGGATGTTAGTGGGTGTTAGTGGGTGTTAGTAGGAGTTAGTGGGTGTTAGTGGGTGTTAGTGGGTGTTAGTAGGAGTTAGTGGATGTTATTGGGTGTTAGTGGGTGTTAGTGGGTGTTAGTTAGTATTAGTGGATGTTAGTGGGTGTTAGTGGGTGTTAGTGGATGTTAGTGGGTGTTAGTGGATGTTAGTGGGTGTTAGTGGATGTTAGTAGGAGTTAGTGGATGTTAGTGGATGTTAGTTGGTGTTAGTGGATGATAGTGGGTGTTAGTGGATGTTAGTGGGTGTTAGTGGGTGTTAGTAGGAGTTAGTGGGTGTTAGTGGGTGTTAGTGGATGTTAGTGGGTGTTAGTGGGTGTTAGTAGGAGTTAGTTGGTGTTAGTAGATGTTAGTGAGTGTTAGTGGGTGTTAGTGGGTGTTAGTGGATGTTAGTGGGTGTTAGTGGATGTTAGTAGGAGTTAGTGGATGTTAGTGGGTGTTAGTGGATGTTAGTGGGTGTTAGTGGATGTTAGTAGGAGTTAGTGGGTGTTAGTGGGTGTTAGTGGATGTTAGTGGATGTTAGTGGGTGTTAGTGGATGTTAGTTGGTGTTAGTGGATGTTAGTGGGTGTTAGTGGATGTTAGTGGGTGTTAGTGGGTGTTAGTAGGAGTTAGTGGGTGTTAGTGGGTGTTAGTGGGTGTTAGTAGGAGTTAGTGGATGTTATTGGGTGTTAGTGGGTGTTAGTGGGTGTTAGTTAGTATTAGTGGATGTTAGTGGGTGTTAGTGGGTGTTAGTGGATGTTAGTGGGTGTTAGTGGATGTTAGTGGGTGTTAGTGGATGTTAGTAGGAGTTAGTGGATGTTAGTGGATGTTAGTTGGTGTTAGTGGATGATAGTGGGTGTTAGTGGATGTTAGTGGGTGTTAGTGGGTGTTAGTAGGAGTTAGTGGGTGTTAGTGGGTGTTAGTAGGAGTGAGTAGGTGTTAGTGGGTGTTAATGGATGTTAGTAGGGTTTAGTTGGTGTTAGTGGGTATTAGTAGGAGCTAGTGGATGTTAGTGGGTGTTAGTGGATGTTAGTGGGTGTTAGTGGGTGTTAGTAGGAGTTAGTGGGTGTTAGTGGGTGTTAGTAGGAGTTAGTGGATATTAGTGGGTGTTAGTGGGTGTTAGTGGGTGTTAGTGGGTGTTAGTGGATGTTAGTGGGTGTTAGTGGATGTTAGTGGGTGTTAGTGGATGTTAGTAGGAGTTAGTGGGTGTTAGTGGGTGTTAGTGGATGTTAGTGGGTGTTAGTGGGTGTTAGTAGGAGTTAGTTGGTGTTAGTAGATGTTAGTGAGTGTTAGTGGGTGTTAGTGGGTGTTAGTGGATGTTAGTGGGTGTTAGTGGATGTTAGTAGGAGTTAGTGGATGTTAGTGGGTGTTAGTGGATGTTAGTGGGTGTTAGTGGATGTTAGTAGGAGTTAGTGGGTGTTAGTGGGTGTTAGTGGATGTTAGTGGGTGTTAGTGGGTGTTAGTTAGTATTAGTGGATGTTACTGGGTGTTAGTGGGTGTTAGTGGATGTTAGTGGGTGTTAGTGGATGTTAGTAGGAGTTAGTGGATGTTAGTGGGTGTTAGTGGATGTTAGTGGATGTTAGTCGATGTTAGTTGGTGTTAGTGGATGATAGTGGGTGTTAGTAGGAGTTAGTGGATGTTAGTGGGTGTTAGTGGATGTTAGTGAGTGTTAGTGGATGTTAGTGGGTGTTAGTAGGAGTTAGTGGATGTTAGTGGGTGTTAGTGGATGTTAGTGGGTGTTAGTGGATGTTAGTAGGAGTTAGTGGATGCTAGTGGGTGTTAGTGAATGTTAGTGGGTGTTAGTGGATGTTAGTGGGTGTTAGTGGATGTTAGTAGGAGTTAGTGGGTGTTAGTGGGTGTTAGTGGATGTTAGTGGATGTTAGTGGGTGTTAGTGGATGTTAGTTGGTGTTAGTGGATGTTAGTGGGTGTTAGTGGATGTTAGTGGGTGTTAGTGGGTGTTAGTAGGAGTTAGTGGGTGTTAGTGGGTGTTAGTGGGTGTTAGTAGGAGTTAGTGGATGTTATTGGGTGTTAGTGGGTGTTAGTGGGTGTTAGTTAGTATTAGTGGATGTTAGTGGGTGTTAGTGGGTGTTAGTGGATGTTAGTGGGTGTTAGTGGATGTTAGTGGGTGTTAGTGGATGTTAGTAGGAGTTAGTGGATGTTAGTGGATGTTAGTTGGTGTTAGTGGATGATAGTGGGTGTTAGTGGATGTTAGTGGGTGTTAGTGGGTGTTAGTAGGAGTTAGTGGGTGTTAGTGGGTGTTAGTAGGAGTGAGTAGGTGTTAGTGGGTGTTAATGGATGTTAGTAGGGTTTAGTTGGTGTTAGTGGGTATTAGTAGGAGCTAGTGGATGTTAGTGGGTGTTAGTGGATGTTAGTGGGTGTTAGTGGGTGTTAGTAGGAGTTAGTGGGTGTTAGTGGGTGTTAGTAGGAGTTAGTGGATATTAGTGGGTGTTAGTGGGTGTTAGTGGGTGTTAGTGGGTGTTAGTGGATGTTAGTGGGTGTTAGTGGATGTTAGTGGGTGTTAGTGGATGTTAGTAGGAGTTAGTGGGTGTTAGTGGGTGTTAGTGGATGTTAGTGGGTGTTAGTGGGTGTTAGTAGGAGTTAGTTGGTGTTAGTAGATGTTAGTGAGTGTTAGTGGGTGTTAGTGGGTGTTAGTGGATGTTAGTGGGTGTTAGTGGATGTTAGTAGGAGTTAGTGGATGTTAGTGGGTGTTAGTGGATGTTAGTGGGTGTTAGTGGATGTTAGTAGGAGTTAGTGGGTGTTAGTGGGTGTTAGTGGATGTTAGTGGGTGTTAGTGGGTGTTAGTTAGTATTAGTGGATGTTACTGGGTGTTAGTGGGTGTTAGTGGATGTTAGTGGGTGTTAGTGGATGTTAGTAGGAGTTAGTGGATGTTAGTGGGTGTTAGTGGATGTTAGTGGATGTTAGTCGATGTTAGTTGGTGTTAGTGGATGATAGTGGGTGTTAGTAGGAGTTAGTGGATGTTAGTGGGTGTTAGTGGATGTTAGTGAGTGTTAGTGGATGTTAGTGGGTGTTAGTAGGAGTTAGTGGATGTTAGTGGGTGTTAGTGGATGTTAGTGGGTGTTAGTGGATGTTAGTAGGAGTTAGTGGATGCTAGTGGGTGTTAGTGAATGTTAGTGGGTGTTAGTGGATGTTAGTGGGTGTTAGTGGATGTTAGTAGGAGTTAGTGGATGTTAGTGGGTGTTAGTGGATGTTAGTGGGTGTTAGTGGATGTTAGTGGGTGTTAGTGGATGTTAGTAGGAGTTAGTGGGTGTTAGTGGGTGTTAGTGGATATTAGTGGATGTTAGTGGGTGTTAGTGGATGTTAGTGGGTGTTAGTGGGTGTTAGTAGGAGTTAGTGGGTGTTAGTGGGTGTTAGTGGGTGTTAGTAGGAGTTAGTGGATGTTATTGGGTGTTAGTGGGTGTTAGTGGGTGTTAGTTAGTATTAGTGGATGTTAGTGGGTGTTAGTGGGTGTTAGTGGATGTTAGTGGGTGTTAGTGGATGTTAGTGGGTGTTAGTGGGTGTTAGTAGGAGTTAGTGGATGTTAGTGGATGTTAGTTGGTGTTAGTGGATGATAGTGGGTGTTAGTGGATGTTAGTGGGTGTTAGTGGGTGTTAGTAGGAGTTAGTGGGTGTTAGTGGGTGTTAGTGGATGTTAGTGGGTGTTAGTGGGTGTTAGTAGGAGTTAGTTGGTGTTAGTAGATGTTAGTGAGTGTTAGTGGGTGTTAGTGGGTGTTAGTGGATGTTAGTGGGTGTTAGTGGATGTTAGTAGGAGTTAGTGGATGTTAGTGGGTGTTAGTGGATGTTAGTGGGTGTTAGTGGATGTTAGTAGGAGTTAGTGGGTGTTAGTGGATGTTAGTGGGTGTTAGTGGGTGTTAGTTAGTATTAGTGGATGTTACTGGGTGTTAGTGGGTGTTAGTGGATGTTAGTGGGTGTTAGTGGATGTTAGTAGGAGTTAGTGGATGTTAGTGGGTGTTAGTGGATGTTAGTGGATGTTAGTTGGTGTTAGTGGATGATAGTGGGTGTTAGTAGGAGTTAGTGGATGTTAGTGGGTGTTAGTGGATGTTAGTGAGTGTTAGTGGATGTTAGTGGGTGTTAGTAGGAGTTAGTGGATGTTAGTGGGTGTTAGTGGATGTTAGTGGGTGTTAGTGGATGTTAGTAGGAGTTAGTGGATGCTAGTGGGTGTTAGTGAATGTTAGTGGGTGTTAGTGGATGTTAGTGGGTGTTAGTAGGAGTTAGTTGGTGTTAGTAGATGTTAGTGAGTGTTAATGGGTGTTAGTGGGTGTTAGTGGATGTTAGTGGGTGTTAGTGGATGTTAGTAGGAGTTAGTGGATGTTAGTGGGTGTTAGTGGATGTTAGTGGGTGTTAGTGGATGTTAGTAGGAGTTAGTGGGTGTTAGTGGGTGTTAGTGGATATTAGTGGATGTTAGTGGGTGTTAGTGGATGTTAGTGGGTGTTAGTGGGTGTTAGTAGGAGTTAGTGGGTGTTAGTGGGTGTTAGTGGGTGTTAGTAGGAGTTAGTGGATGTTATTGGGTGTTAGTGGGTGTTAGTGGGTGTTAGTTAGTATTAGTGGATGTTAGTGGGTGTTAGTGGGTGTTAGTGGATGTTAGTGGGTGTTGGTGGATGTTAGTGGGTGTTAGTGGATGTTAGTAGGAGTTAGTGGATGTTAGTGGATGTTAGTTGGTGTTAGTGGATGATAGTGGGTGTTAGTGGATGTTAGTGGGTGTTAGTGGGTGTTAGTAGGAGTTAGTGGGTGTTAGTGGGTGTTAGTAGGAGTGAGTAGGTGTTAGTGGGTGTCAATGGATGTTAGTAGGGTTTAGTTGGTGTTAGTGGGTATTAGTAGGAGCTAGTGGATGTTAGTGGGTGTTAGTGGATGTTAGTGGGTGTTAGTGGGTGTTAGTAGGAGTTAGTGGGTGTTAGTGGGTGTTAGTAGGAGTTAGTGGATATTAGTGGGTGTTAGTGGGTGTTAGTAGGAGTTAGTTGGTGTTAGTAGATGTTAGTGAGTGTTAGTGGGTGTTAGTGGGTGTTAGTGGATGTTAGTGGGTGTTAGTGGATGTTAGTAGGAGTTAGTGGATGTTAGTGGGTGTTAGTGGATGTTAGTGGGTGTTAGTGGATGTTAGTAGGAGTTAGTGGGTGTTAGTGGGTGTTAGTGGATGTTAGTGGGTGTTAGTGGGTGTTAGTTAGTATTAGTGGATGTTACTGGGTGTTAGTGGGTGTTAGTGGATGTTAGTGGGTGTTAGTGGATGTTAGTGGATGTTAGTGGATGTTAGTTGGTGTTAGTGGATGATAGTGGGTGTTAGTAGGAGTTAGTGGATGTTAGTGGGTGTTAGTGGATGTTAGTGGATGTTAGTGGATGTTAGTTGGTGTTAGTGGATGATAGTGGGTGTTAGTAGGAGTTAGTGGATGTTAGTGGGTGTTAGTGGATGTTAGTGAGTGTTAGTGGATGTTAGTTGGTGTTAGTAGATGTTAGTGAGTGTTAGTGGGTGTTAGTGGATGTTAGTGGGTGTTAGTGGATGTTAGTGGGTGTTAGTGGATGTTAGTAGGAGTTAGTGGATGTTAGTGGATGTTAGTGGATGTTAGTTGGTGTTAGTGGGAGTTAGTGGGTGTTAGTGGGTGTTAATGGATGTTAGTAGGAGTTAGTGGGTGTTAGTAGGAGTTAGTGGGTGTTAGTAGGAGTTAGTGGGTGTTAGTGGATGTTAGTGGATGTTAGTGGGTGTTAGTGGGTGTTAGTAGGAGTTAGTTGGTGTTAGTAGGAGTTAGTGGGTTTTAGTGGGAGTTAGTGGGTGTTAGCGGGTGTTAGTGGATGTTAGTGGATGTTAGTGGGTGTTAGTGGGTGTTAGTAGGAGTTAGTTGGTGTTAGTAGATGTTAGTGAGTGTTAGTGGGTGTTAGTGGGTGTTAGTGGATGTTAGTGGGTGTTAGTGGATGTTAGTGGGTGTTAGTGGGTGTTAGTGGGTGTTAGTAGGAGTTAGTGGATGTTAGTGGGTGTTAGTGGGTGTTAGTGGGTGTTAGTATTAGTGGATGTTAGTGGGTGTTAGTGGGTGTTAGTGGATGTTAGTGGGTGTTAGTGGATGTTAGTAGGAGTTAGTGGATGTTAGTGGGTGTTAGTGGATGTTAGTAGGAGTTAGTGGATGTTAGTGGATGTTAGTGGGTGTTAGTGGATGTTAGTGGGTGTTAGTGGGTGTTAGTAGGAGTTAGTGGGTGTTAGTGGGTGTTAGTGGGTGTTAGTGGGTGTTAGTGGATGGTAGTGGATGTTAGTTGGTGTTAGTGGGTGTTAGTGGGTGTTAGTGGATGTTAGTGGGTGTTAGTGGGTGTTAGTGGATGTAAGTGGGGGTTAGTAGGAGTGAGTAGTTGTTAGTGGGTGTTAGTGGGTGTTAGTAGGAGTTAGTGGGTGTTAGTTGGTGTTAGTAGGAGTTAGTGGGTGTTAGTGGGTATTATTGGATGTTAGTGGGTGTTAATGGATGTTAGTAGGAGTTAGTGGATGTTAGTGGGTGTTAGTGGATGTTAGTAGGAGTTATTGGATGTTAGTGGATGTTAGTGGGTGTTAGTGGGTTTTAGTGGGTGTTAGTCGGTGTTAGTAGGATTGAGTAGGTGTTAGTGGGTGTTAGTGGGTGTTAATGGATGTTAGTAGGGTTTAGTTGGTGTTAGTGGGTATTAGTAGGAGCTAGTGGATGTTAGTGGGTGTTAGTGGGTGTTAGTAGGAGTTAGTGGGTGTTAGTGGGTGTTAGTGGGTGTTAGTAGAAGTTAGTGGGTGTTAGTAGGAGTTAGTGGGTGTTAGTGGGTGTTAGCGGGTGTTAGTGGATGTTAGTTGGTGTTAGTGGATGTTAGTGGGTGTTAGTGGGTGTTAGTTGGTGTTAGTGGATGTTAGTAGTAGTTAGTGGATGTTAGTGGGTGTTAGTTGGTGTTAATGGATGTTAGTAGGAGTTAGTGGGTGTTAGTGGATGTTAGTGGATGTTAGTTGGTGTTAGTGGATGTTAGTGGGTGTTAGTGGGTGTTAATGGATGTTAGTAGGAGTTAGTGGGTGTTAGTGGATGTTAGTGGATGTTAGTAGGAGTTAGTAGGAGTTAGTGGGTGTTAGTGGGTGTTAGTGGATGGTAGTGGATGTTAGTTGGTGTTAGTGGATGTTAGTGGGTGTTAGTGGGTGTTAATGGATGTTAGTAGGGGTTAGTGGGTGTTAATGGATGTTAGTAGGTGTTAGTGGGTGTTAGTGGGTGTTAGTGGATGGTAGTGGATGTTAGTTGGTGTTAGTGGGTGTTAGTGGGTGTTAGTGGATGTTAGTGGGTGTTAGTGGATGTAAGTGGGGGTTAGTAGGAGTGAGTAGGTGTTAGTGGGTGTTAGTGGGTGTTAGTAGGAGTTAGTGGGTGTTAGTTGGTGTTAGTAGGAGTTAGTGGGTGTTAGTGGGTATTATTGGATGTTAGTGGGTGTTAATGGATGTTAGTAGGAGTTAATGGATGTTAGTAGGAGTTAGTGGGTGTTAGTAGGAGTTAGTGGGTGTTAGTTGGTGTTAGTAGGAGTTAGTGGGTGTTAGTAGGTGTTAGTGGATGTTAGTGGGTGTTAGTGGATGTTAGCGGGTGTTAGTGGGTATTATTGGATGTTAGTGGGTGTTAATGGATGTTAGTAGGAGTTAGTGGGTGTTAGTGGGTGTTAGTGGATGTTAGTGGATGTTAGTGGATGTTAGTAGGAGTTAGTTGGTGTTAGTAGATGTTAGTGGATGTTAGTAGGAGTTAGTTGGTGTTAGTAGATGTTAGTGGATGTTAGTGGGTGTTAGTGGATGTTAGTGGGTGTTAATGGATGTTAGTGGATGTTAGTGGGTGTTAGTGGGAGTTAGTGGGTGTTAGTGGGTGTTAGTGGAAGTTAGTGTTAAGAGATCTTTAGCAGCTGCTTTAAAAGCTGCTATTGATGATGCCTGCAGCAGAAGTGAAAACTAAAATGACAAACGTTAAGTTGTAAGAGCGACTCTGCTGCTAAAGTGAAGCTGTTTTAACACACTTAAATAAATCCATGTAGCTCCCACACTCCACATCTATTACTCAAATCCAGCCAAGCACTAAATGAACAGAGTCAGCCATGGTGCAGCAGCAGCTGAGACATGAGGCCACATCGCAGCTCAAATTGAAATTAATGGCTGTTCTAATTGGAACACATGTTTGTCAAAGTGACGGAGTGTTGGCAACGTGAACTACATCTGCTTACCTGCCCCGCTACTGCTTCCTGATTGGCCGATGGCCACATTGAGGATGTTGCCATGGTTACAGAATCTCGGGGTGATTCAACAATCATCACATTGATGTAAAAGGTTCTGTTTGTCTTATCATACGAAACAGGACATCACACTGAAACATGTTGTAGCTGACACACACACACACACACACACACACACACACACACACACACACACACACACACACACACACACACACACACTAATCGACCAATCGATTATATTCTATTACATTAAAAGGCCCTTTTCAGTGACAAATTCTGTTCTGGAATAAAGCAGGGTAAACCTATGGAGCTAATATTGGATCAAATCTTTTTACTTGAAAAAATAAAAACAACTAGGACTAGTTCGTCAAAGTACAATGCCTGCAAACAGCGATTTCTGCAACTTTTGGCGATGTTCGATTCAAGATAGTGGACTTCCTGTTGGAGTTAAGCTATGGGATCATTTTTGTCCGTCTTGACCTGATACATGTGTGTGCCGAATTTCGTTCCTCTATGTGAAACTATATGGTGAGGGTGTTCTTTTGAAAAATGTTAGGTGGCGCTATAGAGCCATTTTGCCACGCCCATATTCAAATCCTATAAAATACGTAAATTTTCACCAGGCCCGATGCAGCTGCCAAGTTTGGTGAGTTTTCGTGTATGTTCAGGCCCCCAAAAAGGCAGTTGATTACGCGGAAAAAATCTGAAGAGTCAAACGAAGAACAATAGGGCCTCGCGTACCGCGACTGCCTTGCAGTCACCGCTCGGGCCCTAATTATCCGAAATTTCAAGTTCTGATCTTTAGTGGGAGTTCTGATTTGTGTAGAGATTTTATTCCCGAGCTGCAGCGATCCGGCGCTATGAAAATTACAACAGAAATTGCTCCACTCAAAACTAAAGACTCAATCTAACTAAGGGTATATATATATATATATATATATATATATATATATATATATATATATATATATATATATATTGTCATGACCCGACTTGTTAAAAGAGCCACAACATAGAAAAGAATAGGAAACCTGTTTAGGGTTCGTTCGTTTATTCTCTTAATTCAACAAAAGGAGGTGAGGGAAAAGGGTTTAAAAGAACAAATAAATAGAACGGAAAGAGACTCTAACAGAGTTAATCTATGCTATCTAGCAGTGAACAGAACCAGAAACAAAAACCCTCACTATTTAACCTACGTTTCAATAACAAAAATACATTAAAACAGCACTCCTAAATCTAATGAATCTAACAAAAATGATCTCAGCGAGTGTAATCAGTAATAAACTCAAACTAATCCCTGCCCCAGTCCCAAGCTTTCCAACACCAACCTTTTACAAATACTAGGCGAGCTTTAACAAAACATCAAACACAAAGCCGCCCCGAACAATACTACACACACTCTATTTGTGCTAGATCTGTGATTGCTGGTAGCCTCCGATTGGGGTGAACCGCAGCCATATCCACCAATCGCCAGCGGACATCTCTCAGGGGGCGGGTCTTTGACACACTTGGGTCCAATCCCCGGATCACACAGCCGGTTTTGCCTGTTAAACAGCCGCTGGCAGCCGTTTAAATGTTGAATATATATATATATATATATATATATATATATTTTGCCTTTTTGAGGAGGCAGCTGATGATATTTAACCTGATAAATGCTGACATGTCCTTCATCATGAAGAGTTTGTCAGCATCAAACTTCCGTAGCGCCAACAAGATTTGTTGACAAGAAAAATATAGAAAGTTGCCAGAAGGATCTGACATATCTGAAGCTGTTCCAAAGTTGATCTCCCACAGGATGGAAGGATTTGGATCCAAGAGAAACCTATCTGTGTACAGGCAGACTCCAGTAAATAGTCTGGTCCCATTAAGGTGCTATACATGTGACCTGATGTAAGAACTGAACCTGTTGGTTGTGATTAAGAATTAAAAATGTCCTATTTTAATCTTTTATTCCAATCAAAGATATAATAAAGTTGATTATCTTGATGTCTTTGATGAATATGTTTGTAATCAGACATGTTTGTGCCTTTAATGACTCCTTTACATGACAATAAACACTAAAAGCTGTAATATTCCTCAGTGTTTTGTGTGGATTAAATACATTTTAATGACTTTGTGACTTCATATCAGTGGAGATAACAAAAGGCAGTGATATGTAAATCAGGACACATTTTTCCTGCAGTCGGTATTAAACACCCATTTTGTTTTACATAAATTAACACATTTTAGAATTTACACGTTCTGATAAATATGTATTAAAATTGCTTTATTCAGTGTTTAATAACTGAGTATGTTAATGACATTTAATTTAAGTTTTCTTTGCAGATAGCTTAATCCTCAGTGTTAACTATATGTGAATAAAACTTAAGTGTTAACCTGCTTTACTTTCAGCTTTGAATTGGACATTTTCGGGTTTAAAATGATTACATCTATATGTTTAACCAGCATTTCCAGTAAGTGCGATGTTATATATTTATAGTTATTAATTTATTGTTCATGTACATATACACCAGAGAATAGATGGGAAACATTTATCAAACAGAAACAAGAACAAAACGTCTCTTATTACAAAGAATGAGTCATTTAGAATCAGCAGCACAGCAGCGTTTTTACTTTATAGTGTCACTCGTAAATCATCATAATGACCAATAAAACAGACTCTTTTTTATTTATCGTTAATGTACCTAAACATAATTCAGATATTTGACTTGGAAACATGCTTCTATTAGACTCCACATTATATTTGTTAAAGCAAAGGGAGAAATCTATTCATCAGATTTCCCCTGTGCTTCATTAACAGACATAATATTAAAAACAAAACAAAACAGTATTTAGGTCTCTGTTGTTCCTGCTGAAACCTGGATCAACACAAACCGAACAGAAAAGGCTCCTGTTGTGATGTTACAACAGGATACAGGTAGGGTCGGAAAATTTTGTACCTGACTTCTGTTTCTCTATGAGGAGGCGGGGCTTCTCTGACAATGCTCAGCCAATCAGAGACAGCGGTTGTTGGTTGGTGTGGGAGAAGCGACTGTATTGCTTGGGTTATTTCTCTCAAATGTTGAACAAAAATTCATTAAAATCTGTGTTAGTGAGAACTTCTCCTTCTTTTTAGACAATCACCACCTGACAGGTGCAGATCAACCTGCTGATTACACAGCAGGATTATTACACATGATCACTGACATTTGGAAATAAACTACATTTACATATTTACAGATTCTGAATGTTTAATTGAATAAGAAGAAGAAGGAGGGGGCATTATTTTAAAGGTCTGTCATAGAAAATGATTTTTTTTTTTAAGAAGGTCAATGTGTATAGTCTCTGTTCAATCAGCCAATCAGAAGAGACCAACACAAAGTGATGTTGTTGTTAGAGCAGCAGAGAGATTTAAAACTAAATTAAAATGATTTAAAACCATAAATATCTCATATATAATATTCTTAATGACATCACAACTTCACATAAAACCCAAGAAAAGTGTCAAATATGATGTGAGACCTTTAATAATTTTGTGTAAAAAAAAACAAACTTTGGGTTCACCCAGACAATTTAATTTAGTGTTTTCCATGAAAAATTACACTTTTATTGTTAGGTTGTGTGCCAGAGACCGAGACCCAAATGCAGATCCAGTTTGAGTGCAGCTCAAAAGTCTGAGAAAACGTTTGTAACTAAAGGTGTCCACATGGGGGAAAAGGGTCCAAAAAATTAGATAAAGGTAACTTAGGGTATCAATGGGTAAATCCATGAAGGTCCAAAAAAGGAAATCAGGAAAGCAAAATGCTTTTTCACACCGAGGGAAAGAACCAGACAATGAGACACAGAACAGAGAAATAAGAGGACTTAAGTAGTAGACAGACTCACAGGTGCAAATGAGACACAGCTGGACATAATTACAATCAGGTGTGACTCAGATGAAGGGCGGGGTCAATGAAACCACATGGGACATCAAAACAAGCAGTTCACACCAAGATCATTGCTGCTGCTGTCCAGCAGGGCGGCCAGAGTTCATGAGTCAGAATCCTAACAGTACCCCCATCCTAACAGGTGCCTCCTGGTGTCCCTTTGGGCGGCATGGGATGCTGGCGATGGAAGTCCCTTATGGATCCAAGGATCCAAGATATGCCAAGCCGGGACCCAGCACCTCTCTTCAGGGCAATAGCCCTCCCAGTCTACAAGGTACTGGAGTCCACGGCCCTGGCGCCAGACATCCAGTAGCCGCCGGCAGAGGGGACCCTCACCTCATTCTCTTGGTCCGGGAACAGAGGCGGTTGGTAACCCAGGCAGCACTCAAAGGGTGACCGTCCTGTTGCGGAGGAGACATGCAAGTTGAAGATATAAAACTACAATTCCCATAATGCCATGCGTTTAGGTGGGGAATAAATAAAGGTAGAGACAAAAAATTAGCCAAATTGCAAGAAATGGGAGTTTGCACTCCAGTGTAGAGTGAATGGGCAAGCACAATTGTGTGCATACCAAAAACAAATGGTGATGTCAGAATTTGTGGTGACTACAAGGTAACCATACATCCATGGTTAGAGGTAGACAAGCACCTTCTTCCTAAAACACAGGATCTCTTTGCCAAATTAGCTGGGGAAAAATATTTCACTAAGCTAGATCTTACCCAAGCTTACCAGGTGGAGCTAGATAATGAATCTATCTCCACCTGTACTGACCATCAATACACCAAAAGGGCTTTACCAAATGAACAGGTTACCCCATGGAATAGCTAGTTCGCCAGCCATATTCCAACGTATTTTGGATCAGATTCTTCAGGGCTTACCAAACGTTGTATGCTACCTTGACAACATATTGATTACGGGATCAACTGAAGCCAAACACTGGGAAAATGTCAAGCAGGTGTACAGCGCTTACAAGACAGAGGCATAGGGGTGAACAGAGACAAATGTAGCTTCAGCCAGCCAAGCGTTAAATACTTGGGACACAAAATTGACAGCGAAGGGTTAAACCCTGTACCCGAGAAATTGGAAGTAATAGTCAACGCTTCAGTCTCTAAAAATGTCACAGAGCTTAGAGCATTTTTACCATTGCTAACTTACTAGGGGAAGTTTCTTGAGAATCTCTCAACCATTATCAAACCAATGACCGTGTTGCTACAGAAGGACAGTCAGTGGAACTGGTCCTCTCAATGTCAAGCAGCATTTGAGAAAACAAAATCACAATTGGTGTCTTCAAGTGTTCTTACTCACTTCAATCCTCAGTTATTCCTCATTTTACTGGCTTGTGATGCTAGTGCATATGGGCTAGGAGCTGTGATATCACATAAAATGACAGACAGTAGTGAACGACCTATAGCATACGCTTCACGCACCTTGAGTAAAAGATAAACTACTCACAAATTGAGAAGGAAGCGTTGGGCATCATTTTTGGTGTACGAAAAATTCAGGGATTATCTGTATGGCAGGAAATTTGTATTATTCACTGACCATAAACCAGTGAACTAGGCAGTACGACAGGTTAAGTTGAACCTGGAGAAGAACAGAGACCGTGCTTGTCGGGGGTTGAGAGTCTTGGCCTTAGCGGTGTAGTCCAGATTTTTGTGGTCGGTCCAAACCAAAAACGGTCTTTGAAGGCCTCCTCCACTGCTGGGGATCAGGCAAACTTTACTGCTGAGGAGGTTAGAGCTGTGAGGGGGCTGCCACAGTGTTAAAGTTCTGGGCAAAACATCTGTAAAAGTCAGCAAAGCCCAGGAAGCTTTGTATATCCCGATGATTGGTAGGTGTGGGCCACTCCAAGACCACCTTCACCTTGCGGTGGTCCATTTCAATGATCCCGGAAGAAATCACATGGCCTAGAAAAGTGAAGGTCTTCTGGTGGAACTCATATTTCTCAGACTTTAAAACAAGCTGGTTCTACAGGAGATGCTGCAGGACCTTGTGGACACGGATGATATGGTCAGACATTGATTTGGAAAAAAATCTAAATATTATCAAGATAAGCAAAAACAAAAATGTTCAGGAAATCTCATAAAACAATATTTATCAGGGCTTGGAAGACAGAAGGGACATTAGTTAATCCAAATGGAAATACAAGATACTCATAATGTCCAGAGCTGGTGTTGAAGGCTGTTTTCTACTTGTCCCCTTCACGGACACGGTGGTAGGCATTTCTGAGGTCGAGCTTAGTGAACACAGCATCCCCATGGAGCAACTCAAAGGCACAGGACATGAGGGGAAGAGGGTACCAGTTTTTTAACAGTAATCTCATTAAGGCCCTGATAGTCTTTGCATGGGTGTAATGACCCATCCTTTTTAGCCACAAAGAAAAAAACGGCTCCTGCAGGGGATGAGGATTGGCAGATGATTCCTGCATCGAGACTCTTGAATGTATTTGTTCATGGCCTCTACTTCAGGTCAGGACAGAGAATACAACCGACCTCTAGGGGGAATGTGCCAGGAATAAGGTCAATTACGCAATTATACAGACAATGGGGTGGCAGATGCTTTTGACTTACTGAAGACGGCCTTGATGTCCATGTAGTCCTGGGGGACACCTGAGAAATCTGGGAACTCCTCCTGGGATTCAGAGGCCAATTTCAGCGGAGTCTGGGCCTGGAGGAGATAATTAGAATGGCAGAACAAGCCCCAACCCACAACACTGCTGTCTAACCAGTCAATGTGTGGCTTGTGTTTAATGAGCCAAGGACAGCCAAGAACCACAGGAACTTGAGGAGCATCAATGAGGTGAAAGCTTATCTGCTCACGATGATTATCAGGAAGAGTTAGACTCACCGGAATAGTGGCATGAGTGATATTTGCCAACTTTAATCCTGTCAGTGCATTGGCCACCAGTGGTTTCTCAAGACTAATGGTGGGTTGGTGCCACTGAGTCACCAGGCCGGCATCGATGAAGTTCTCATCTGCCCCAGAATCTATGAGTAGACCCACCTCCATTCGTTAATCCTTCCATGCCAGGAGAGCCAGAAGAAGAATGTGCTGAGCGGATGAGGGACATGTGGGTGTCATGCTCACCAATCTCACCTTCACTGGTGAGCGTTGGCTTTTATCAGACAGGAGATGTAATGGCCTGGCTGGCCGCTGTACAGACAGGAACGGGAATTAATCCTTCCTTGTCTCCCATCTGGCGTCAGGTGGCTGCGGTCTGCTTGCATGGGCTCTGGTTCAGGTGTGGCGGTAGATGGAGAAGGTGGTAGCAGGCCTGGAGTAACAAAAGACTCGAAGGGGACCCTAGGAGCTCGTGCCCAGTGATGCTGCTGTAGCCTCGAGTCAACATGGATAGCCAGGTCACAGGAGCTGGGCATGCGAAGCCAGTTCATCCTTGATGTCCTCCGATATGTCATTTAGGAAGGTGTCAAACAAGGCCTCAGTGTCCCATTTGGTGGTGGCTTGAAGAGTCCTGAAATCAATAGCATAATCTGATACTGACCTATGCCCCTGGCACATATGAAGTGGTTCATGAGCTGCCTCACGTGCATGCTTGGAATGGTCAAAAACTCTCTTCATCTCGGAAGAGAACTCTTGGAAACTCGACTCAGTGTCCCACATAGCTATTCCCCACTCTCTGGCACAACCTGACAGCTGAGTTATCACAAAGGCCACCTTGGAGCGAGTGTTGGGAAAGGTGGCTGATTGGGGCAGTCATTGCTCATCAGATGGACTGGATGTGCAGATGGAGGAGGCACAGAGGGTGGCTGGGAGAGCTGGAATGACTGGATCTGGGCTGTCTCATACACTGGCAACCACGGTGTTCAGCTGGGTTTGTTGTTCAAGGGAGGCCCTATCCTCTATCTACTATATTCTTGTGTGTTTAACTGCTTGAGGATTGTTTAGCCCTTGTCAGTGGGGAATGTTGTGATTAAGACACACTTGTAATCCATGTTGGGATGTTGCTTGTTTTATGAATGATTAGTCTTTCTATGTGTTATTGTATTATTTAAAAATGTTCATTCAATTGAAGTGCAAAGCAACGTAATATACTTGATTTGTTTTGTTGCAGATCATAATGTATTGTCCTTTTTGTGGACATGACCTGTCTTGTAAACTAGCTTTTTGCTGTTCATGTGGCAAGGACATCAAATTCCTGTGTTCCATGTTGATAAACCTGGCACAAGTGGAGGTAATGTTCCTTTTTTTGTTTTATTTAAGCTTAGGTAATGTACAATCTATACCTTTATGACTATGGTTGAGAACACTCTCTCTGTTCTTTCTCATTGATGACTGATTCGACTCTTAGAAGCAGCGGCTCCTGGAAAAAGTATACTGGAGTAATTTCAGACTTTCAGGAGTCTAAAAGAGAAGGAGAGACGAGTATCTTTCAAAAGAAAAAGCATCACCAAAAGACAATCTGAAGGTTGTGAAAGTAACTTTTTTGCTGAGATAGATAATTTGCAGACAGTCCATTCTATGTATTTATAGTGCACTCATTTATAATGTCAGTTAACAGGTGCTTATTTCAATGTTTCTCTGTAGATTTCAGTAGGCCTTATGCATCTGAAAGATGGTGGACTGAAGGCTGTAAGAGGAACTGTACTTCCCATTTTGGTGCAACCAGAATTAATTGCTGACAAATTGCAGAGAGCTACTGATCAAAAACTGAAGACCTTCCACAGAAATTTACATGGTGGTCCCTATGTACTGCTCTACTCTGATGGTACAAAAATAACTGATATACCAGGAACAGATGTACCCTTCACTCTAAAAGAGTACAAAGATGCATTGGGGAAGGCCTACCAACGTATCACACTATACTGTACATTGAAACAGCTGAAGATTTCTTTACCTCTTGTAAGTAATTTTGAAGTTAATTACTAACCAAGAAGAGCTTTTTAAATTTATTTGTTTGTCAAGCAAAGTTGCCTGTTGTTCTAAGTAGACTAAAATCTTCTTATACTTGTGTTTCACAGATCAGGAAACCATCTCAAAATCTGACTCATCAGACTCTGAGGTGATCATCAGGAGTCGTGTTCTGCAGAATTCAGTGCAACGGATACATTAGTGAGTGTTTTACATTGCTTATATTATGAGTTTTTAAGTGTAAACGTTTCTAGATTTTACATAGAAGCCATATTTTCACAATGACACAATACATGTGCCAAAATGGCATTTTAAATTACAGTAAATATTGAGGTGTCCTGGCCTGCACACATTTTACAAACTTAAGAAAACAATTGTATTTAGTGCAGATCCCTACAAAATCATGTTTTTCACTGAAAGTGGTAATGTACGTATGATCATTCCCCCTGTTGCAAACCACACACACTATCAGTCATAATAATAGAATTCAGTATTTATGTTCATATTTGTTCATCTCTAGTTCTGTCAATCAAATTTGTAGTGCTCACTGATATATTGTTTTTTACTTCCAGGTATGGGAACCTGAAGATGGAGAGTCAGGCACTGATTCAGCAGCTCCAGTAATTTTGGCTCCTAAACAATGTCTATTGTTCACATTTAGCCTTTTCTGAAAATATACTTACACAACTGTCTTAAACTACATTAAATAATGTATCACACTGACCTAGAGATCCATGTTTGTGTACATTAGAATAGTCTTCTTTTTCTAGATCAGTCTTTTGATAGCCATGACTTGAAATGTCCTATCTCTGTTGTGTTTTCTGATTCAGGTCTTACTTTCTGACTCAAAACATCAACAATGTAAACTTGTGTGTGTCTATTTCTCAGTAAATATACTCAGCTGTATGCACCCATTGTAATAGAGGATGCTGATGAATCAGACAGTGCTGAGTGCAGTCATGACATTCCAGAGGATACTGAGTAAGAGAATGTTAGAATAATTGTATGTTATCCCACATTTACTGTATCAACACTATGTGACATTAAGCTCTAACATTACTGTATGCAAGGTTGCAGGTTTCGTCTGTCTTTTCAGGAAGTTGTTTAAATGCCTGCATGATGGGATGCTGAATGTGTGACTGCTGAAGCTCGACTCAGCATCCTGATGAGATAAAACAGGGACTGACCCCTGACCTGGGAGAGTGACTGAAAAGAAACAGACCTGTTTACATACTAGAGAAAGGGAAACAAAACCTTCAATTCAATTCACTTTTATTTATATAGCCCAATATTACAACACAGTTGTCTCAAAGTGCTTCACAGAATCCAGTCCAAAGTGACCCAGACATCCCTCATCCTTAGACCCTCCTTCTCAACAAGGAAAAACTCCAAAACCCAGTGAAAGAAGAAACCTGGGGGAGAACCACAGTGAAGGAGAGATCCACTCCCATGGACGGACAGACTATAGATGGACCAGGACTGACAGACATCCATCTGATGATGAAATAATAGTCTATAAAGATGTTTCAGTCTGTAGAGATGCTGTAGGGTGGGGTAGAAGGGTGGGTCCAACCAGGCAGGTGAAGGAGTAGTAGTAGGTTCATCAGGGGCCTCCATGAGTCACATCAGGAGTCGTCATCATTGGGCCTCGTGTGGTTGAACTGAAACAGTAGCAGGGAGAAGGACTCTGGGTGAATAGTGATGTATAGACCAAGTATAAACAAGATACTGTTTATTAATGACAGTGTCACATGGTACCAGAAAGAGATGATAGAGCTCACTGACTGTACTTCCCCCAGCATTCTCACTCCTAGGGCAGCTTAGACTGAATTGTGGGTTTAAGTCTACCTTTAACTACCCTGACCATAGGCCTTTTGAAACAGAAATGTTTTCAGTCTAACCTTAAATGCACAGACTGTGTCGGCCTCTTTAATATCAGTTGGGAGTTGGTTCCATAAGACAGGTGCTTGGTAACTAAAGGCTCTAGCTCCTACTGTACTTTTATGGACCCGTGGAACTACAAGTAGACCTGCATTCTGAGAGAGAAGTGTTCTGATTGGATGGTACGGGACCAGAGCATCTTTAAGATGAGAGGGGCCCATACCATTAATGGTTTTATAAGTTAGAAATAAGATTTTAAATGTAATTCTAAACTCAACAGGAAGCCAATGAAGGGCTTGGAGTATGGGGGTGATGTGTTCTCTTCTATTAGTTCCTGTTAGTAAATGAGCTGCTGCGTTTTGAACCAGCTGAAAACTTTTTAGGGAACTTTTAGGACACGCTATGAGTAGGGAGTTACAGTAATCTAGACTGGATGTAACAAACGCATGGATTAGTTTTTCAGCGTCATTTTTAGACAGGATATTTCTAATTTTCCACAGGAGTCCACAGAAGCGGGAGTACATCTCATCACTGACCAGATTGGGCAGGGGTCCAGAGAATGCTACAGTGTCAGCCATCGATTTAGCGAGTTTACACACCAATTTTACGTTTAATTTCAGAATCTCTGATTGTCTCCGCCGGGCATCGTTACCACCTGCATGGATCACGATGTGGCAGAATCTAGCCCTACTCTGCTTTAAGAGCCTAAGGTTACCTTCGATGTCACCGACTCTGGCCCCTGGATAACACCTAACGGACGCCGCTGGGTGCTTCACGTCTCTGACTATAGAGCAGAGCCATGCCTCTAACTCTGACACCCTGGCCTCCAGCCCTGACACCAAGCTACACTTTCTACAGCTACTCCTATCCTCACTAAAGGAGGCCGGTGACTCACTGAACATACAGCACACGGAGCAGAACAGACAGGAGGGAGAGAGCAGAGGGCTAGGCATGACTCAGTAGAGCAAGGCTAGTAGCTAATGCCAGTAGAAGAGATGCATTTAGTAAAAAAAAAAATTGTGTTTTGTGTTCCCCCTCCCCTTAGGAGCAACAACAACATCATGTAACTAGGGACCACCCTAAGGATATAAAAAGAGGGTTCTGGCAGAGATATGGTTAGAACGGGTTGGAGACTGCAACTGACCAGATCTCTGTCTGTTCTCCTCGTGAGAAGAAATCTTAATCCCTTGTCTTCTCCTGTTTGTGTGTGTTTTTAAATGTTTTAGCTTGTTTGAAGCTGACAGAGAAAAGTTATTTTTCTTGGTGAAAAATGTCTGCTATCCTGTATCATGTAACATGGTCATAATTTATCTGATGACAGGGTGGACCAGCGATCAATTTCTGAGATAACTGCAAACCTGGCAAAATAGATTGACCATAAAGCTTTCAGTAGATTTAACATCTGTCACTCTGACATCTGGCATGGAGCAGTCAGAGGATTCAAAAGGGCAACGTTCTCAGAAAAGAAAGACATCCTGGTGAAATTCTCTGACAATGAAGGGGGGATTGAGGATGGTCTCGATACAGGTGGCCTCAAGAGAGAATTCCTCTCCCTTCTCCTGAAAGAGCTGAACAAACGGCCCATATTTGATGGACCTGTGTGAGTCGCTACCTGGTCTACAATGCACTCACTAAAAATGCATTAAAAATATTTTTATATTAAAGTAGCACACTGTAAAACATTAAAAATTGTTTGCATGGGACTGATTACTTCTCCATGATTATTATGATTGTCAAGGGAGTAACTTTTTAACTTGATAAAGAGAGATTTTTAAAGGGATCAGTAACCTACTAAACTAAGAGGCTTTCTTAATTTTCCATGTCTTGGCCACAGATGTGTGGATCAAACAGGAAATTCTAATATCATTATACAAGACTACCTGCCAGGATTGTGTGATGGCTGGAAGATGTTGGAGTTTGTTAAATATCCTATTTTTCCACATTCATTGTATTCCACGTGCTTCTGTTATGGATTTTACCATATGATGTGGTATATTCATTCATATACATACAGCATATTTTCTGAAAAAAAAAATATAGAAATCTATCATGTTTAAGAACCTAATTAATGGACAGAAAAAAGTACCTTCATCTTGAAGACTCGTTAAGCCCTAACAATTCTCCCGCATGAGCCACGGTATACCAGGACAGTTTGGAGATTCACTCCACAGAATGGACAAAATATGATCTGGTAAATGACAAAACACTGTAAAGTTTAGGATTCAATCTGACATTATGGTACTTTTTCAGACATCCCTCACCACCCTACACAGCATTAACTACACATTCATCCAAATAATTATGTGACCCACGCCTTAGATGTTAGCATGATTATTAATAAAACGGTAGTAATAAGCTCTCAGAACTTTGTCTCAATAGGCTACCTGTTGTTGTCATGTTCGCTCACCTGTGCTCTGTAGTAGACCCTGCTCTGAGTGAGAGTGTGTAGCGGTACATGGAACTCTGTGTTGCTGCATATTAAGGTTACCAAACTCGATTCTCGTCTTGCTCGAAGCTAACGCTACACAGCATCCTCTCGTTCAGCTTCATATCAAACCTGGGGCTACATGGCCCAACTATAACACATTGACAAGTACAGTCACATAGCGACAGTAAACACTGACTTTTTCATTTACTTGTTCCTTCTTCGTATTCCTCTTCTTTCTTCATATTCTTCTTAGTCATTCACATAAAAAACTACAGGTGCACCACCTGTTGTAATGGGAATGTTTTACTGTTTTCATTCAGGCAGCTGAATTAGGCCACCGGGGGTCCTCGGTGTCAAGCATAAATAGAAAGCATGTTATGCTGCCAGGGGTTATTGTAATGAAGATGCACAAAGTAAAATAAAAGCACGAAGCCTGTGAAGTTGAAGTAGTGTCACTTTACTACATTGGCGACGGGATCACTTTAAGGATTAACATGGCAACATACAGGAAGATTGGAGAGTTTGATCCGGAGGCAGATGACTGGCAGCAGTATGTGGACGGCTGGAATTCTACTTTGCAGCAAATAAAATCGCAGACGCTGAACAAAAGCATGCCATCTTCCTGAGTGCATGTGGAAAGAAAACATATGCCATCCTGAGAGATTTATGCCAACCTGGTAAGCCGGGAGATAGCTCTCTGACAGATTTACAAAATAAGTTTGGTAAGACTGGTCACTTTGCACCGAAACGCAGGCTCTGCTCTCACAGCACAAGGACATATTCAAAGGTGAGCTAGGCACGTTAGTTGGAGCTACAGCTAAAATCTATGTAGACCCACAGGCCAGACCTCGTTATTTTAAAGCTATGCCCTTGCCATATTCACTGAAAGGGAAAGTTGAAACCGAACTGACTCAGCTCCAAAATGAAGGTATTTTAGAGCCTGTTAGCTTTGCTGAGTGGGCAGCCCCAATAGTCCCCATAGTCAAGCCCGACAAAAGCATAAGTATATGTGGTGAGGAGGAAAATTCCAAGAGATGCACAACAATAAACACACACCGTGGGCTGTATCAATACACAAGGCTGCCCTATGGGGTGTCCTCCGCCCCAGGCATTTTTCAGCGCACCATGGACAACTTGCTACAAGGGCTTCCTCAGGTGGTGGTGCAAGTAGATGACATACTTGTGACTGGCAATGATGATGCTAGTCATCTGCAAAATTTAGGGACAGTACTGTCTAGACTAAATGCAGCAGGACTCCGCCTTAAGTGAGAGAAATGCATTTTCATGGCTCCAGAGGTCGTGTATCTGGGCTACAGAATCAATCATGCAGGGATTCGGCCAGTGGCAGGCAAAGTCGAGGCCATTGCAAATGCAGCTGCACCGACAAACCAGACACAGCTTAAGTCTTTTCTGGGGATGGTGAATTATTATCATCAATTTTTGCCTAACGTGGCCACAGTACTGGAGCCTCTGCATGAACTCCTCAGAAAAGGAATGCCATGGAAGTGGGAAAAATGCCACGGTAACGCTTTTGATGCAGCGAAAAAGTGCCTCCAGTCTGAGCAACTGTTGATGCATTTTGATGACACAAAACCCCTCTACCTGTCCTGTGATACATCCCCATATGGTGTGGGAGCGGTGTTATCACACCAGCTCCAAGATGGCTCAGACAGGCCCATACGATACATGTCACGGTCTTTGTCATCAGCAGAACGTGGCTATTCTCAGCTGGAAAAGGAGGCTCTGGCAATAATATTCGGCCTAAAAAAATTCCACCAGTACCTATTTGGGAAACATTGTACCATAGTCACAGACAACAAACCACCCCTGGGCCTTTTGGGAGAGCATAAGGGTATCCCACAAAATCCAAAGATGGGCATTGACACTCGCGGCCTATGAATACACCTTGGAGTATAAGGAGGGCTCAAAACATGGAAATGCTGATGCTTTGAGCAAACTGCCTCTGCCAAGCTCTCCCAGGGCCACACCCCAGGAGGGGGAGGTGGTGATGCTTATGGAACACATGAATGGCACACCGCTGCAGGTCAAGCAGATCCGCGACTGGACCTGGAGAGACTGTGTACTGTCAAAAATCCAGCAGTGGTTGATGCATGGCTCTTGGCCACAGCATGTACAGATCCTGAGCTCCAGCCTTACATAAGACGACAGAATGAACTGAGCATGGAAGATGGGTGCATACTGTGGGGGAGTAGGGTGATAATACCACCTCAAGGAAGACAGATCATGATTGAAGAACTACATGAGGCAACTACATCCAGGAGCCTCAAGGATGAAAATGCTGGCTCGCAGCTATGTGTGGTGGCCAAACATGGATGCTGACCTGGAGACAGCAGTGCGTAGATGTCATGTTTGCCAGTCCAACCAAGCCTCTCCAGCTGCAGCACCGTTACATCCATGGGAGTGGCCCTCCCAACCATGGATGAGACTGCAAGTGGAATTTTGCGGGCCAGTATCAGGAAAAATGTTTCTGATTGTAATTGATGCCTACTCTAAGTGGATTGAGGCTCATCCAATGCAAGCCATAACATCGGGCGCTACCATAGAAAAGTTACAAAGCATATTCGCTACCCATAGAATACCGGCCGTTTTGGTCAGCAACAATGGGCCCAGTCTGGTCAGTGCTGAATTCAAACACTTCCTTACAAAGAATGGCATAAAACATGTAACTACAGCACCTTATCACCCATCTTCAAATGGCTGTGCAGAGCGTGCTGTACGGGTGTTCAAGGAAGGAATCAAGAAGATGGGGGAGGGGAGTTTGGAGACAAAGGTATCCAGATTCCTGTTTAAGTATCAATCAACCCCTCAGACTACAACTGGGGCCACACCAGCTGAGCTTCTCATGAACAGGAGACTCAGGAGTCTGCTCTATTTAATTCGCCCTTCAATTGGAATTAAGGTGGGACAGAAACAGGCCACACAGAAAGAATACCATGATAAGCATGCCCGGGACAGAGTAATCACAGAATCGGACCAAGTTTATGTGAGAGGATACTCCAGGCAGAAGTGGATTCCTGCAAAACTCATCGAGAGAACGGGGCCAGTTTCATGGAGGGTGAAAACACAGGACGGGAAGGTGGCTAGATGACATCAGGACCAGATCCGTCCTTGCTATGATCAGGAGCGTACAGAAGCCAGTTGTCAAGAAGAGAGTTTACCAGTAGACCTGGCACTCCCTGAACAGCCGGAACCAGAGCTGGAGACAGAGCAGCCAGCATCAGAGACAGGTGGCCCAGCACCCCCTGAACGGGCGCTTGAAGAGGGACCACGTTTCCCAGTTAGATTTAGGAAGGCACCCACTTATCTCAAGGACTACATTCTTCCAGGGGCACAATAATTCCCCGTGGGTGCCTCGAGGAGGGCAGTCTACCCCTACCTCGTAGTTCAGTCTTTGTTCATGTGTTCCGTGAAAAAAAAAAAAATGCAATAACTTTTTTGGGGACTTTGGACCATGGGGGAAGGGAATGTTGTAATGGGAATGTTTTACTGTTTTCATTCAGGCAGCTGAATTAGGCCACCGGGGGTCCTCGGTGTCAAGCATAAATAGATAGCATGTTATCCTGCCAGGGGTTATTGTAATGAAGATGCACAAAGTAAAATAAAAGCAAGAAGCCTGTGAAGTTGAAGTAGTGTCACTTTACTACACCGCCAATATTAGTCCCCGGTAATTCACTTCCATTGTGGAGTTTTTTTTTTTTACAGCGCTGTTTCTTTTATTTTCAACGCTGTTTTTTTGTTTGCAGTGTTTCTTTTATTTGCAGCATTGAGGGTTCCCAGCCACCGTAGTAAAAGGGTCCAAAAAATTAGATAAAGGTAATTTAGCGTATCAACGGGTAAATCCACAAACGTCCAAAAAAGGAAACAAGAAAGCACAAAAATTTAAAAAAAAAACTACTTCACAGGCTGGGCGCACAGAGTCAAAATCCTTTTTCACACTGAGAGAAAGAACCGGACGATGAGACACAGAACAGAGAAATAAGAGGACTTAAGTATTAGACAGACACACAGGGGCAAATGAGACACAGCTGGACATAATTACAATCAGGTGTGACTCAGACGAAGGGCAGGGTCAATGAAACCACATGGGAGTCCAAAACAAGCAGTTCACACCAAGAACATTGCTGCTGCTGTCCAGCAGGGCGGCCAGAGTTCATGAGTCAGAATCCTAACATTTATTTACCACCATGAGTTGTAAAATGAATAGAAAATATAGTCAAGACATTGACAAGGTTAGAAATAATGATTTATATTTGAAATAATAATGTTTTCCTTCAGTTTTCTATCTTCTCGAAGCAGCTAATAGTAGCTGTTTCCAGCTGTACTAACATGTTAGCACGAAAGGTTTTCTAATCATCCATTAACCTTCTGATCAATGATCAAACACATCGAACCAATAGAACACTGGAGTGATAGTTGCTGGAAATGGGCCCCTACACCTATGTAGATATTGATGCAGAAACAACCAGACATTAGCAGCTGGAATAGTTATTTGCCACATTAGTAATGCATAGTGTATTTATGATTAGTTATTTTAGTTATTTTCATTGAAAAAACACACAGTGCTTTTCTTTCAAAAGTAGGGAAATTTCTAAATGACCCCTAACTTTTAAACGGTAGTGTAATTTATTATTCAGAGCAGAATAGTTTAAAATGACTTGAGAAAATCATTGATACTTGTTATTCATTTTAAACATACTAATACAAGATGAATCACATTTATTTGGTATTCAGAGTCTGGTTAGTTTTAATTATCAGTTTCTTGTATATTTGAATTTTACATTCAACACGATATAAGATCAAAAAAGTTGCTTTTTGTGAATTTTCCTTCTTCTTATACATTCTGATATTTGCATTGTGTTAGGACTTTGAGGTGAAGGATGAAACGTTTAAACCCTTTAAAAACCTCATTTATTCAAATCTCAGCTTCACACTGACCTAAAGGTGAACAGCTTCTCTCTGACAGCAGCTGAATTCCATTATATAACTACAGTGAGAACCATAAAGTAAATATGATGACAGTGTGTGATGTGAGGAATCGGATCCACGGTGTGTGTGACTCCATCCATGCAGCTCAAGTGCGAGGCAGAGGTGGGCTGATTAGGTGCGCTGGATTATGGCTGGATGATGACTGGATGATGGTTGGATGATGGCTGAATGATGGTTGGATGATTGTTGGATGATGGCTGGATGATGGTTGGATGATTGTTGGATGATGGTTGGATGATATAGGGGTACACCCCAGATAGTCTCCAGCCGATCATGGGGAACACACACCAAAGACCAAGGAGGTCTTGATCCACAACATGAAGCTAAAATATGTGTGCAGGTACCAGGAGGAGTTGGTGGGGGAGACTGAAACTTCAGCCAGTCACATGTGGTTCCTCCTGTAGGTCAAACTTTCATTGATCTTTTCTCTGGAGGAGTTTGTTGTTGCTGTTTAATTCAGTTCAAGCTGTGGTTGAAGCAGCGAGTGGCTGCAGCTGTAAAGTTTGAACCTTTATCAGTAATCCGATAATTATTTCCCCGTGGACGGTCATACAGAGCTGAAGAAACACATCACACAACAATAGCACAGAGAGACCTGTGGGTTACATTTAAAACAGTGTCCATGTTAATGATCTGTCTGTCCAGCTCTGTGAATGGATCAGACTCTTATTCAGGATTCAAGAAATTCAATAATTTCTTGCATGAGCCATGTGTGAAATTATCAAACTGATCGGAGCAAAACACACACAGGAAGTTGAGCTGGAAACAGTGTAGTGTGTGTTTGCTCATTCATAAAAAGACAGACCATGTTTCAATGGTAAAACCTCTGTCTTCCTCAGGAGGTCACACAGATACAGTTGAAAAACATCACGGTAAAACAACATGTCCTACATATATCTGCTATAAAGGAAAACAGCCAATAAGTGTAAAGCATATATTCAAATTTCAAATATAGAAGCATTTTCTCAAAAACAAGTGTAGTAAGGTGGGTATTGGCATTCTTTGCCTTACCCACGTTACCGGCATCATTATGTCACTACCGGCGTCATTACGTCACTAGACGTAGCCCGCTGATTGCTCAGCTGATTACGTGGCTTTTTAAGTTTGACTGGGAAGCCGGTATTCACAGGCTGAGAAGCATAGCTGGCGGCTGTTGGGTCTTTTCTCCTCCATCCCTCGCGGTTTTGTGGCAAATCGCTGCGGTAGGTGCTCTCTTATTTTGGTGGCTTGACATTTTATTAATTTGGGCAGACTTATGCGGTGTTGTTGTGTCTCTAGCTCCGTCCGGTTTCGTGCACGTTTATGAGCGCATCTGGCTGCTGTTCGCCTATATTCATCTCGTCTCTACCGCGCTCCTTACTGCGGAGTTTGGAACTTTTCCTGGTTCAGGTAGGCCACCTTCGCACGGCTAACATGCTGTACATTGATTTGGTTATAACCGATGTTTGTTTTCTCTAGTTTGCGTTTGAGTTTCCTCCTGCTTGCTGGTCTGTATTGCGCTCTTCTCGCCGCCTCTGAACCTGAGTACAATGTTTTAATCCTTTGCCAGTCAACTTTATGGCCCGTGTTTTAATTTATACTCTGCGTTGTAGGCACGCTTGTGTAGCCGGGGACCCCCAAGTGTCTTTGTGGGTGTTGCTGCTCTGTCCCCTCTGGAACGTTCCCGTCGCCGCGCTGCCCGGTGGGCAAGCTGCGACTGGGTGATTCTTCGTCCCACTGGTCCGTCGTCAATCGTGTGTGTGTATGTGCGTGTGTATGCGTCTGTGTTTGCTAACTGTGTTTATCGGGGTGTATGTGTCTGGAATCTGTATGATGTATGTATGTCGTGGTAAGGGCGCGACTAATAGTTATGTTGTGATTTTATTTCTTTAATATTGTTCCATTGTTCCTTTCGTTTGACGTCCTGATGTGTTTTTTTTCTTTTGTGTTGGCCATGTTCTGAGGCCTATACTGCATAAGCAGTTAAATTCATTACATCTGGCCTTATACTGTGTATTGTTTGGTGTGGTGCTCATTAACTTTTTGTGGGTGCAGTCTCTGGTTGTGCCTTTGTGTCTTTTGTTTTATTTAACAGGTGCAGGCAGTCCCTGAGGGAGATCGTTGCCCATTGTATTGGCCCAATTGCATGGGGTGCCGTGCAGTGTAGTGCAGTGCTGTGTCACCTGGGTGTGTTTCCTGACAGTGAGTGCCTAAGCCCACCCTCATTTAGTGTGTGTATTTGAGCATGTGTATGTGGGTACTTATTTAATCAAGGCTTTCACAGGGGCTGACCATCTCCCTCCGGGCGCACCTGCCCTGTGGTTGAATGTTTTTCTTGCATCATACTCATTGTGTTACGTATTTTGTATAACTTTTTGTGTGTGTGTGTGTGGGCCTGTGTGGGTGACTGAGTGTGTGTGTGGGGGGGAGGAAAATCCAGTGAGTGATTTTAGCGATTTGTATTTGGTAGATTTCTTAATAAATATATTTTTGTATCAGAATCCACGTCTGCTGATTTTTGCATAAAACTTGTGTGGGATTCCGAGTTGGGCTCTTGTGGTCCCGGGGTGGTAACTTCAGGTATTTCCTCCGGGTGGCGTAGTCGGGCTCAATCCAGGGGGAGACTACAGTTCTCCCCCAGTTAATATCACTTGGTCACACAAGCAAAAAAACATACTGTACATAGAAACAGGAATATGTTATTTAAGGGGATGTGGTTTTTGCCTGTTTCTTTTCTTGTGCCAGACTTTTTGTTTCTTAGTGAGGTGGCTGAAGAGAAAGCAAGAACAACAGTTCATCAGAACTAGAAGTATAAACTCGGCTTTAGAAATCAGGATTTCTTCCACATTATTACCAAAATGTCATCATCTGTTCATTCTGTTCATGGTTCCATTCCCAACATTCCATGAAAGTGTCATGGAAATCTTTTTAGAGTTTTGCGAACAAACAAACACTGGCGATCACATGACCTCCTTGATGGTGGTGATAAAAAAGAACACACACACACATACACACATGGTTTCACTATCTTTCACCAGTTCACTCCTGCACAGTGGCGTAACGGACACCCCCGCAGCCCCCGCAAGGCGGGGGGGCCCGGGACAATAGGGGGGCCGATAGTGTCATTTTTATTCCCGTCAACAGGATTGAATTAATTACTATGGATAACTGAGCTCAGCGGGTTTGACTGTGCGCACTGCCCCTTTAAATTCGAACGTTCGATGTTTCACGTCAATTGCCGCTTTTGGTGGAACATTAATGTATCTTTTCTGCCACTGTAGCTTCTGCCTGTGACGACTGCATTGTTTGTAGCCTACAGTGACAGCAGCGAACATAGCCCCCAAAGTGGAAATGAAACGCAGTCGGGAACAAAGTGGTGCTCAAAAACGGCAGAGGAAGAAGAAAAAAGAAGAGTTTAATTCAACTCTTCCCAAAATTGCATCTATATTTGGGAGAGTTAATCCAGCAGTTGTTTTTCCGGAGTCGCTAGCAGGTAGGCTATAGCCTCTGTAACAGGAGACTAGTTGAGTTAAATAGTTAAATAAGGCTAGCAGTTAGCGTCCATGACCACCTAGATGAAATTGTTCATTCTTTTTTAGTCTGAAATGAATGAAATATTAGCACATGGCAATTAGATAATAAAATACAACTATGAAATGCCTCGCTGCTTCTGTCATTTAACCTGTTCCCTCCCTGTCGTTTATAAATAATTAATCCTTCTTGACTAACAATCACCAAATGTTCATGTAACACCAAAATGTCCTCAAGAAACTCAGCTACAAGTTTATTTCAACCATTATTAGATTAACAAAACGCTAAGCAATAATATGAGCACATAGCGAAAACATGAATCGGTAACTTTATGTATTTTCGTGATCATATTTCTCCAACAGCGTATTCTCCGCCAGTAAACATGGCGCCGTTAGAAAGCTCTAGTGTTGTGTCGGTCGTGAACGAACAAATCAAAAGAACTAGTTCTTTTTGGTGAACGGGGTGAACATGCGCCGTTCACTGAACTACTTTCCTCTAAGTGGGTGCGAACCATTCACTGAACCACTTGCCCGTAGGTTTGAGCCATTTAGTGAACGGCTTCCCGTGAAATAGTTCTGAATGAACTGCAGTCTGCTGCTTCTAAATCTTCATCATTTTAAAGTTATTTTTATTCAATCCACGCTGTTTATGAAGTCAGACACCAGATTATTTACGGAGTGGGAAGTCGCTCCGTATCACCTATCTTTGTAAATTACGCCCTGACGTGTCCCTGTGATGCGTTATACGTCAAATTAGATCACATGACTCGATTCTATTGGCTCTGACACTTTCGTAGTGGTGTCAATCACCCAAATAGGATCCAATAGGATCTCAGATATCACCCTGTCTGTCCCTCCTCCCGTCCAGCTTTACACACACAGCCCAGCTCAACGCATATGTGCCCATAAATAGATAATTATGATATTGTATATTATATAGTATCATTATATATAATGTATCATGGTACTTTAATATAATTATTTAGCAAATTATATGGTATATATGTGATTATTATTGTCATTTTTGAGGATGTGCCAAATATGCTTAAATGTGCCAAAATCATATCCACCTGGACACACCTGAACTAAAACATCTCTAAAATCAGTCTGGTTTATCTTATGAGGCTGAACATTTGTGAAATTACTTATAACACTTTATTTTACTGATCCATGGGTGAATTGGGCTACTAACACATGATTTTCAGGTGATTTTCAACCCAAATAGATGTTTTTTTGGGGGGGGGCGGAGCAAATTTAGATTAATTTATACTATGATGAATGCTTTATTTAAACATTTAAACAAAATATAGATGAATTTTTTTGTAATACAGAATACATTCTTATTTACTTTTCCAAACCATATGGTTTTATTTCTGTTCACCTTGCCTTAATTGTCATTATTGTTGTAGCCCAATTGTTAGGCTATTGTTGTCATAGTTTCTGAAAACACTGGTTCTATGTGTATGACTTAGGCTTAACTCACACTACTAGGCCTAGGCTATAATTTTGTTGTCATGGAGTTACAGAAGTTATTTGGGCTTTTGCCAAGTATCAGACATTAAATGAGAAATACTGTACTGTGTACTGCTGGTGTACTGAATATGTGTGTGTGTGTGTGTGTGTATATATATATATTTAAATATATATATATGGGGGGCCTACACTTACTAGCTGCAGGGGGGCCCCACATACTTCCGTTACGCCAGTGCTCCTGCATCAAAATCACTCAGGTTCAAACTCAAACAGAATGTAGTGGTGATGCATGGTGATTGGGGGAAAAGCAGGATGTAGTTTGACTGACAGGTTTCAAAACTATATAATGCAGACACCTCCAGGTTTTCAAAGTCATTTCAGGGAGATGTTTATCGATCGCGTCTCTCTCTCTCTCTCTCTCTCTCTCTCTCTCTCGCTCGCGTGCCTGCGCAATTGAAGCGATCCACATATAATGCACAACGCACGCTCTCACTCGCATTGCATATTTATAAATAAAAAAAAAAAACACTCGCAAAGTATAAAATCCGACTCGCGGGCATCACGGAGCCACTCTCAAGAACTTCCGGAAGACTTGGGACATCTGCATGACGTCACCTCAGCTGCATGATTTCAGTCCCATCACGGATTTTCCATGTGAAGTCAAATGACAAACAGAGACTATTTGTTGGCCTTTCCAGAGTGAAAAAATTCACTCTTACACTAAATAAATCACACTCACATATTTCATTGTTCTATAAATATTAAAGTTTCCTTGTTCTTATTGTTGTTGTTGTTCTAGTTAATTACCTTTTGTTCCATAGTGCAATCATACTCTGCTAAGTCTGAGTGACCAGCTAGCATCATGATGCTAACAATGCTAACATTGGGCCAAGTCTCCCAGAAGTTCTGGTAAACATCTCGATAAATGACAAACATTTCCCTGAAATGACTTTTTGGAACTTGGGATGTCTGTAAATAACACGTTTATGATGTACGGAGCTTCACCTGTTTGAAAGATCACAAATTGCCACTGATATATACTCCCTTATTTCCTTATTTCTTCAGGTTTTGACTGACGTGTGCACAGTTTAAAGAAACACTTCTCAGATTCTGGGGGAACTAGAGATGGAAGTTTTCCATTTGTTTGATTAAAATGATCAACTAAATGATTAACAGGACGAATCTTTAACTGGTTCCACTCTATTTAAACCTCAGCCTGGTGAAAGATGTCTGATAAACACAGAAAATAAAGCTTCAGTGTCCAACTCTACACCTCCCTCTCTCTCTCCTCCCACTCGCTCTGCCTCTCTCGTCCATGTTCACTTAGCCTCCATGTAACTGACAGGCTGCAGTCATGGAGGTGAACAGCACGGCAGCCATTTTAATACCATCAACTCCCACGTTCTGCCAATTAGAGCTGCTGGCAGCGCCTCATGATGGAGCTATTAAAAGAGACGTTGGAGGTCTATCTGACAGATGGATTCATGCCTCCTCTGTCTTAATAAAACCAGCCAACTGCTCCACACAGCTGACACGTCTCACCTCCACATATAGCAGCGCCTTCGCAATGCGGCACCAGCAAGGTGGGAGGAAATAACACCTAAGAAGTGCAAAAACCCGTACATATGAACATGGAAGAGGAGGTTACCGAAAAACAAAGTCTGAGACTCCATTCAGGAGAAGAGAAAAAACACAGACGGAAAAACAGATTCAACGTGTTCACAGACGTGGAACTCACTCATCACACACTCACAATGTTGGATATTATCCTCAGTACGTTCTTCAACAAGGAGTTTGTTCAAGGTTTCGATGGCTGATGTGGAGGAGAAGACATCTACTCATCCACTAACCCATTTATGTCCTGGTCATTTGTAAACGAAACAACAAGACAATACATTTATGTTTTCATGCTATTTTCAATTGGAAACGTTTTTCAAATGCTGTAACGCAGTTTTCATGGTGATGGCTGATTGATCCACATGTTTGCTCTCGACTCATCAATAAAACAACAAATGGCGTCAGTGTTCATTCGCTGAGATACAGGACAAAACGTTCAGTTACTGAGGCGTCATACAGGGACTTCACTTTATTCAAACTTCACCCCATGAAACAAATCATCAAGATCAATGAAGAGAATCAGTAATATCCATCTATCCTATCTGTCACAGTAGAATTATGCTAAACACATTCCTACAGTCCACGGTGGAGCAGGAGTTAGTGCTGTTGCCTCACAGCAAGAAGGTCACAGGTTCTAGACCTCCTTGGTCCTGGGTCTGGGACCTTTCTGTGTGGAGTTTGCATGTTCTCCCCGTGTCTGCGTGGGTTTTCTCCAGGTTCTCCAGCTTCATCCCACAGTCCAAAAACATGCTGAGGTTAATTGGAGACTCTAAATTGCCCATAGGTGTGAGTGTGTGAGTGAATGGTGTGTGTGCCCCATGATTGGCTGGCGACCATCTGGGGTGTATCCCTGCCTCTCACCGTAACGCGCTGGGATTGGCTCCAGCAGACCATGTGAGGTATAGAAGATGACTGACTGACAGAAATGCAACTCAGTGATAAAATATACATTAAAGACATGATAATGAAGAACATCAGAGAATAAATATAACATTTAAGATCAGGATAGAAAGCAAAGTAAAATATGGCATAATATATATGTGTAATCTATATCTGACAAAATATATGAATAAAAAATTATTATGTATACACAGACTTTTCAGAGAATGTTTGGACAAAATTTTCTTCAGAATTATAGAAAAGACTTGGAATTTCATTGAGTCATGTGTTAGAACCCTGGCTAATCGGCTTCTGATCTATGCAGATGAGTTGGGACTGAGAGTGGGTCAGGCTAATATCTGGAACATAAAAATAAAGTCTACATTGTATTTTCAATAGGTGAAGTCATCATCAGATGGATGTCTGTCAGTCCTGGTCCATCTATAGTCTGTCCGTCCATGGAGTGGATCTCTCCTTCACTGTGGTTCTACCCCAGGTTTCTTCTCCTTGGAGTTTTTCCTTGTTGAGAAGGAGGGACGAGGGATGTCTGAGCCACTAATCCATCTGTATCATTCACTGACTCTAATTGGACTGAAATTTGTGAAGCTCAGTGAGACGACTGTGTTGTGATATTGGGCTATATAAATAAAATTGAATTGAAGTGAATCATCAATAACCAGAATTGGGAATATACTATACTATATACCATATACTATACTATCTATAATAACAAAAAGCCTCCATCTTTATAAATTTCTGTAAGCTGTAAGATTTTGTTGTAAGATAAATTCAGATTTTTTTAGTTTTTTACTCGTAATTACATTATCTCGTCAGTAACAGAATTGCTGATTCCTTCACTGATCAGTCTGAAACTGACCAGGTCATGATGACTTTTTCTCATAATTTTCACCAGTTTTTACTATTTATTTTGTGATTTCCAGTGAAAAATCAGCTTTGTTGTCAGACTCTAAATGACTTAGAAAAGCAGATGAATGAAGATATTTTCTCTTCTTTTAGGCTGAATGATGCACTTTTCATTGAACATTTTGACTAAGTTTATATTAAAGGAACCAGTTTTAGACCTAGATGTTGTTTTGCAGTTCAGCAGTTCATCCAGAAAGTATTCACAGCGCTTCACTTTTTCCACATTTTGTTATGTTACAGCCTTATTCCAAAATGGATTCAATTCATGTTTTTCCTCAATATTCTACACACAACATCCCATAATGACAATGTGAAAAAAAGTTTTCTTTTAGATTTTTGCAAATTTATTAAAAATAAAAAAAACAACTAAGAAATAACATGTACATACAGTAAGTATTCACAGCCTTTAACATGAACCTCAACATTGAGCTCAGGTTCATCCTGTTTCCACTGATCATCCTTGTGATCTTTCTAGAGCTTCATTGGAGTCCACCTGTGGTAAATTCAGCTGATTGGACATCACACCTGTCTATATAAGGTCCCACAGTTGACAGTGATGTCAGAGCACAAACCAAGCATGAAGTCAAAGGAATTATCTGTAGACCTTAGAGACAGGATTGTCTCCAGGTATAAATCTGGGGAAGGTACAGAAACATTTCTGCTGCTTTGAAGGTCCCAATGAGCACAGTGGCCTCCATCATCTGTAAATGGGAGAAGTTCAGAACCACCAGGACTCTTCCTAGAGCTGACGGCTATCTAAACTGAGAGATCAGGGGAGAAGGGCCTTAGTCAGGGAAGTGACTAAGAACCCGATGGTCACTCTGTCAGAGCTCCAGTGTTCCTCTGTGGAGAGACGAGAACCTTCCAGAAGGACAACCATCTCTGCAGCAATCCACCAATCAGGCCTGTATGGTAGAGTGGCCAAACGGAAGCCACTCCTTAGTAAAAGGCACATGGCAGCCCACCTGGATTTTAACAAAAGGCACCTGAAGGACTCTCAGACCATGAGTAACAACATTCTCTGGTCTGATGAGACAAAGATTGAACTGTTTGGTGTGAATGCCAGGCGTCATGTTTGGAGGAAACGAGGCACCGCTTATCACCAGGACAATACCATCCCTACAGTGAAGCATGGTGGTGGCAGCATCATGCTGTGGGGATGTTTTTCAGCAGCAGGAACTGGGAGACTAGTCAGGATAGAGGGAAAGATGAATGCAGCAATGTACAGAGACATCATGGATGAAAACCTGCTCCAGAGCTCTTAACCTCAGACTGGGGCGATGGTTCATCTTTCAGCAGGACAACGACCCTAAGCACACAGCCAAGATATCAAAGGAGTGGCTTCAGGACAACTCTGTGAATGTCCTTGAGTGGCCCAGCCAGAGCCCAGACTGGAATCTGATGGAACATCTCTGGAGAGATGTGAAAATGGCTGTGCACCGATGCTTCCCATCCAACTTGATGGAGGTTGAGAGGTGCTGCAAAGAGGAATGGACCAAAGATAGGTGTGGCAAGCTGGTGGCATCATATTCAACAAGACTTGAGGCTGTAATTGCTGCCAAAGGTGCATCAACAAAGGCTGTGAATACTTATGTACATGTGTACTTATGTATATGTTTATTAGTTTTTTATTTTTAATAAATTTGCAGAAATCTCAAACTTTTTTTCACATTGTCATTATGGGGTTTTGTGTGTAGAATTTGGAGGAAAAAAACAGCAGCTGCTGCTTCGTGTAGAATCTGAATGAATCATTACTCTTGATTTTCTCATTTCATGTGAATCTTTGCTCATTCTGGAAAAAAAATGTACAGCTAAAGAATTACAGAAACAAAAACTGAAAATCAGAAGCTCATGGGGAAATAGGAGGTCAGAGGTCAAACATGCAAACAAAAGAGTCTAATAAAAATTCAACTTTCTCCTGCTGATTTTGATGAGTGGTGAAAAACTGTTTTGCAATTGTTGCTGTTTTTCATTTTAGGAATAATAAATGGAAAGAGATGAGTTTATTTTTCTTTATCTTCCACTGACTGTTTATATAATACATCTGGTGAAATTCCTCAGGTTTCAGATGTTTAGCTGCATTATGTGTGTCTTTAACACAAGTTTACCTGGATCATAACCAGCAAAGTGACAGATTCCAGCCTGAACATGTTTCTGTGACTGAGAGAAGTTGATTTCTGCTGCAGTAAACTCCACCCGTCTGGCTGCACACACACACCAAAACACAGTTTTCTGCAAATGGCCTTTGACCCACCTCCAGCAGCAAACAAACATTTTTGTCAAACTGCAGCAGTGTGGATCGATTCATGTAGAAAAGAAGCAGCAGCCTGTTGTCACTCAGGTCTGATTGGACAGTTTATACAACCTTCACACACACCGGTTTACATCAGGAGAATCTGATCTGGCTTCAGATTTGTTTAATTCCTTTAGAACAGGGGTCTCAAACTCGCGGCCCGCGGGCCAAATGCGGCCCGCCGGATGCTAGTTTGAGGCCCCCGCCTTGATATGAAAGTTTAATGTTAGTGCGGCCTGCACGAGTTTAGTACGGTGGCCAGGAACCCTCAATGCTGCAAATAAAAGAAACGCTGCAAATAAAAGAAAACTACACAATGGAAGTGAATTACCGGGGACTATTATTGGCGGTGCACCTGTAGTTTTTTATATGAGTGAAAAAGAAGACTACGAAGAAGAGGAGGTGTTGTAAAGCAGAAGTAATTAGGGGGCAAATAATAGTTTCTCCAGTAGGTGCCGCTATATGACCATTATGGCCGGCAAGGATGATTGATGAAGAAGACTGGAGGTTGTTGTTGTTGATCTCCTCGTGACTGAGAGGGATTTATCGTTTTTTCTAATCCGGATAAAAAGTGGAAACTCTGCATCTGTGTGTTTTTGGTCATTTTCATTGGCAAGTTACCACATATTTTTTGGAGGAACACCTCTTCTTGTTCGCTCACATAAAAACTACAGGTGCACCACCAATAATAGTCCCCGGTAATTCACTTCCGTTGTGTAGTTTTCTTTTATTTGCAGCGCTGTTTCTTTTTGTTTGCAGCGTTTCTTTTATTTGCAGCATTGAGGGTTCCCAGTCACTGTAGTTAGCACTACCTCCGTGCTAAATAGTTAGGTCTGTGTCATTTGAAGGCCGACAGCTTCGGAGCACCCGGACTATACCGGCAACGTGACCGTGCCCACGGTGCCCAGCACTAGCCTGAATACACGTATAAACCACGGATGTAATCAAACTGCCGCTGCTGCCTTCTCCAGTGCTGCTGAATACACATTTAAAGAGATAAACAACACGCCGGTGTGGCTGTCACCAGACCTGACGTTACACTCGCAAGAATGGGGAAAATGAGTGACGCTAACACGGAGCTAACACTATTACCTACGCACACAAGCAAAGTTTTATGTGTGTGTATCCGTGTTAGCGTTAGCTCCATGCTAGCCACTAGCCTAACTTTTCAAACTGTATTACATTTTTTTATTTAATTAATTTAATATTAAACGGCCACCACAAACACTTTGTGTTTCCATGGTTTCTGACCTTCAACCAATCACTAACTTGGTGATGAACACAGACAATTTCAGGAAAAGTGTGGAAAACCTGATGTTTGAAGTTTAACAAAGTATACTGAGTTAATGTGAAGTTAAAACATCTTATACAGTAAACTGCTGCTGTTTTCAGAGATTTTCAACATGAAATATTTAGATTGTTCCTGACTGATGATTTTGCTGAAATCACCACAGTCTGGAATCTGTTCTAGCAGCAGGAGACAGATGATTCTATTCCAGGATCAGAAGAACCCGAATCAGAATCATAACAAGAACGCCTGAACTCAACAATGACATCAGAACAGAACATTATCCAATAAATGCATTTGTTGTGCCTCACCCTCAGGAGTTTCAGGCCTGCAGGCCTGAAGCCTGATTTTGAGTACTTGTCCCCTGAGACAAAGAAACCCCCCACCACATGTCAACAGCGCCACCCGCGCCGAGTCCACTCTCTCTCTCTCTCTCACCCTCTCTCTCTCATTCCTCTTCGCTCTCCCTCCTCTCACTCACTACGAACACTTGCACACCTACATTAACACATACATGCACCACACTGCGCACGCTCCCCGTGCTTTTCTTTGTTTCGGATTACGTTGTCGTGGACAAGTCGCCATCTTCTCTCACACACCAGTATCCATGGGTGTATTGTCACAGTGTGACCACTAGTTCAATTCAATTTAATTTAATTTATAGCCCAACATCACAACACAGTTGCCTCACTGGGCTTCACAAAATTCAGTCAGTGACCCATACATCCCCCGTCCTTAGACCCTCCTTCACGTGCTAGTGGCCTAACACCATCTTGTGACCTCACATACACGCACTCACGCATGCCCACTCACACACACACCCACTCACACACACACACACACACACACACACACACACACACACACACACACACACACACACACACACACACACACACACACACACGACTCCCTGCTGTTGTCTTGGTTTTGTCTGTTTGCACTGTTTACTTAGTTGTCTCTCTGTTGTACTTAGCTTATTTGTTCTGTTTAGTTTACCATATTCATGTAGTTGTAGTTACCTGAGGATATTAACAACAGTAGTAATTGTAAAGTGATTATTGATTGTCAATAAACTCTTGTGTATTTAAAGAAGAAGCTTCCTGGTATTTTGTCTGTATATTGTGACAAAGAGCTGGTTGATTGGGCTAGTGTACGGATTCACACCTTCCCTTTTGTACCTTCCATTAACTATATGTTCTGACATAAAGCTAATTATAAGGTCATTACTTTGTGAGACTGACCATAATAGTTATTAGTCCGGTTCATCCGGTGGTGCCCCATTTTAATTTATTAATTTTTAATTAATAAATTCAATTAATATTTTCATAATGAATAATCATCTTCAATTATTATTAATTCCTACTAATGACTATTTATAGCCCCTACACAACCACAACACATTTAACCTTCAGGCATGAAGTTGGAGCAATGAGCTGGAGACTCATCACTTCAGTCCATGAACCCAAAGTCTGGTTTGTACTTCTAAAGTCTGGCTTATTTTTCTAAAGTTTAGTTTATTCATTTAAAGTCTAGTTTATTCTTCTAAAGTCTAGTTTATTCTTCTAAAGTCTAGTTTCTACTTCTAGTAGAAAGAGGGTAGTAGGGTAGTAGTAGAGTCTATTCTAGTAAGTGTTTTATTTTGAAAAGTGATGGACGTTTGATGCTGAAATTGTATCTGGCTTCCTATCTGGTGCTTCATGATCTGGGTTTACCATCAGCATCATAATGGATGATGGTACCACCATCAGTCCAACCCTACTTCTCCTTCATTCCTTTCCTTAAAGGATCATCTGAAACTGGCTGATTTCAACCTCATTTCAACCTGTTGATTCTGTCCCTCAATCATCACTTTTTGTCCAAGTGAAGAAAACCAGAATCTGCTCTTTTTTATTTATTTTTTTATTTTGAAAAATTCCAGATGTGCTTTTCTTCTTGGTTCACCGACACCAACTCATCTGATCTCATCTGGTGTAAAATGAGATTAAATCTGCAATTGGTGTTTTATAAAAGAGAGAACTACTCCCTGACTCAGTCAAGGGAGTAGTTAATATATAGTAATATAGTAGTAATAATATATAATAGTAATAGTAATATATTTTTAAAAAACAGCACCGGAATGACATTAAGGGAAATGTCTGATTCAAGTGTTTTTTCTCATTGACCACAAACATGTGCAGTATTTTTCATATCAATCTGGTTTTATTAATAATCTCCTCTGGAGTCAGAATTATGTGCCGTTTTGATGCTGTTATGAGTTTGAATGAAGCAGCTGCTGTTAATGCTGTTTTCATTTTTCATCTTTCATCCCTCCTGCAGTAACCTTCACCCACAGACTCTTCTGCTGCCTCTGTTCTTTTGATTCTTGGCTTTGTCTGAGGGAGACAAAGCCTTTAATCAGCCCAGACTACACATGTCCTCCAATTCCAACACTTTTCATCTCCCGCCTTTGAAATGCAGAACTTCACTAATGGCGTTCACTTGTCATAAGATCAATACTTCGCCTGTATGTCGAGAGAAAAGAACTTATGATTCATTAGTTGGGCTGGATCACTTGTGACAGCACTGGTCTTTTTTTCTTTTCTTTTTTTATAATGGTGTGTGTGAAGAGCTGAGGTGCTCCAGCTCAGAACAGGACGGCAGAGCTTGAACTTTAAACCTCCATCTGAGTTCTACAAAGGTTCCCCCTTCTCCTAGAATCCATGAAGTCACAGCATTAAGTGCAGGAGGATTATTAGCAGCCAGGACATGTTGTGGAAGCAGATGAAGCTCAGACTGAGTGTTTTCAGTGTTGACTGTGAGAACATGATGAGAAGAGGAACATGAGGCTGCCAGGACGCCACTAATCAGCTGTGTGCATTAAATGAGAAAAATGAAAACTGGTGGAAAGTGTAGAGTCTAAAGTTGTGACCTTAGCAATACATGTAAAACCCAATCAATACAGATACAGGTGCTTCATCAGCAGAGAAACTGGATGAAACAGTGCCACTGATCAATCAATCAATCAATCAATCAATCATGGCAGCAGTATAACACCAGATGTTTTCCCAATTAGGAAAATCTACAAAGAAGAGTCAGTAACTGGGGAATTGAAAACTGCCACCACTGTGTTCACCAAAGCAGATCTTCTCCTCTACCAACAGCATGTGATTGTGATTGTTGATGCTGGTAATTTCAAGGTTCAAGGTTATCTTTATTTGTCTTCCTTGGAAGAAATATGTCTTGGAGACAGGACTGTATCTGCATATACATATTATATAAACAAAAGTGCAGTAAAGAGAAATTGAACACTGAACAAAACAAAAATGCAATCATAAGACATTGAACATGGAACATATACTGTGCACAGAGTATTCCCTATTTTTCATTTAGCATTTTGATTGATAGAGGAATGAATGAATGTTGATACCTATTATATTTGCACTGTGGCATCCTGTATCTTCTTCATGACCTCATCAGTATGTATTCAGAGTGTAGTATATGTAGTGGGTCAGAAATCATGTTTTTGGCTTGCCGTTATACTGTTTGCTCAAATATGGGTTGGGAAGTCATCGGGGGCAGACAGACCCATGATCTTCCTGACTGTTTTGTGACACCGCATCAGCCTCTGAAGGACGTGTGGTATAACATCCAGAAACTGAAAACCAGACAGAGGTTTACAGGACAGTAGAAAAAATGAGTTACACAGGTGTGTATTCATATGCAACTGTAGTATAAGTAGTAGAAGCTGGAGCTGAGAGTCCAACCCATGTCAAGACATGAACAGTAAAGTAAACCCCAACCAGGACCTGACTCCAAATCCCCAAATAAACTAGAAAATCACTCTGAGAGCACAAACCTCCACTAACAGTATGACCAAGCTAAGCAGGTGTTGTGCCCACTAATGTAATAAACATCTTCAGCCAAATGCCTGGCTGAGCCTGGAACTTGTTCTCAGTTTCACACCTTCAAGGAATGTCACCAGAGGTAAAAAGGCACCGGCCTTTCTCCTCTTAGTCTCTCTCTCTCACTCCAGAGTCTCTTCAGTTCAGAAGCTCCAAACTCTCTCCCGGGCTCCTGCTCATCAGCAGAGCACCGCTCTGTAGCAGGAGAAGCTGCAGGACAGAAGCCTTCAGCAGCTTCTCTGCTCTAAAAGGGATTATCCAGCTGCTTTCAGCATCTCACAGACCTGCAAGTGACCAAGGACTCAACAACATCCAGCCAGCAGCACTGAAGAAACTCAGGCCTGGTTCTACAACCAGACAAGGATTAACAAAGAGCAATGCGACCTACACAATGGATCTACTCCTCAATGAACACCACAGCTGCAACAACATCTGCAGCTACTCAAGGAAGCAGAACCAGAGAGCAACCCTTCTTCTTCCTTTCCACTGGTAACATGACTTGGGCAGAACAGAACATTAACAAACACAGTTAAACCAGACTGTTGAACTTTGTTAATGTGATGAGATCATAGGCTACAGTTCACTGTGTTTTAGGTTTGTAAGAAGGTTCAGTTTGATGTTAGTGTCCCAACCTGCATGATACTAACCATTCTTTAACAGGATACCTTGAAACACACATAAAGTGACATTAAGCCTACACACACACACACACACACACACACACACACACACACACACACACACACACACACTCACACACACATTTACATTTCCCCTTTGTTCTTAACAGACAAAGAGCCATAATTATTTCCAATAATTATTGATTCTTTCTGATAGTCAATTCTACCTGAAGAATTAGTGCAAGACACAACATTTATGGCTGCTGAGGCTAAATAAATCACACATTTTATTTGGTATCAGCGTAGCCAACATTTTTATCATACTCCACGTGGACATGTCCATTAGGTCCAAATTGTTTGCACAGGAAACTTAAGTTTCTCTCTGCAGCTCCGTCTCCTGCTGTTTTACCGTTGGGTTGGTTTGACCTGCTTTTCTTCACCCTGTCCCGACTCATCATGGCTATGAATATTTTCATTAGTTGTGGGCGGCTGATAACGCTGCATTTTTTAATGAGACGTTTGTGTTTACCGGCTCTCAGCCTGTGGGAGGCTGGCATCTGTTTCTCTGCTGATGGCTTGTTACAGAAAACAGAAAAAAATGGAACATATCAGATATATATATATATATATATATATATATTGTTTATATGTGGTAAACAACATGACAAAGCTTAATTGATGACGTATGTGGTGAAACGAGGAGCAAGAGTTGAGCCAAAAAGTGAAGAAGTTGACACAAGAGAAGCTGAAAACACAATCCTCAACTTTAGCTGAGGTGTCAAAAGTCTCCACAGTCATTACTCCTCAGGTACAAGTATAAGATACTAGAGTTTAAACATGCTTCAAGTCAAGCTTTTTACTCAAAAGTGTAAAAGTATATATATATATATATATATATATATATATATATATATATATATCTCAACAAAACAAAAGACTAATCACATTACACTCAGCTATAAATTAACCCAGTTGCTTACTCTGTTATATTTTCTCTGTTTCAAAGAAGATGTTTTACTGAATTAAATCTAATACTAACATTTTCTTGTATAATGTGTCTGGACATAATTCCATTCGTTCATTGCTCTGTACATGATGTTTAACTTTACTTTCAGCAGAGGGACATATCAACGGTGCCGGTTTTTATTTGTCATAGTTGTATGTGTCATAGTTTCAAATACTTGAAAAAAAGCTGAAGAATAATCATCGGGCTCCGTTTCCTCTTTAATGGTCAGAGTGAAGCATCACATCACAGCTTGAAGATCTCCTCCTCCATGTCCCGGAGTTTCTTGGTGATTTCGGTGCTGGTGATGTCCAGCTTCTAATTCCTGGGGATGCACATCTCCACATGTCCAGGATCTCTCCTGGACGACCAACTGCTCCAACCAGATCATGAAAGCTCACTAGTGCTGAATCAGTGATGAATCCATATTTACACTTATTTTGGTGAGAGTAACTTAAAAGTAATGCGATAGTAGTGTTATTCCTTACATTTTAAATACAGTAATATTGTAATTTAATGAACTACATTGAAATGACATTAACAAGGAATAAATAACACATCAACTTGCTCAACTGGTCACATCACAGTGGACTTATGAGCTAATGAAGGTTGGGAACCACTAGGTTCCATGAATATCAGGACCTGGTGATATAAAGTATAGATCAGTGATTTTTACTCATTCGTCAGGATGGTGTTGTGTTGTGAGACGGATCCTGACCGACTCTGAATCTGTGGAAGTGACACTGCTGCATTTTATTCTCACAGAACATTGCTGTGTGGGTTGAAGTGTGGGACATTTCTAATTTTATTTTGAAGCTGAGGGTTTTCCAGTGAAGCATCTGTTTTGCTGTCAACTGTTGACTCAGCAAACAGATGGAGGCAAATGTTGTGAATCACATATTTGTTCTAAAATTGACCTGAAGTTATTTCCTATTCTTTTTCGACCGAGGGGAATTTCTCATGGAATGTTGGAATTATCTGAGGAGGAAAAGGAGCGGTTGAATTCACGGTTACTGCAGTGGAAATGTTGAAGTCAATGTTGGTCCAGATTCTGATCCTCAAGCAGCTGTAACATCAGTGTGTGAATGGGTTAATTCAGGTATAGTGCTTTAGGGTCAGTAGACCAGAGAAATGCCGTTTAAGTCAGTTCTTCAGTAGAATAATGAACAGTTTCAGATCCAGGTGTTTGAACAGATATTTTGTGCCAGTCAGGATGTTTCCTGCCGTGGAACAGGTGTCATCCCCAGTAGGTTTAACATGGCTGGAAGAACATCTTTATCCAGGATGTGGTTTCTGTGGACCTGGTCCAGCGGCAGCTGCCCCTTTGACCACAGACCACATAACTTCCCTTTTTTCAATTTATTTTTCCTATTTTATATTTAAAATTGGTCCCGTAGCATCAATTAATATGGTGTTGAATGCAGGAGAAAAACACACAGATGCCCTCACAACCTCCACATTTAATTATTTATATTTATTACAGCAGAGTTGTGAAATTAAAACATCTAATCCAGTCTCGTTTATTTCATGGTTCAGGGCCAGAAAGTAAAGAGGTTGCTTTGAGTTTGGGTTTGATTGGTCCAATGTTACTGATATTATTCGGTAGTTCGTGTAATGATTAAATAAATGCATTAAAATAATAATATACTCTGATTAGTGGTTGGACACTAAAGGTTGAACTTGCTCCTCAGACACATAAACAAAGCATACAATAGTCATCAAGACCTTGCTCTGTCATCTAAAGTGTGAGGGAAGATATGTGAATATTTGTGAAATATTCTGTTTTATGCATGATGAGATTCTTCTAATTCAGGGATTCCCAAAGTGTGGTGCGCACACCCCCAGGGTGCGCGAGCGGCCATTAGGGGGTGCGCAAGCTAAAAATGGCGGTCTGGAGTGTTTTTAATAAAGTTTTTTCAAAGTGGGATTTTCCGACAGAATAAAGACATCTAAATGAATGGATATTCAACATCCTGTTATACATCTTCTCTCTGTTTAGACATGCTGGTTTAACACTTTTTTTTTGATGTGTCGTTATTCCTGCATCAGGTGACACACAGTCGAGTCCAGTCACCAGAGTCACGCTCACATTTCCGCAGATTTGCGGAGATACGATCTGTTAAAAAAGGAAAAGAAGTCAAAATCCCATGTTAAATAAAGAAAACTATGTACTAAAGTCACATTAGTTCCATTATCCGAGTGCTGCAACAATCCCAGTGGCTCCTTTCAGTGTAATCTGCTGTTTCAGTGTCTGTCTGTGCCGTTTGGGACAGAGCAACAAGTCTGAGCGCGTCTCTGGTTGCTATGCAACGCGTGGCGAGCCGAGCTGAACAAATGTGTTTCTGATTGGCCGACGGACACGTGGTCACGTTATCAGCATCGCTAATTCAGATTGGTTCAAACCACACGTGTTTGCTCTCACCGACCCAAATGATGTTGGCACAATGCAGCGCAAAATATACAACATTTTAATAGAAAATGTGAAAGAGCTCAGCCGGGAGATGAAGGAACAACAAGAAAAAAAGTTACAAAATGACAAAATGACATTCACGACCACAGGAGAATCAGAGGATGATGAGAAGCACGTGGAGGGGCAGGCAGAGTCTGAGGAGTCGTAGAATGATGGATCACTCACTGTCAACTGATATTTGGCTTAATAAGTCTTTGACAGATATTGATAATCTGTTTTTTTCATATATACATGCCTGACTAAGTGACATGCATCCGAAACTGTGCTAAAAATGACCCGACACTGATTAAAAACCGTAAAAAATGGCGAGCAGCGCGTGCTGCATTATTTTACATGGACTGAGCTCCAGGAAGACTTTTAACCACTTTCACCCCTGGTGATCATGTGATGATGTGTTCTAGTTGAGCAGAATCAAACATGCTGCCTTAAGACATTTAGTTGTGTTTTTTGGAAGGTGTGGGAAATATGGGGTGCGTCAACTAGGTAGGGATATAAATGGGGGTGCGCAGCTAAAACAGTTTGGGAACCGCTGTTCTAATTCCATGGAGCTGCTTTACTATTGTGTTTGTGTTACTCTGATATTACACTGATATTACTCTGATGTTACTCGGATGTTACACTGAGGTTAGACTGACGTTACATTGATATTACTCTGATGTGACTCTGATGTTTCATTGATGTTACTCTGATGTTGCACTGGTGTTACACTGATGTTACTCTGATGTTACATTTATGTTACTCTGATGTTACACTGGTGTTACTCTGATGTTGCACTGGTGTTACACTGATGTTACTCTGATGTTACATTTATGTTACTCTGATGTTACACTGGTGTTACTCTGATGTTGCATTGATGTCACATTGATGTTACTTTGATGTTACTCTGATGTTACATTGATGTTACTCTGATGTTACACTGATGTTACTCTGATGTTACACTGGTGTTACACTGATGTTACTCTGATGTTACACTGATGTTGCTCTGATGTTACACTGATGTTACTCTGATGTTACACTGCTGTTACTCGGATGTTACAATGATGTTATTCTGATGGTACATTGATGTCACATTAATGTTCCTTTGATGTTACTCTGATGTTACACTGTTACATTTATGTTGCTCTGATGTTCTACTGGTGTTACTCTGATGTTACAATGATGATACTCTGATGTTACATTGATGTTACATTGATGTTACTCTGATGTTACACTGATGTTACTCTGATGTTGCACTGGTATTACACTAGTGTTACTCTGATGTTACGCTGTTACTCTGATGTTACATTGATGTTACTCTGATGTTACACTGGTGTTACACTGATGTTACACTGATGTTACTCTGATGTTACACTGATGTTACTCTGATGTTACATTGATGTTACTCTGATGTTGCACTGGTATTACACTGGTGTTACTCTGATGTTACGCTGATGTTACACTGATGTTACATTGATGTTACTCTGATGTGACTCTGATGTTTCATTGATGTTACTCTGATGTTGCACTGGTGTTACACTGATGTTACTCTGATGTTACATTTATGTTACTCTGATGTTACACTGGTGTTACTCTGATGTTGCATTGATGTCACATTGATGTTACTTTGATGTTACTCTGATGTTACATTGATGTTACTCTGATGTTACACTGATGTTACTCTGATGTTACACTGGTGTTACACTGATGTTACTCTGATGTTACACTGATGTTGCTCTGATGTTACACTGATGTTGCTCTGATGTTACACTGATGTTACTCTGATGTTACACTGCTGTTACTCGGATGTTACAATGATGTTATTCTGATGGTACATTGATGTCACATTAATGTTCCTTTGATGTTACTCTGATGTTACACTGTTACATTTATGTTGCTCTGATGTTCTACTGGTGTTACTCTGATGTTACAATGATGATACTCTGATGTTACATTGATGTTACATTGATGTTACTCTGATGTTACACTGGTGTTACTCTGATGTTGCACTGGTATTACACTAGTGTTACTCTGATGTTACGCTGTTACACTGATGTTACTCTGATGTTACATTGATGTTACTCTGATGTTACACTGGTGTTACACTGATGTTACACTGATGTTACTCTGATGTTACACTGATGTTACTCTGATGTTACATTGATGTTACTCTGATGTTGCACTGGTATTACACTGGTGTTACTCTGATGTTACGCTGATGTTACACTGATGTTACATTGATGTTACTCTGATGTGACTCTGATGTTTCATTGATGTTACTCTGATGTTGCACTGGTGTTACACTGATGTTACTCTGATGTTACATTTATGTTACTCTGATGTTACACTGGTGTTACTCTGATGTTGCATTGATGTCACATTGATGTTACTTTGATGTTACTCTGATGTTACATTGATGTTACTCTGATGTTACACTGATGTTACTCTGATGTTACACTGGTGTTACACTGATGTTACTCTGATGTTACACTGATGTTGCTCTGATGTTACACTGATGTTACTCTGATGTTACACTGCTGTTACTCGGATGTTACAATGATGTTATTCTGATGGTACATTGATGTCACATTAATGTTCCTTTGATGTTACTCTGATGTTACACTGTTACATTTATGTTGCTCTGATGTTCTACTGGTGTTACTCTGATGTTACAATGATGATACTCTGATGTTACATTGATGTTACATTGATGTTACTCTGATGTTACACTGGTGTTACTCTGATGTTGCACTGGTATTACACTAGTGTTACTCTGATGTTACGCTGTTACACTGATGTTACTCTGATGTTACATTGATGTTACTCTGATGTTACACTGGTGTTACACTGATGTTACACTGATGTTACTCTGATGTTACACTGATGTTACTCTGATGTTACATTGATGTTACTCTGATGTTGCACTGGTATTACACTGGTGTTACTCTGATGTTACGCTGATGTTACACTGATGTTACATTGATGTTACTCTGATAGTACACTGGTGTTACATTGATGTTACTCTGATATTATTCTGATGTTACATTGATGTTACTCTGATGTTACACTGATGTTACTCTGATGTTACATTGATGTTACTCTGACGTTACACTGGTGTTACACTGATGTTACTCTGATGTTACACTGATGTTACTCTGATGTTACACTGATGGTACTCTGATGTTACTCTGATAGTACACTGGTGTTACATTGATGTTACTCTGATATTATTCTAATGTTACTCTGGTGTTACATTGATGTTACTCTCATGTTACACTGGTGTTACACTGATGTTACTCTGATATTACACTGATATTACTCTGATGTTACTCGGATGTAACTCTAATGTTACACTGAGGTTAGACTGACGTTACATTGATGTTACTCTGATGTTTCATTGATGTTACTTTAATGTTACCCTGATGTTAGTCTGATGTTGCTCTGATGTTACACTGATGTTACACTGATGTTACTCTGATGTTACACTGATGTTACTCGGATGTTACAATGATGTTATTCTGATGGTACATTGATGTCACATTAATGTTCCTTTGATGTTAAGCTGTTCCACTGATGTTACATTGATGTTACTCTGATGTTACACTGATGTTACACTGATGTTACTCTGATGTTACATTGATGTTACTCTGATGTTGCACTGGTATTACACTGGTGTTACTCTGATGTTACGCTGATGTTACTCTGATAGTACACTGGTGTTACATTGATGTTACTCTGATATTATTCTGATGTTACTCTGGTGTTACATTGATGTTATTCTCATGTTACACTGGTGTTACACTGATGTTACACTGATGTTACTCTGATATTACACTGATATTACTCTGATGTTACTCGGATGTAACTCTAATGTTACACTGAGGTTAGACTGACGTTACATTGATGTTACTCTGATGTTTCATTGATGTTACTCTGATGTTATTCTGATGTTACTCTGATGTTACATTGATGTTATTCTGATGTTACTCTGATGTTACATTGATGTTACTTTAATGTTACACTGAGGTTAGTCTGATGTTACACTGATGTTAGTCTGATGTTACACTGATGTTGCTCTGATGTTACACTGATGTTACTCTGATGTTACACTGATGTTACTCGGATGTTACAATGATGTTATTCTGATGGTACATTGATGTTACTCTGGTGTTACATTGATGTTACTCTGATGTTACACTGGTGTTACACTGATGTTACTCTGATGTTACACTGATGTTACATTGATGTCATTCTGATGTTAATCAGATGTTACTCTGATATTACACTGATATTACTCTGATGTTACTCGGATGTAACTCTGATGTTACACTGAGGTTAGACTGATGTTACTCTGATGTTACTCTGATGTTACATTGATGTTACTTTAATGTTACACTGATGTTACTCTGATGCTACATTGATGTTACATTTATGTTACTCTGATGTTGCATTGATGTTACTTTGATGTTACACTGGTGTTGCATTGATGTTACTTTGATGTTACACTGGTGTTACACTGATGTTACATTTATGTTACTCTGATGTTACACTGGTGTTGCTCTGATGTTCTACTGGTGTTACACTGATGTTACATTTATGTTACTCTGATGTTACACTGGTGTTACACTGATGTTACTCTGATGTTACACTGATGTTACATTGATGTCATTCTGATGTTAATCAGATGTTACTCTGATATTACAATGATATTACTCTGATGTTACTCGGATGTAACTCTGATGTTACACTGAGTTTAGACTGACGTTACATTGATGTTACTCTGATGTGACTCTGATGTTTCATTGATGTTACTCTGATGTTATTCTGATGTTACTCTGATGTTACATTGATGTTACTTTAATGTTACACTGATGTTACTCTGATGCTACATTGATGTTACATTGATGTTACTCTGATGTTACATTTATGTTACTCTGATGTTACACTGGTGTTACTCTGATGTCGCATTGATGTTACTCTGATGTTACATTTATGTTACTCTGATGTTACACTTGTGTTACTCTGATGTTGCATTGATTTTACTTTGATGTTACACTGGTGTTACACTGATGTTACTCTGATGTTGCACTGGTGTTACACTGATGTTACTCTGATGTTAAACTGGTGTTACACTGATGTTACTCTGATGTTACACTGATGTTACGTTGATGTTACTCTGAAGTTACACTGATGTTGCTCTGATGTTACACTGATGTTACTCTGATATTACTCTGATGTTACACTGGTGTTGCTCTGATGGTCTACTGATGTTACTCTGATGTTACACTGATGTTACTCTGGTGTTACACTGATGTTACTCTAATATTATTCTGATGTTACTCTGATGTTACACTGGTGTTACACTGACGTTACTCTTATGTTACACTGATGTTACTCTGATGTTACATTGATGTTACTCTGATGTTACACTGGTGTTACACTGATGTTACTCCGATGTTACTCTGATGTTACATTGATTTTACTCTTATGTTACACTGATGTTACTCTGATGTTACATTGATTTTACTCTTATGTTACACTGATGTTACTCTGATGTTACATTGATGTTACATTGATGTTACATTGATGTTACTCTGATGTTACACTGGTGTTACGCTGATGTTACTCTGATGTTGCACTGATGTTACATTGATGTTACTCTTATGTTATTCTGATGGTACATTGATGTCACATTAATGTTACTTTGATGTTACACTGGTGTTACACTGATGTTACATTTATGTTACTCTGATGTTCAGTAAAAAGACCCGTTCATTTCGTTCAGCACGGGGGGGGGGGTGTCATTCAGAACTATTTCACGGGAAGCCGTTAACTAAATGGCTCAAAGCTACGGGCAAGTGGTTCGCACCCACTTAGAGGAAAGTAGTTCAGTAAACGGCACCACGCATGTCCGTTACGCCACTGCCCGGAAGTAACAAATGCATGGACTAGTTTTTCTGCATCTGCTTGAGAGACAATGTGTCTGATTTTAGTGCTACTACTTAAGTGGAAGAATGCAGTCCTCGAAATTTGTTTTATGTGGCCATTAAAGGACAGATCCTGATCAAAAACAACTCCAAGACTCTTTACAGTGGAGCTGGAGGCCAGAGTGATCCCATCTAAAGTAACTAATTCTCTAGAAATAGAGTTTCTGAGGTGTTTGGGTCCAATTACAATAACTTCAGTTTTGTCTGAATTCAACATCAAAAAGATGTAGGTCATCCAACTTTTTATGTCCTTAAGGCATGTTTGGAGTTTACTTAGCTGGTTGGTTTCATCAGGTTTGATTGATAAATATAATTGGGTGTCATCAGCATAACACAGAGATGTATAAAGTACTGGAGTAGAGTAGTGGAGTAGAAGTACCAGTACCATCTAATCAAAATTTCTTGAGTAAAAGTTAACCTTTAAGCGCTTTACTTAAGTGGAAGTAGAAAGGATTCAAAAAGTTTTGTACTTAAGTATAGCAATTAGAAGTATTGCAAACTATGCTACTTGAGTACTTAAAGTAAAAGTACAAGTTGAAGTAAAAGAACTGTATATATCAAAGAAAGCAGTCAAAAGTTTGAATTGCATTTGTTTTAGTATTATTAAAACAGAGCTCTTTGTAAAACGAGTATCAGATTTTTATGAACAGGAAACATACAGTACTTCTACGATGTGAGAGTAAAGGCGCATTCGCAGGATGACATAGCGCGACAACCAATCAGCGTTGAGATTCGCTCCACGTGTCCATGACAATGAAAAATTCACTTATCACCAGTCTTTTACTTTTCAACGGACTTCAACAGACAACGGAGCCGAGCTCTGTGCACCTCCAGACGGTATCATGTACCCAGAAATGACAGCGGAGCTTCAGACTTTCAGAGCTGTACAACACAGTGACAGTGTGTAGTACAACATGTAGTATAACACCGAGTATAACACCTAGTATAACTTGTAGTATAACACCTAGTATAACTTGTGGTACAACATGTAGTCTAACATGTACTATAACATGTAGTATAACTTGTAGTACAACATGTAGTATAAAATGTAGTATAACACCTAGTATAACTTGTAGTATAACATGTATTATAACACCTAGTATAACTTGTAGTATAACATGTAGTATAACATCTAGTATAACGTGGTAAGTATAGCACCTCGTTTAACTTGTAGTACAACATGTAGTATAACACCTAGTATAACTTGTAGTCTAACATGTAGTATAGCATGTACTATAACACCTAGTATAACTTGTAGTACAACATGTAGTATAACTTGTAATATAACATGTAATATAATACCTAGTATAACTGGTAGTATAACTTGTAGAATAACATGTAGTGTAACACCTAGTATAACTTGGAGTATAATTTGTAGTATAACACCTAGTATAACTCGTAGTATAACACCTAGTATAACTCGTAGTATAACACCTAGTATAACTCGTAGTATAACACCTAGTATAACTCGTAGTGTAACACCTAGTATAACTCGTAGTGTAACACCTAGTATAACTCGTAGTATAACACCTAGTATAACTCGTAGTGTAACACCTAGTATAACTCGTAGTATAACACCTAGTATAACTCGTAGTGTAACACCTAGTATAACTCGTAGTATAACACCTAGTATAACTCGTAGTGTAACACCTAGTATAACTCGTAGTATAACGCCTAGTATAACTCGTAGTATAACGCCTAGTATAACTCGTAGTATAACGCCTAGTATAACTCGTAGTATAACGCCTAGTATAACTCGTAGTATAACGCCTAGTATAACTCGTAGTGTAACACCTAGTATAACTCGTAGTGTAACACCTAGTATAACTCGTAGTATAACACCTAGTATAACTCGTAGTATAACGCCTAGTATAACTCGTAGTATAACACCTAGTATAACTCGTAGTGTAACACCTAGTATAACTCGTAGTATAACACCTAGTATAACTCGTAGTGTAACGCCTAGTATAACTCGTAGTATAACGCCTAGTATAACTCGTAGTATAACGCCTAGTATAACTCGTAGTATAACGCCTAGTATAACTCGTAGTATAACGCCTAGTATAACTCGTAGTGTAACACCTAGTATAACTCGTAGTGTAACACCTAGTATAACTCGTAGTATAACACCTAGTATAACTCGTAGTATAACACCTAGTATAACTCGTAGTGTAACACCTAGTATAACTCGTAGTATAACACCTAGTATAACTCGTAGTGTAACACCTAGTATAACTCGTAGTATAACGCCTAGTATAACTCGTAGTATAACGCCTAGTATAACTCGTAGTATAACACCTAGTATAACTCGTAGTGTAACACCTAGTATAACTCGTAGTATAACACCTAGTATAACTCGTAGTATAACACCTAGTATAACTCGTAGTGTAACACCTAGTATAACTCGTAGTATAACACCTAGTATAACTCGTAGTGTAACACCTAGTATAACTCGTAGTATAACACCTAGTATAACTCGTAGTATAACACCTAGTATAACTCGTAGTGTAACACCTAGTATAACTCGTAGTATAACACCTAGTATAACTCGTAGTATAACACCTAGTATAACTCGTAGTGTAACACCTAGTATAACTCGTAGTATAACACCTAGTATAACTCGTAGTATAACACCTAGTATAACTCGTAGTATAACACCTAGTATAACTCGTAGTGTAACACCTAGTATAACTCGTAGTATAACACCTAGTATAACTCGTAGTGTAACACCTAGTATAACTCGTAGTATAACGCCTAGTATAACTCGTAGTATAACGCCTAGTATAACTCGTAGTATAACGCCTAGTATAACTCGTAGTATAACGCCTAGTATAACTCGTAGTATAACATGAGACGTGAATTGTTGACGTGGATAAAAGCAGAAATGAATTTCTTTTCAAACAGCAGGGAAGTGGCAGTTTCTCCTGCCTCAGGTTTTATTCTGGGACTATATTGACTTCATGTGTTTTAGTGTCATCAGGTTTTCATGAGGCTTGTTTATCTTTATGTTTCCAGTTCATTGTGTTGATGTTGTTCTGAACAATGAAAATCAGTGTCAGTCTTTATTGTGAATAATTCCTCTCACACTGGAACGGATGCCGTGGTGTAATGGGACTTTTAAATGTTATGTTTTTTTAACATCTGTTAAATAAAACTCAAATCCAGCTGTATTAAAATGGTTTATAATCACATTAAAATGTTTTATAGTCATGGACGTGTAAGTTTGCTCTGCAGCTGTTTGTGTTTTTATGGTCAGATGTGACGACATGAATCATATGAATCAGATTGTTGGTTCTTGCTCAGTTTGTGTTTTTTTGTTGTTTTCTCAGCTGACAGAAGAGACTCAGACATTGATTCCTATCGTTTTCCGTCTTGTTAGTGAAGCCCCTCGTATCATTTCCATCGATATAGCAACAGACGGGGGACGTCCCACAGCAATCCACAGGATCAGGATCAGGACTGATCCCAGGTTTTTTAATAGATTTTTATTGGCTGCGTGGAGACGGATCCGTTCCTGATCCTTTGTTTATTGTAAACTAATCCAGTCGTGAGCACAGCATGTGTCAGAAATGCTGCGTCCAGCTTCTAATGCAAAGTGACTGAAAAACAGCAGATTCAGCTTCACTGACAGAAGCTGAACAAACACAGGATCTGTTTTAAGAAACAAATCCGGTTTGAACTGAGACTATACAATATTAAAATCAATGATGGAGTCAGAAGTGGATGTACTTGATTATTCTCCATGTGACATCACTTTATACTTTATATACTCCTCTACATTTATCTGAAGATTTAGTTCCTTCAGATGCAGATTTGACTCAAAGATAATAGGAGAAGATTTCAAATGAAACAGATGAAACCAGAGTATGAAGCTTTGAGAGTGAAATGTATTTTAGTTTCAGCATCATCAACTAAATCAATTCACAGATTTTACACTTATATAACTTTTGATGCAAATCATAATATAGAGAGCAATATTTCCATAAATGATGTTGATTTTGGTTTGTAGATTTTGTTCTGTGTTCATTTAATGTGACAATGCTTCACAATGCAGTGCATGGAAAGAGACATTTACTGCATTAAATCCTGAAACAGATCAGATGCTCCAGTTTCTCTGAGTGAGACTATGAATAAACTCATCTCATGGTTTCAGTTCAATGTCAAATGCTCAACATATTTCACCAAAATAAGAAATTCTAAATAATATTAGAACAAACTTCTTAGAACAACTTCTTTCCTCTCTAATGATGTAATCAGAGGGACTGAACAAGTACTTACAACTATTTACTTACTACTACGTGTGTACTTTAATTTGAGTACTTTTACTGAAGTTAAGCCTTCACATATACTCTACACACATGTACTATACATGCTACACATTTACTGATTAGATTAGGCAAAACACAGAGCAGAGCAGCTGTTAATTATCTACCACCTCCATGGTTTATATTTACATCAGATGAAATGTGATGAAACTCATTTTAGCCAATCAGTTGTTATTATCTCAGAATCAGGAGTCAAACACAGCTGATACAGAACAAGCAGCAAAAACCATGAATGTTGTTCCCCGTCACCATCTCAGAGACGTTCTGATATCCCTGCAACAAGCTCCACAACATCTGCTTATAAACATGAAACATTTTAGTGTAGTTTTACCATGAGAAGTATCCTGGATCCTGGAAACTCTCACCTACAACACTATGATACACGTCCTGAAAAGAACAATATGATACTCAGCCTGAAGGGTTAACACACACACACGCAGCTGACTCTACCTGAGTGTGTGTGTGTGTGTGTGTGTGTGTGTGTGTGATGAATGGCTGCTGTGTGTATTGTGAGCATATCTCACAGAGCTCTGACCCAGATATTTTAATTGCTTATTTTCACTTACAGTGCGTCTTTATGATGAATAGCGGTTGTATTATTATATATTTTTTGCTGCTGTAGGGCCTGTTGTTTTGTGACATCACAGAGGAGCAGGCTGTTTCTGTGGCTGTTTTTAAGGAGTTTCCCCAGCAGCTGTAGCTGCAGCTTCCTGCTAACGTACACTTTGACTTCAGGAAGGCGTCAAACCCATGAAAAGCAAAATGTTTGACAGCAACAATCACGTCTCTGCTCTAAACTGTAGCAACAACTTCAGACATTAGTGGGAACATGTTTCCTCATAGTTTTATTTATTGTTTCTGTTTGACCTTTAGCTAACGAGCAGGGTGACAGATCTTTATGGACCAAACCACACACACACACACACACACACACACACACACACACACACACACACACACACACACACACACACACACACACTGAACAGGGCAGGAATAAAGAAAAGACAGACATTTCAGATTCTAAAACCTTCATTACTTAAAGAGTTGGAATTATTCAGAGTGACTAATGTCTGTAATTTGAGGTTTTGTGGATCATTGTGAGCAGATGGTGCTGCCCACATGAAAGGTCTTTATTCCTCACACACACACACACACACACACACACACACACACACACACACACACACACACACACACACACACACACACACACACACACTGTAATTACAGAATTAGAATTAAAACAGCTGCTAATAACCTGACGCCACAAGTTTCTCTGCTTTAGTTTTAAATTCAGACACTTCACACTTTTAGATGTCTAAATCTCAATCCTGCATTTATATTGATTTTTTTTTTTACATATAATTGAAATAAATAAATAAAGGTGAGATATGCAGGATTTGTAGCTCTCACACACATGATTTACATTTTAGACTAATTCAGACTAATTAGACTAATTTTACTGAGTAAACTCTGTTGCTGTTTGTTGAGGAAACATTTTGTTTTGTCTGTGTGTGTTAGAGCTGCAACAATTAATCCATTAGTTTCCAACCAGCATATTAATCAACAACTATTTCAGGGTTTGTGTTTTAAAGATGGTTGTATTAATGCTGTGGTCTGTGTGATTAAAGATGATTGACAGCAGTTGATGCTTTTATTTATGGTGTCCTGGAAACTTCCTGTTTTATTTTGAAAGAGTTTCTCCCTGTGTTTTGTGTCACCTTTACTTCCTGTGTTGTTTATCGTCTATAATCCGTTTCTGTGTTTAAATTAATATTATTCGACATTTTAACAAGTTGTGATGCACACAAGAGCTGCAAACATTAGTTGATTAATTGATTAGTCGCCAACTACAGTATTTCATTAAACAATCATTGATTATTGAGCTTAAGTCATTTATTCAGTAGAAAATGTCTAAATTCTCTGGTTCCAGCTTCTCTTCTCTGATTATTTCCTGTTTCTTTAGTCTCTATAATAATAAACTGATGATCTTTGGACAAAAAAAAAAACATTTTAGGTTGAATCTTCAGCTTTGATGAAACACTGATCCACATTTAAACCATTTACACCATTTGAACCAAACAACTGATCTTTTAATTATTTCAATAATAGATTAATCTACTATCAGAATAGTCGTTAGTTGCAGCTAATGTTAATATCAGCTCTGTGTTGCCTTCACAAAGAAATCATTCTACAGCCGTTATATTCAACAGAGAAAGTCAGAAGTGTCTTGTTTGTTTTTTTTTATTTTATTTTATTCCTTTATAAATGAGACATTAAACCCGATGGATTGAAATATGTAAACTGCTTCACAAACATTAGACAGAGATCCTTTAACAACTCAGAGAAAACAACATGTTGGAGCAGCAGCTTCAAACAGTGGATTTTCAAAATAAAACACCATGTGCAGACTTCTGCTGTCAGACAGGTTAAGTAACTTTGTTAGTTATTTATAATCAGATTATAAATGACTTTATAACCAGTGTTTTTACTGATTATCACAGGATTGGCTGGTTTTTTAAACATCTCACATACTCACTATTCACTTTTCTATTGAATCCAGGAGTTAAAACAGTTTATTTAATCTCCTGAAAAGTGTTGGTTCTGGTAGAGTATATTAGAACCATCTTTATTATTATTATTTATAAGGAGTTCTCAGCTGTTCTGGTGACATTTCTGTGTGAAGCTCTGCAGCATTCATAAAAACATCAGATTATACAGAAATGATGAAATATCAACATGTGGTGACGTGTTTCTCCTGTAGCAGCTGCTTCCATTCACACTGAACTGACCAATGAGCAGCCTGCGTTTCGTTTCCGTGGCGATAAGCTGCTCTCATCTGCATTTCTGCTTAAAGCTGCTTCTTCTTCTCCATCAAAGGATCTGCTGTGACAGATAACTGTAATTCCCTCCACTCCTCACTATGTTTACTGACCTCTCATCAAAGCAGCTTGGCCTGGTGCATTGTGGGAGATTCACATCCTCTACTTTAGAGTATTTAGGACACAGAACTGCACCGTCATGTGTTTCTCCTGCAGGAGGAAGTTAGAGTGGCTAAGAAATCTGAAGAATTAACTCTCCTCAATGTGTGTGTGTGTGTGTGTGTGTGTGTGTTTAGCACTGTAAAACATAATGACTGCTGCAGCATTTAATCACATGTTCAATCAATGATTTAGAAAAAACAAGTTCAAGTTACAGACATTATCTGTAATAACATTAATTATCACATCAACTTAATATTGTGTTTAATTTAAACCTAAACTCCTGTTTTATCTGATTTTAAAGTCAAGCTTTTGTAACTTAATTGAGGCAGCTTCACTTGTTAAATATGTGAGTCCATAATTATATTCATTCAGTAAATAACACTTATAAATCATTTTAAATAATATGAAAGATGTGAAAAATGCGAAAAAAATTTAACAACAAAAAAACTAACTTATGCTTATTTGTTAGGGTTAGGGTTAGTGTTAGGGTTATACAATATAATTCTGCTGACTCAGTGAGGTCACCAGGAACAGGAAACAGCTGATCTTCTTCTTCTTCTCCTTCTTCTTCTCCTCCTCCTTCTTCTTCTTCTTCTTCTTCTTCTTCTTCTTCTTCTTCTTCTTCTTCTCCTCCTTCTTCTTCTCCTTCTTCTCTATTTATTGAATAAATATATATCATATGTAGTGTCTGCATTAAATTCTAAAATGAATTGTGTGACTTGTTTTAAATGTTTAGCATCAATATAACAACAATCACAAACTACTACTGAATTAATCTGTGATAGTTTTATAATATATATATTTTTGTAAATATAGAATTGTATTTTTCATTTTCCTATTTTTTTTTTCTTTTTAGGATAAAATACAGTACATGTCACCAGTTTAAAGTGTATCAAAGCTGCCTGTTGGTTTTACAGATATAAAACCAGAGCAACTAGTTTGCTGTTGATGCTCAAAGCAACAGAGACACTAATAATTTCATGGAATGTGGCTGTCAGCTGTGAGATATGTTTCAGTAAAAGCAAAAACCTTTTTAACTTTTTCACGTTGTATTGTGACAGTTTAAAAGCAGAGAGCAGGACTCAGGTCGTCATGGAGGTGACATCCAGTCTGATGGTGATCAGCTCATCACAGCTTTTAAACCAGTTGAAAGATGTTTTTTTATTTTTTTTTTCCTGTTTTCTGGCAGCGACTCGCTGGCCTTGGCAGAGGAAACAAACACTCAGGAGAATCGTGGCCAAGAAGCTCTGAGCTGGAGACAACATCCAACCAGCAGCTCCAGGACGGGAAGAATCTGTGTGTCTGAGAGCCAGAGACGGAACATCAACGCTCCACTTTGACCCGGCTCAGAAAAACACACAGAAAGGACTTGATGCTGCACTCGAATCATCAATCATCAGGTGCAGGATTAAAACTATACCATACCACCACTACTACAACAGAAACTAAACCAGCAGCAGTGATAGGCACCGATCAGCTGTCTGAAGATTAGTTGATAGGTCGGAGGTCTGGGTCAGTCCATCTTGATGTTCTCATCAGATTTTAGAGAAGATATAAATTGTGTACAGCAGCAGATTTCTGCATTAATGAGTGACGTGACGCCTGCATTAAACCTCAGGATTAAATGTGATGAACACACTGCTGAACGTGTTAATTTGAGACTCCTGCACCACATCACTGGAACTTTACTGCATCAACACCAACCACAGCAGCTACAACCACAGCATCAACACCAACCACAGCAGCTACAACTGTTGTGACTTTTGTTCAATATCCAATAAGCAATAAATTAGTCTAAGTCTTAGTACGGAATAACAAAAATGAGAAGTCACAAGAACATTAAAGATGAGACGGGATCAGCTGGTTCACGGTCCGACGATGGTTTATTGTAGAAAATACAATGTTAACCATACATGAGAAGTAGCCCGGGCTAAGTCTGAAAACCAACTGAAAAGTTCCGAGCTTTTATACAATTTGGGGGCCTGGGGACTCCTCCCCAGGCCCCGCCTGCTATTTGATACATTTTTCACTGTTTTCCACCGGTATTACCATACATGTCAATTCTAACCGAGGATGTACATGTCATTGTGTATTTTTTTAAACTGGTTGACCATGCAAAGTCCCTTCCCTTAACAGGAGGAGCTTGACCCACATCTAGTTTGGAATGCAACTGGACCTATGGCATGAGGTCTGTTCGGAATGCAACTGTCGGCGCCATGGTGCCATGGTTTCAGTGTTGGACTACATTTTTAGATCACACTTGTTTAAAAAGGAGGTAGAATTTCCCCAGCTTGTGTAGTCAGCAGGGGTCAAATGTTCACAACTTGACGAGTTCACAGTTTGAAAAGACATGAGGTAGAATGTCTCTGGTGTAAATGCCATGACTTTATGAACTACAACTCACTTAGTCTATTGATTATAAGTATATTGATTAATACATTTTATTAAGTATATTGAGTAATAGCCTTTTGTCACTACACAACCACAGCATCAACACCAACCACAGCATCAACACCAACCACAGCAGCTACAACCACAGCATCAACACCAACCACAGCAGCATCAACACCAACCACAGCAGCATCAACACCAACCACAGCAGCTACAACCACAGCACCAACACCAACCACAGCAGCTACAACCACAGCAGCATCAACACCAACCACAGCAGCTACAACCACAGTATCAACACCAACCACAGCAGCTACAACCACATCAGCTACAACCACAGCATCAGCACCAACCACAGCAGCTACAACCACAGCATCAACACCAACCACAGCAGCTACAACCACATCAGCTACAACCACAGCATCAGCACCAACCACAGCAGCTACAACCACAGCATCAACACCAACCACAGCAGCACGAACACCAACCACAGCAGCATCAACACCAACCACAGCATCAACACCAACCACAGCATCACACCAATCACAGCAGCTACAACCACAGCATCAACACCAACCACAGCAGCTACAACCACAGCAGCATCAACACCAACCACAGCAGCTACAACCACAGCATCAACACCAACCACAGCAGCATCAACACCAACCACAGCAGCTACAACCACAGCATCAACACAAACCACAGCAGCATCAACACCAACCACAGCATCACACCAATCACAGCAGCTACAACCACAGCATCAACACCAACCACAGCAGCATCAACACCAACCACAGCATCAACACCAACCACAGCATCACACCAACCACAGCAGCATCAACACAAACCACAGCAGCTACAACCACAGCATCAACACCAACCACAGCAGCATCTACACCAACCACAGCATCACACCAACCACAGCAGCTACAACCACAGCATCAACACCAACCACAGCAGCTACAACCACAGCAGCATCAACACCAACCACAGCAGCTACAACCACAGCATCAACACCAACCACAGCAGCATCAACACCAACCACAGCAGCTACAACTACAGCATCAACACCAACCACAGCAACACTAACCACAGCATCACACCAATCACAGCAGCTACAACCACAGCATCAACACCAACCACAGCAGCTACAACCACAGCATCAACACCAACCACAGCAGCACCAACACCAACCACAGCATCACACCAACCACAGCAGCTACATCCACAGCATCAACACCAACCACAGCATCACACCAATCACAGCAGCATCAACACCAACCACAGTGTGGGAATATTCGCCATCCCTGTGTAGCAACACTCGCGTTTTACTTAGGGTGCACAGTGGCTAACTTTATCAGCTAGCATTGCTAAAGGAAAAATCACACAGCAACCGTCTTCTCTGTTGGCTGGAACACACTAAACTGACTCAGCCGTTTATTTAACATACACACCAGGTGGTGGTGCTAGTGTGCACCTACATGGGTCACTGACATCAATACGTCATACATACCTGATAAACATGGCTTTTGCCCTTATAACAGAATATGCTTAACACTCCCACTCAAAAACATGTTTAAAGCTCTCTCTACTGTATAGTGGAAAACAAAAAAATATATATATATACATACCTCATTTTACTGTACTCAGTTACAGTATAACTCAAAACAAAATCATTTCACATTTACTGGCAGTTCTGAAAACCTAAAAAAAAAAAAAAAACATCTTCTACTTCATTTTCTCTTTACATTTCTGCCACATTACTCTCCAAACAAATAACCCATGAATTTCTCAAACTTGACCTTTGACACTGGTTTGGTAAGTAAATCAGCTACCATATCTGCAGTAGTGCAGTAAACCACATTTATCTTCCCCTCAGTGTGTGCAGACCGTACAAAGTGATATTTTATATCCACATGCTTGCTTCTCTGTCTGCATACTGGGTTCTTGGATAACGCTATCGCTCCCTGGTTGTCCTCATAGATTTTGACTGGTAAATGCTGATTACCACCATGCATCCCTTTCAGTAGTTGTACAAGGTACATGAGTAGTATATATAATGTGCTTTTTGTGCATGTGAAGAGCGTGCGTGTGAAAGGTCAGGGGTTGCGCGTGCTAGTAATCGGATTCCCTTTCCCGCGTTTTTCCTCTGACAGTGTCAATAGCCCACCTACAGTGGATTATCATGCCGTGAAGCAAAAAAAACCAAATGGTTGAAAGTCTATAGTGGTGCATTGTGTTTACTTTTTTAATTAGCCCATCGGGGGGAATGTCTCAACAGGTGTTGTAAAAAGCCTCCATTCTTTGAAACTCGATAGTGGGGGTATTGTGCTTACTTTGTATTTTACCCATCCCCTGAAGTCTCAACAATGCAAACCCGAATGGCGGGAACTCTGTAGGGGGCATTGTGTTTACTTTAATTTACCCACCCCTATGAAGTCTCAACAGGTGGTGTGAGCCCAAAATGTGGGATACTCTGAAGATGTTTCCATCGTGATTCACAGAGAATGTTATGGCATCAAATTCGCTTAAAGATTCACAGGTTTTTTTTTTTTCCCCGCCATCCAAACAGTCTAAGACAGCGCTTGACATGGAAACAGATGTACTTACCCCAAAATCAAAGAAGAAGTCTCTATCACTAATCAATGACGATCCGCGTGCACGCAGTGCGGGGGGAGTGGGGGTTGTATGTTTGCGCCTCCCACTGGGGGTGTGGTTAGGATTTTTAAAACTATAAAGATCAACCTGTATGAAGGAAGGGGTCTAACATCATTGTTGGTTGACGATCCGCTCATCTTCCATACTGTCGACGCATCAGGAAACTGTCGCCATGTCGCACTTTTCAGGTAAGAAACTCTTATGTTTTCCTTAAGTACGTGTTTCAGCTCTGCCTATATGCACATACATTGTAATTTGTAAAAAAAGAAAAAAGAAAAGTGAAACTATTTTGTTTTTAAGGGGGTTTTATTTATTAAGGTTACGATTCTGGAGACGAATTCGTCCCCTTGAAGAAACGCTTCAGAATTCCAGGTTTATATATCTATTTAAAAAAAAAATAATTTATTACTACTTTATTTACTTGTTTTACCTAACAATGTATATTCTGTATGTTTTAAATAATACTACAGCGAAATTGCAAGAAAAGAAAAAAAGATCACTTTCTTTAAAAGTGATTAGAGCGCAGCAGAAGAGGGAAAAACAGGAGACTGACGACGTTAGGTATGTGTGAATGTATAAATTGTAATGTTTGTTTATAAAAACCCTTGTTTCTAAATCTAATTAGTATTGTTTTTAACTAACCTGAAACATCTGTTTTTTAAGCCTGAACAAAGAAAACGTTGCACCACAGACAGTCGACAGAGAGGTTTGTGTAGCAGCAGCAGAAATAGCTATACAACAGGCCGGTAAGATTTTAAATCTCATTTATCTGATTTTTATCTGGTGGTTTGGGTATAATACGAATTAGTGATTTTTTACTATTAATGTATTTAACCTCGTAATCTTATGTGTCTCTTTTAAAGAATCACCAAAGAACCATAGCCCCCTCGCTTTAAAACAGCCCCTCACTGAGAGCGGACGGGAGAAGGAAACGACTTATTATGCGGGGTATGTATATGTACTTCATATATATGTATTTTTTTATTTGTTATTTATATTTATTTTCATATTTGTACCGTCAGACAGCCGGCGGAAGGCGAGCACACATGCGTAGACAACGAGTGTCAATCAGAACCCGGAGAACGAGAAAAAAGGGGTACAGGATTGTAGACATTGATGAAGTGTGGCATTTTCCTAACAAGACGGATAAATTGTTTAAGGAATATGTTAAAACATTTCTGAAGTGTAAACAGGAGGCGTCCGGTTACCCCGGACATGTCAAAACACCTGAAGAACAGCAGCAGTACATCGATGATTACCATCAGCATGAGGGTATCAAGCTTGACCCATCCAAGATTTGTGTCAACAAGGCAGTAAGAAGCTGTAACAAACTTCTTCTGAACTCTTTGTGGGGTAGGTTTAGCATGCGTGCTAACATGCCTTCGTGTGAACTGATCACAGAACCCGAGCGGTTTACACAACTGATGTTCAGCGATCACTATGACGTGAGACAATTCTGCTTCATCTCTGATGAGGTGGGTATGGTTCAGTGGCGACATGCTAATACCACTGCCTCGCGGGTAAAAGACGTAAACGTATTTATCGCCGCCATGACAACCGCATATGCGAGACTCATGTTATATGATCTGCTAGATAAACTGCAAGAGCGTGTTTTGTACTGTGACACCGACAGTGTCATTTTTACTTCACAGCCCGGCGACTGGATCCCCCTCTAGGCTCATACCTAGGGGACTTGACTGATGAAATAAATGACGGTGATGTGTGTGGTTCACCCGATGAAGATTTCATAGTTGAGTATGTATCAGGCGGACCCAAGTGCTATGCCTATTACACTCAGCGTGGTAAAACGCAAGTGAAATGTAAGGGGGTAACACTGAACGCTAAAAATTCAAGCGTTGTCACACATGAATCATTGAAGGGTCTTGTTCAATCATTTGTAGCCGACCGGTACTCCGGCGCACACGTGATCACTGAAGCCGAGACCATAAAACGTGATAAAAAGCGGTTCCACCTCAAAAACGACACAGTTATTAAGAAGGTCCAGGTAGTGTACAGCAAACGTAGAGTGTTTCCTGATTACACTACGCTACCTTATGGATATTAACGCAGACCGCGGTTTTGATGGCCGGTTACAACACCCCTTCAGTATGGTAGTTAGCGGTCCCTCAAATTGTGGTAAAACTTACTTTGTTAAGGATGTTATTGAAAACACGTCAACACTTATTTCACATCGCATTGAAAACATTGTATATATTTATTCATGTTGGCAGCCTTTGTATGATCAACTCCTTAAAATGCGTGATATTAATTTTGTGAACGGATTACCCGAATCATTGTGTGATGACACATTACTTCCCCCTGACAAAACAAATCTTTTAATCATTGATGATTTGATGAATGATGCTAGTAGCAATATCGAAGTGCAAAATGTATTCACTAAATACGTCCACCACAGAAATCTAAGTTGTATATACCTAGTGCAAAATCTTTTTATTCAAGGAAAAGCTAGTCGCACCATTAGTTTAAATACCAATTACCTTGTTTTGTTTAAAAATCCTAGAGATAAATATCAGATTAGTTTACTCGGCAGACAAATGTTTCCGGGTAATACTAAATATTTTTTAGAAGCATTCAATGATGCCACCGGCCCCGCCTATGGCTATCTGCTTGTTGATTATAAAGCTACAACCCCAGATCATATGAGGCTCAGAACAAATTTGCTATCAGATCACACTGTTGTGTATGTACCGAAAAAACACCGTACTGTGTAGCCATGTCGTTACGTATGCAAAGAAACCTTGCGCTACTGGAGTTGTTATATAAATCCAAGCCTAGCATGCAACGCGTTATTGTGTGTAACGCAAGCACTGACTTTATTAGTGCTCTGTGTGAAATAGCTCTTAATGTGTTGAGAGGTAACATCCCTCTGACAGACAAGCAATACCGACAATTAAAAAGGAAGAAAACAGTTGTCAGACTCATCGCCAACAGGAGTATTAATTCTACACAGAAGAAAAAGTCAATCAACCAGACGGGTGGTTTTTACTACCTTTACTAGGCGCTGCTATCCCGTTTATTACAGGTCTACTGAGCAGGTGATAGAGACGCCATCATGGATCATACGCAAAAGATGTTTCTTGTGCCGCAGCATCAGCTGGACCTTTTAAAGCGCCAACAACAACAACATGCATCGGACCAAAACAGCAGCTCTGTTAGACAGGCGGTACAAAATGAATTAGACAAGTCCATGTTAGATGTGCTCAACGCGACCGGCATAGATGAGTACGAGAAGGCTAAAAAATATGAACACATCTTACAGCGATACCTCTCCCTTGTAAAACAGGAGGAGCGTGAAAAAGGAGTACTAACTTTAACATTGCCTGGTGACGACACTAGTAATACACTGTCTGCTAGATCTAATCCGGCTATGTTATCCGAACACGTCGGGGATGCCAGAGAAATAGTAGAAGAAATTTTAAGACATATCCCTAAAAGATGTAAAAGAAACGCTGAACATATTCTGGAGGCACTGACCAAATCAAAAAATGTAATTTCGTGGAACGACAACGGTGAAATTGTTATTGATGATCGGGTGGTTAAAGGTTCGCATATATTTGATTTAGTAAAAAGTGTCACCAGTTTACATAATATTACAGACTCATCGAGACCTATAGGGTGGAGTGTTTTTTTAAAAACACTAGCTAGTTTGAACGTACCCATGTCTGCAGTGCCTAACACGTTTGTGCGTCAAGCGATTGCCGTGGAGAAAGGTGCAGATACAGCCATGAGTACATGTATCGTGACACCTGATGTAACTGGTTCAAAAAAAAAAGAAAAGCGATTTTTAACCGATTCGTCATTTAGCACACCTTGTAAAACACGTCGTTCTAAACACATTAGACCATCGTGTGTGGAAGACCAAATTTGGTTAGATTTTTGATCATGTACTACATCACTTTTTGAATCAGATGTTTGTTGCTGTTTCTTTGTATTTGCTTATCGTGTATATTTTCTGTCTGTAAATTGTAATGGATATTTTTGAGTGTACATTTTTTATGTTTTGTTAGAGTATGCTACAATGAAATGTGATTTTATCATCATGTTTGTGTCTTTTTTTATCATGTGAATAATAAAAACAATGTGAGTTTAACATAACGTTTCAATATGTTTATTCGTCTTGACATTTCATCACAGTCATCGTTAGTTTTTTCTAGTTCAAGCATCATTTTACACATTGAACACATGTAAAAACAAAATCTTTACACACAACGGGATTTATTTTTTTAACAAACAGACAAACCATAGCATCATTATTAACAAGATTAGAGCCATACATTTTAAGTACTCTGGCAAAAGGTATTCCTCTCTGAATGCGGTATAAGAAAAAAATACAATGTTGCCCACATGTTGTTGTAAAGTCGTTTTGGACTTGTTTTTTGGAATACCATACATTTACACAGTTCTTTGTTAAAAAATCATTTATCAACGACGGGAATTTGTCTGGAGAATTACCAAAACTGTCAAAAAAATAGCCATGATGGTGTTTTGTAATATAAATAGCCAACCAGTGTTCACCGGGCATGTGGGAGGGATGAGTGTTTACAATCAACATGGCAGGTAATTTACAAATCTCTGGAAGCATATCGCAGGGTAAAACACCCAGAAAATCTATACCTCTAGCGGTTATTTTTTTAATTACGCTAGTCATCTCTATAGTATTCATAATTTTTTCTTCTTTTTCTTCTTAGTAGTAGTCAAGAAGTACCTGCCTCTTGTTTGATATCTCAATTACAGAATCAAAAACAGCATAACACACAAGCGTAACTGTGCGGGGTAGCGGAGTTCTAAAACGAACTTCCAGCCTCACATTACCCGATTTAATTAATGAAACGTTTCCTGAACAACCCTCGTCAGGTTCCAGGTTAAAACAAAATAAGCTGTAGCCAGAGCCGAAATCTTGACGGGTGATGGCCAGCGATCTGTCTTTTAAGTGTCGTCCTGTGGTTTGTATCAGTTGCTGATATTCTCTTGCGTATTGTCCTCTAGGAAAATATGGTTGAAAAGGTTTTGCAGGGAAAGGTTGTCCATCCGCGTACACGCTTATAAACTCTGTGTCGTAATGTCCGAAATTAAAGGGGTTACGGGCATAATTACCCGTATACGCTTCGTTATCCACAAATCCTATTACCAGGAATTTGGGTATTTGCCCGATGTAAAGATTTTCTTGATTACAAACTCTTGTTCCAGCAGGAATAGAAAAAGTTTTTAAAGCCACTCTGTCTATAGCGTATTTAGCGTTGGTGTGTTGTAAAGCTCTACTGTGAGCCAATCTGACAGGAGGAGCTATAGAGACCTTTTTTACAAACACGCTGGCTGAAACAATCTTAACATGGAATGCGGCATTGGCAGCGCTCGTTAACGCAAATTCGTCTTTTGCCCTGATGAACTTCAGAGAAATGTCGACACCGTTTAACATTAACTTCTCCTGAAAAAACAAATCGGCGTGTATGGGGGCGATCAGTTCCACAATACGACCGTTTTCCGTATAACCTGCTCTTTTCACCAGTCCTTGATTGTCACCTGTTATTGACACAGCATCCATCTGATCTGTCCTTACAAAACAAGCCCCCACCAAACTGGGTGTTCAGCGTATCCTCCGAATAATTAAGTAGACATTCTATTATTCCTCTGTAGGGATATGTGTTAGAGGACTGTGTTATAAGACGATCCCCCAGCATTATATCCACTTGTGAAAAAAGAGTGCACGCAGGGTAATTAATAAACCCTACATCAGCTCCTTGAGCAATGTTTGAACCGTCCGCGTTGGTAATTTTTACCCGGGTATACAGGTACGTGTCGTTTAAATCCAGATAATCCTCCCTGCTTGCCGATATGAAAAACTCGAGCGGTCCCGTATCCGTTATCGCCGAGATGGGTGGTATTTCAACAAACGTCGATTTTTCAATAGATGTCTGTGTGTACGGCACCGTAAACAGATCCAACTCTGTTTTTACACATTCTGCCGAGTGACTATGTATGAGTGACATATTAGCCACTCAAAATATGTCTTTTGGTGAAAATATAGCGGAGCTTCTCCTCTTCGTTCTTACACCACCGACGTTCGTTTTCTTTTTGACAGCCTTACTTCTTCTATTGGATGTTTTACGCCTTTTTGCTTGTGGCTGGTTACGCCCACGACCGGAGGGCGGTCTTTTTGATGATCCTTTTCTTAATACACACAATCCATGCCCCTCCTGCTGACCCGATACAGTACTTCGGGCAATGTTGGACACCACATCACCCACGATATTTGTCGCAGCCGTTTTTAAGTGGGGTTTAGCTAGACTAAAACCTCTTTTTAACAGAGGTATAGCCATTCTAAACAGATTGCGAAAAATCCCACCTAAACCACTGCCGTATTGTGTACTAGTCCCTATAAAACCCGGTAGTTCACCCCCTGCCTGATTCATATAATATGACACATATTTATCGTCATTGTACTGGTACGTACCGTGCCCCATTATTACCCTAATTATACTGCTTTACGGGTCTGAAATGTAGTTTAACAATAACTTTTCCGTATGCAAATGGAATATATTTGTTTTGATCGTCTTTTAACGCTATCTCTATATCGTCAATAATTGATTTAGAGAGCGATGTGTAGTGTGGCTTGTCATATGTCAAAGTGGGCATCCGCCGCGCATCGTCCGATACATTTATACATCGCAGAAGGGGAACGTAGCTGTCTCCCACTAACTGATAATCTACAACATCACTGTATACAAATATGTTATAACTACCACCGTGAATGTCAGCGGGGTGTGGTGCGGCGTAGTGTTTTCGAACGTCAGCTCTCGATGGAATTACAAATGGTTTTCCCGGTATAAAACCTAGTATTTCTGCTAATCGTCCTCTAAAGGTTATAGTAATCCCTTCGGCTCCAGAAAAATATATTAGATTGGTAATGTTGTTAAACTGCAGGCTCACGCGTGATATGTTGGGGTTAATGATGCATTTTGTATTTAATTCTTTTACAATTCTAGGTATAGAATCATAAAAGCCTACAGATAAGGTTACATTCGTTGTTTGATTTGTTTTCGAATCATAGATAGTGACTATAGCGTCTTCTGCAGAAAAATTGGCCCACACTCTAGGGTATTGAAACTCTATAATACCGACCTTGTATGGTTCGTCAAAAACAAGGGGTTTTGCTAACTTTGTTCTGTAGCGCCATATCTTGTTATTAGGATAAATCTGTGCCGAGGCGTTACTGGGTAAAGTAACGTAAAAGCCGTTCTTGTCCATCACATAAAGATGTTATGCTTAAAATGACACATCTAGTTGATATGCAGCAGATTTTATTGCATGTCCACGACGTTTTTTTCATGAACCCATGAATTAAATTTTTCAGGCCATCCCAACCACTTTACTAAAAGTATATTTTTACCCCCCTGTTTTTTTCTAGAAAGTATTTTTTCTATTTTAAAAACCTTGTTTTTATCGACATAAACCTGTTGTAACTCTGGCTCGTAAAATGTACCATTTAGCTTCTCACCTGCACAGTCGGTGAGTACGTATATGGGCGGGTCTCTGGCTATGCGTTCCGTTATTGTAAAAAACTCATCCGTAAATGTTTGTTCATAGCCTTTTCTAAACGTCCGCCGCGTTTTAGATATTCTTACCGTGTCGCCAATGTTGTATTTAAAAGATAACACCTTTTGAGGTTTTGTTTTGTAGAGATTGTTAAAAACTAATTTTTCATTGTCCTTATTTACAGTCAGCGGAGACATCTTGATTGACCTATGATACGAATTGTTATAGGCACTAACTAGATCCTGTACTACATCCACATATCTGCGAGAATTAACAGCGGTAAGATATCTCCACATACGTGTTTTAAAGGTCCTATTGAATCGCTCTACCACACTAGCTTTGCACTCATTTGATGTTGAGAAATGTTTAATTTTATATTTATCCATTAAATGCTGGAAATGTTTATTGTAAAACTCTGTACCCGCGTCTGTTTGAAGCTTTGATGGAATACGGCCATCGTTCAATATGTCTTCAAAGGCATTTGTAACAGCTATACCTGATTTGTTTTTTAGGCATCTGACCCACGCATATTTCGAAAATACATCAATACATGTCAAGATGTAACGGACATTGTCGTTTTCCTCTGAATATTCACTCATATTAACAAGATCGGCTTGAAATCTTACCTGTGAATCTTTAAGCGAATTTGATGCCATAACATTCTCTGTGAATCAGGATGGAAACATCTTCAGAGTATCCCACATTTTGGGCTCACACCACCTGTTGAGACTTCATGGGGTGGGTAAATTAAAGTAAACACAATGCCCCCTACAGAGTTCCCGCCATTCGGGTTTGCATTGTTGAGACTTCAGGGGATGGGTAAAATACAAAGTAAGCACAATACCCCCACTATCGAGTTTCAAAGAATGGAGGCTTTTTTACAACACCTGTTGAGACATTCCCCCCGATGGGCTAATTAAAAAAGTAAACACAATGCACCACTATAGACTTTCAACCATTTGGTTTTTTGCTTCACGGCATGATAATCCACTGTAGGTGGGCTATTGACACTGTCAGAGGAAAAACGCGGGAAAGGGAATCCGATTCCTAGCACGCGCAACCCCTGACCTTTCACATGCACGCTCTTCACATGCACGAGCGTGCACGCGCACGTGCACGCGCAAAAGCACATTATATATACTACTTACATGCTCTCCTGAGTGGCAGCTGCTAGAGCCATGTACTCTGCTTCACAACTAGATAACGCCACTGTTTGCTGCTTCCTGCTCTTCCATGATATTACTGCACCAGTCTCAGTTAAGCTGAAACAATATCCAGTGGTGCTCTTCCTGTCATTTTTGTCCACTGCCCAATCAGCATCACTATACCCCTCAAGCTGTAGACTTTTCTCACATTTTTTGTAATGTACTTCCTGATCCATAGTACCCTTTAAGTACCTCAGTAAGTGTTTTGCGGCAGTCCACTGCTGTTGCCTAGGTTCTGCCAGATGTTATGATAGTTTACTAACTATCCAAGTCAAGTCGGGCCTGGTACATGTCATAATGTATATCAAGCTACCCACTATCTCTCTGTAACCTGTTGGATCAATCACGTCACCATCATTACCAAAATGTAACTTTTGCTCAGATGGAGTGGATCTGGGTTTGCATTCAGACATTCCAAATCTGGCTAACATCTTTTCAATGTGTCTCTTTTGTGTCATTTTGATTTCTCTGTCACTGTAGTTAAAATCAATACCTAAGAAGTGTTTAAGCGGACCCATATCTTTCATCTTAAACCTTCTCTTCAGCATTTCTTTCACATTTCTGAGTATGATGTCGTTACTCGCTGCTATGATCAGATCATCAACCCACACTAAAAGTATGACCTTCTCGTTCCCAGATTCTCTGGTGAAGACACAATGGTCAGCATCATTTTGTACAAAACCATTTTCTGTAAGGTGATCATGCAGTAATATATTCCAGTTACGGCCGGACTGTCTTAACCCATACAATGACTTGTTGAGTTTACACACAAGGCATTCACCTGTTTTTGATTTGACCTCAAGTAAGCAGTCTTTACATCCATTTGGTGAAGGATGAGATCCTCCTGCACAGCTACCTGCATCAATGCTCGGATAGAAGTCATATTGGCAGTGGGTGAAAATGTCTCTTTGTAGTCAATCCAATCCCTTCCACCTGACCGTATCCTTTTGCCACATATCTGGCTTTACAAGTCTCAGATCCATCTGGGCCTTCTTTCACTGCATATACCCAGCTACCTCCCACTGCTTGTTTGTCTTGTGGCAGTGGTGTCAGGGTGAAAGTTTCATTCTCAAAGATTGCATCTCTTCTTTCATTGCATCACTCCACAATTTTGATTTTTCTGAATTCACTGCCTCACTAAATGTTTTAGGTACACCATAGGTCACTCTGTAGAAATAATCTACATTTTCTGTTTCATCATCACACTCTGCTTTACATTGGTACTCTTTTAGGTATTCTGGAGCATGCCTCTCCCTCACAGGATATCTCTGTTTTACCTGCTCTTTCTCTGTACCATCTGCCTGGGTTGGACCTGCCTCAGTCGTCTTCACACTAGGCTCTGCATCTGACTATCTGTGCTGCCTTTAGTGATGGTTTTCACTAGCCTATGTTTTAGGACTTTTCCTGCTATACTTATCATAGCCGACAAAGATCCCTTTATCACACCTAGCATCAAGTTTCTTTTTGTCCTGCTTGTATGCGTAGCATTCAGATCCGAATACCTTCATGTCTGATAGGTCGGGTGTTTTCCCTGTGAAAGCACAGTAAGGTGTCTGCTCTAGATGTGTACTATAACACCTGTTACGAATCTGAGCTGCCGTTTGCACTGCATATGTCCACAAATGCTTTGGGAGTTTGCTCTCCAACAGCATACTTCGAGCCATCTCGAATAAGGTTCTCCATCCCCTTTCAGCAGTTCCGTTCTGGTGGGGTGAGTAGGGTGCACTTGTCTCATGCCTTATCCCATTACTCCTAAGTAAGGACTGGAACTCCCGCCCAGTAAACTCTGTACCATTGTCAGATCTTATACACTTAATTTTTCCATAGGGAGCTACATCTGCTATGAATTTCTCTGTTGCTTGGGGTGCATAGCTTTTCGCTTTCAGAAAGTCATCCCGCTGTAATCATCAGTAAATGCTATTGCGTATTTATATCCATCTTTATCTGCTGGTTCTATGGGGCCGCACAAGTCTGTGTGCACTAGCTCAAGTATGGATGTGGCTTTTGCGTCTGCTTGTCGGTTTCGGCTTTGTGTGAATTTGCCCTGCGTGCATATTTCACAATTTTGGTTGGACTTATTTTTGCCCTTAATAGACATCCCTTCAACCACATTCTCTAACTTTGCAATGTCATCAAAGTTACAATGGCCTAGTATTCTGTGCATTTGCAGGTTTGCATATCATGACAACCATACACTTCATCAATGTTTTCATTCTCAACTGTGGTAAGGTAATACAGCCTACCATACACATCCATTTTGAATTTTGTACCATCCCTGTTGACCAGCCAGTCATCGCCTTCTTTGAAGCGGACCTCTGCTCTGTTGCCTGTCGCTGCCTTGACAGAAAAGATGTTCTGTGGGAACGATGGGATGTAGAGCACCTGCTTGAGTCTCGTTCTCACTCATCGTCCCTCGCTGTCCAGCAAGTAGACCTCGGCGTCCCCCCTCATCTCCGCCATTCCGCTCACCTTGGTTCCGTTGGCCAGCTCGATCATGTGATCCTCGGGTCTGAAGCTCTTGTCCACCGTTTTGAACTTGGTGGCATCATTGATCATATGTGATGTGGCGCCACAGTCGACCATGATCCCCTTCTTGTTTTCTCCTTGCACCTGACAGTCGCTCATTTAAAGAAAAACGACTCAGCATCAGCCTGTCCATCAGCTTTCTTAATTTGGTCGCGACCTCGGCTGCGTCCACGACCGTGCCATTTACCTCACTGTGGTGTGTTCCATGCTCAGTCCTCTCTCCGTTGCACTTCGTTGGGGCATGCACGGGCCATGTGTCCTCTTTTCCCACACGCATAACATTCCATATCAGCCAAGTCCTCTCTCTTTCCTCGGCCTCTCCCGCGCACTTTTGTTGCCCTGCTTGTTCTCATCACATTGTCCTCGGTCACGTCTCCTCTTCCATATTTTTCTGTACTCTCGTAGCTGCATAGTTTACTTTTAAACTCGCCAAATGTCACGACTTCATTCGTCTGTGTAATATGCACAACGAACGGTTTGTAGGATTCGGGTAGCCCTTTCACTACCATTGCAATCATAAGTCCATCACTGATTTGTTCGTCTGCTCTCCTTAATGACGTGAAAATAGTCTCTGCTCGGATTATGTACTCGGTAATTGTCTCATCGCTAGCTTTGCAGAGTGAGGACAGTTCACACTAAAGACTTACGACACGTGGTTTGTCCTTGCCAATGTAATGCTTTCGCAGAATCTCCAATGCTTTTCTTCCGTTTCGTTCCGCGTCTCTCATCACGAATGATAAACTTTTGTTGTCCAAAACGTGCACAAGTTCCGCGTATGCCTCACCATTCTTTGCCCCATCTTCGTCGAGAGCTGTGTCATCCCCCTCGTCGATATCTGGCTCCACCATGATAGTCTCCCTGAGATTACACAGTTCCATGTGGGCGAGGAACCTTGCTTCCCAAAGTTCATAATTTTTCTCTTCGCCGTCGAATAAAAGTCTGCTCCACCTGTGGCCTAAGTGACTTGGCCCTAACCTGTGGGAATATTCGCCATCCCTGTGTAGCAACACTCGCATTTTACTTAGGGTGCACAGTGGCTAACTTTATCAGCTAGCATTGCTAAAGGAAAAATGACACAGCAACCGTCTTCTCTGTTGGCTGGAACACACTAAACTGACTCAGCCGTTTATTTAACATACACACCAGGTGGTGGTGCTAGTGTGCACCTACATGGGTCACTGACATCAATACGTCATACATACCTGATAAACATGGCTTTTGCCCTTATAACAGAATATGCTTAACACACAGCATCACACCAATCACAGCAGCATCAACACCAACCACAGCAGCTACAACTACAGCATCAACACCAACCACAGCAGCATCAACACCAACCACAGCAGCTACAACCACAGCATCAACACCAACCACAGCAGCTACATCCACAGCATCAACACCAACCACAGCAGCTACAACTACAGCATCAACACCAACCACAGCAGATACAACCACAGCATCAACACCAACCACAGCAGCTACAACCACAGCATCAACACCAACCACAGCAGCATCAACACCAACCACAGCAGCTACAACCACAGCATCAACACCAACCACAGCATCACACCAATCACAGCAGCATCAACACCAACCACAGCAGCTACAACCACAGAATCAACACCAACCACAGCAGCATCAACACCAACCACAGCAGCTACAACCACAGCATCAACACCAACCACAGCAGCTACAACTACAGCATCAACACCAACCACAGCAGCTACAACCACAGCATCAACACCAACCACAGCAGCATCAACACCAACCACAGCAGCTACAACCACAGCATCAACACCAACCACAGCAGCATCAACACCAACCACAGCAGCTACAACCACAGCATCAACACCAACCACAGCATCACACCAACCACAGCAGCATCAACACCAACCACAGCAGCTACAACCACAGCATCAACACCAACCACAGCATCACACCAACCACAGCAGCATCAACACCAACCACAGCAGCTACAACCACAGCATCAACACCAACCACAGCACCATCAACACCAACCACAGCAGCTACAACCACAGCATCAACACCAACCACAGCAGCATCAACACCAACCACAGCAGCTACATCCACAGCATCAACACCAACCACAGCAGCTACAACTACAGCATCAACACCAACCACAGCAGCTACAACCACAGCATCAACGCCAACCACAGCAGCATCAACACCAACCACAGCAGCTACAACCACAGCAGCATCAACACCAACCACAGCAGCTACAACCACAGCATCAACACCAACCACAGCAGCTGCATCCACAGCATCAACACCAACCACAGCAGCTACAACTACAGCATCAACACCAACGACAGCATCAACACCAACCACAGCATCACACCAACCACAGCAGCATCAAAACCAACCACAGCAGCTACAACCACGGCATCAACACCAACCACAGCATCACACCAACCACAGCAGCATCAACAACAACCACAGCAGCTACAACCACGGCATCAACACCAACCACAGCATCACACCAGCCACAGCAGCATCAACACCAACCACAGCAGCTACAACCACAGCAGCATCAACACCAACCACAGCAACATCAACACCAACCACAGCAGCTACAACCACAGCATCAACACCAACCACAGCAGCATCACCACCAAACACAGCAGCATCAACACCAAACACAGCAGCTACAACCACAGCATCAACACCAACCACAGCAGCTACAACCACAGCAGCATCAACACCAACCACAGCAGCTACAACCACAGCATCAACACCAACCACAGCAGCTACATCCACAGCATCAACACCAACCACAGCAGCTACAACCACAGCATCAACACCAACCACAGCAGCATCAACACCAACCACAGCAGCTACAACCACAGCATCAACACCAACCACAGCATCAACACCAACCACAGCATCACACCAACCACAGCAGCATCAACACCAACCACAGCAGCTACAACCACAGCATCAACACCAACCACAGCATCACACCAACAACAGCAGCATCAACACCAACCACAGCAGCTACATCCACAGCATCAACACCAACCACAGCAGCTACAACTACAGCATCAACACCAACCACAGCAGCTACAACCACAGCATCAACGCCAACCACAGCAGCATCAACACCAACCACAGCAGCTACAACCACAGCAGCATCAACACCAACCACAGCAGCTACAACCACAGCATCAACACCAACCACAGCAGCTGCATCCACAGCATCAACACCAACCACAGCAGCTACAACTACAGCATCAACACCAACGACAGCATCAACACCAACCACAGCATCACACCAACCACAGCAGCATCAAAACCAACCACAGCAGCTACAACCACGGCATCAACACCAACCACAGCATCACACCAACCACAGCAGCATCAACAACAACCACAGCAGCTACAACCACGGCATCAACACCAACCACAGCATCACACCAGCCACAGCAGCATCAACACCAACCACAGCAGCTACAACCACAGCAGCATCAACACCAACCACAGCAACATCAACACCAACCACAGCAGCTACAACCACAGCATCAACACCAACCACAGCAGCATCACCACCAAACACAGCAGCATCAACACCAAACACAGCAGCTACAACCACAGCATCAACACCAACCACAGCAGCTACAACCACAGCAGCATCAACACCAACCACAGCAGCTACAACCACAGCATCAACACCAACCACAGCAGCTACATCCACAGCATCAACACCAACCACAGCAGCTACAACCACAGCATCAACACCAACCACAGCAGCATCAACACCAACCACAGCAGCTACAACCACAGCATCAACACCAACCACAGCATCAACACCAACCACAGCATCACACCAACCACAGCAGCATCAACACCAACCACAGCAGCTACAACCACAGCATCAACACCAACCACAGCAGCTACATCCACAGCATCAACACCAACCACAGCAGCTACAACCACAGCATCAACACCAACCACAGCAGCATCAACACCAACCACAGCAGCTACAACCACAGCATCAACACCAACCACAGCATCAACACCAACCACAGCATCACACCAACCACAGCAGCATCAACACCAACCACAGCAGCTACAACCACAGCATCAACACCAACCACAGCATCACACCAACAACAGCAGCATCAACACCAACCACAGCAGCTACAACCACAGCAGCATCAACACCAACCACAGCAGCTACATCCACAGCATCAACACCAACCATGGCATCACACCAATCACAGCAGCATCAACACCAACCACAGCAGCTACAACCACAGAATCAACACCAACCACAGCAGCATCAACACCAACCACAACAGCTACAAGCACAGCATTAACACCAACCACAGCAGCTACAACTACAGCATCAACACCAACCACAGCAGCTACAACCACAGCATCAACACCAACAACAGCAGCATCAACACCAACCACAGCAGTATCAACTACAACCACAGCATCAACACCAACCACAGCAGCTACAACCACAGCAGCATCAACACCAACCACAGCAGCATCAACACCAACCACAGCAGCTACAACCACAGCATCAACACCAACCACAGCAGCATCAACACCAACCACAGCAGCTACAACCACAGCAGCATCAACACCAACCACAGCAACATCAACACCAACCACAGCAGCTACAACCACAGCATCAACACCAACCACAGCAGCATCAACACCAACCACAGCAGCTACAACCACAGCATCAACACCAACCACAGCAGCATCAACACCAACCACAGCAGCATCAACACCAACCACAGCAGCTACAACCACAGCATCAACACCAACCACAACATCACACCAACCACAGCAGCATCAACACCAACCACAGCAGCTACAACCACAGCATCAACACCAACCACAGCAGCATCAACACCAACCACAGAAGCTACATCCACAGCATCAACACCAACCACAGCAGCTACAACTACAGCATCAACACCAACCACAGCAGCTACAACCACAGCATCAACACCAACCACGGCAGCATCAACACCAACCACAGCAGCTACAACCACAGCAGCATCAACACCAACCACAGCAGCTACAACCACAGCATCAACACCAACCACAGCAGCTACATCCACAGCATCAACACCAACCACAGCAGCTACAACTACAGCATCAACACCAACCACAGCAGATACAACCACAGCATCAACACCAACCACAGCAGCATCAACACCAACCACAGCAGCTACATCCACAGCATCAACACAAACCACAGCATCACACCAATCACAGCAGCATCAACACCAACCACAGCGGCTACAACCACAGCAGCATCAACACCAACCACAGCAGCTACAACCACAGCATCAACACCAACCATAGCAGCATCAACACCAACCACAGCAGCTACAACCACAGCATCAACACCAACCACAGCAGCATCAACACCAACCACAGCAGCTACATCCACAGCATCAACACCAACCACAGCATCACACCAATCACAGCAGCATCAACACCAACCACAGCAGCTACAACCACAGAATCAACACCAACCACAGCAGCATCAACACCAACCACAGCAGGTACAACCACAGCATCACACCAACCACAGCAGCATCAACACCAACCACAGCAGCTACAACCACAGCATCAACACCAACCACAGCATCACACCAACCACAGCAGCATCAACGCCAACCACAGCAGCTACAACCACAGCATCAACACCAACCACAGCACCATCAACACCAACCACAGCAGCTACAACCACAGCATCAACACCAACCACAGCAGCATCAACACCAACCACAGCAGCTACATCCACAGCATCAACACCAACCACAGCAGCTACAACTACAGCATCAAGAACAACCACAGCAGCTACAACCACAGCATCAACACCAACCACAGCAGCATCAACACCAACCACAGCAGCTACAACCACAGCAGCATCAACACCAACCAAAGCAGCTACAACCACAGCATCAACACCAACCACAGCAGCTACAACCACAGAATCAACACCAACCACAGCGACTACAACCACAGCAGCATCAACACCAACCACAGCAGCTACAACCACAGCATCAACACAAACCACAGCATCACACCAATCACAGCAGCATCAACACCAACCACAGCGGCTACAACCACAGCAGCATCAACACCAACCACAGCAGCTACAACCACAGCATCAACACCAACCATAGCAGCATCAACACCAACCACAGCAGCTACAACCACAGCATCAACACCAACCACAGCAGCATCAACACCAACCACAGCAGCTACATCCACAGCATCAACACCAACCACAGCATCACACCAATCACAGCAGCATCAACACCAACCACAGCAGCTACAACCACAGAATCAACACCAACCACAGCAGCATCAACACCAACCACAGCAGGTACAACCACAGCATCACACCAACCACAGCAGCATCAACACCAACCACAGCAGCTACAACCACAGCATCAACACCAACCACAGCATCACACCAACCACAGCAGCATCAACGCCAACCACAGCAGCTACAACCACAGCATCAACACCAACCACAGCACCATCAACACCAACCACAGCAGCTACAACCACAGCATCAACACCAACCACAGCAGCATCAACACCAACCACAGCAGCTACATCCACAGCATCAACACCAACCACAGCAGCTACAACTACAGCATCAAGAACAACCACAGCAGCTACAACCACAGCATCAACACCAACCACAGCAGCATCAACACCAACCACAGCAGCTACAACCACAGCAGCATCAACACCAACCAAAGCAGCTACAACCACAGCATCAACACCAACCACAGCAGCTACAACCACAGAATCAACACCAACCACAGCGACTACAACCACAGCAGCATCAACACCAACCACAGCAGCTACAACCACAGCATCAACACCAACCACAGCACCATCAACACCAACCACAGCAGCTACAACCACAGCATCAACACCAACCACAGCAGCATCAAGACCAACCACAGCAGCTACATCCACAGCATCAACACCAACCACAGCAGAGACAACCACAGCATCAACACCAACCACAGCAGCTACAACCACAGAATCAACACCAACCACAGCGGCTACAACCACAGCAGCATCAACACCAACCAAAGCAGCTACAACCACAGCATCAACACCAACCACAGCAGCTACAACCACAGAATCAACACCAACCACAGCGGCTACAACCACAGCAGCATCAACACCAACCACAGCAGCTACAACCACAGCATCAACACCAACCACAGCACCATCAACACCAACCACAGCAGCTACAACCACAGCATCAACACCAACCACAGCAGCATCAAGACCAACCACAGCAGCTACATCCACAGCATCAACACCAACCACAGCAGAGACAACCACAGCATCAACACCAACCACAGCAGCTACAACCACAGCATCAACACCAACCACAGCAGCTACAACCACAGCATCAACACCAACCACAGCAGCTACAACCACAGCATCAACACCAACCACAGCAGCATCAACACCAACCACAGCAGCTACAACCACAGCATCAACACCAACCACAGCATCACACCAACCACAGCAGCATCAACACCAACCACAGCAGCTACAACCACGGCATCAACACCAACCACAGCATCACACCAACCACAGCAGCATCAACACCAACCACAGCAGCTACAACCACAGCATCAACACCAACCACAGCAGCATCACCACCAAACACAGCATCAACACCAACCACAGCAGCTACAACCACAGCAGCATCAACACCAACCACAGCAACATCAACACCAACCACAGCAGCTACAACCACAGCATCAACACCAACCACAGCAGCATCACCACCAAACACAGCATCAACACCAACCACAGCAACATCAACACCAACCACAGCAGCTACAACCACAGCATCAACACCAACCACAGCAGCTACAACAACAGCATCAACACCAACCACAGCATCACACCAACCACAGCACCATCAACACCAACCACAGCAGCTACAACTACAGCATCAACACCAACCACAGCAGCTACAACCACAGCATCAACACAACCACAGCAGCATCAACACCAACCACAGCAACATCAACACCAACCACAGCAGCTACAACCACAGCATCAACACCAACCACAGCAGCATCACCACCAAACACAGCATCAACACCAACCACAGCAGCTACAACCACAGCATCAACACCAACCACAGCAGCATCAACACCAAACACAGCAGCTACAACCACAGCATCAACACCAACCACAGCAACATTAACACAAACCACAGCAGCTACAACCACAGCATCAACACCAACCACAGCAGCATTAACACCAACCACAGCAGCTACAACCACCGCATCAACACCAACCGCAGTAGCATCAACACCAACCACAGCAGCTACATCCACAGCATCAACACCAACCACAGCAGCTACAACTACAGCATCAACACCAACCACAGCAGCTACAACCACATCAGCTACAACCACAGCATCAACACCAACCACAGCAGCATCAACACCAACCACAGCAGCTACAACCACAGCATCAACACCAACCACAGCATCACACCAACCACAGCAGCATCAACACCAACCACAGCAGCTACATCCACAGCATCAACACCAACCACAGCAGCTACAACTACAGCATCAACACCAACCACAGCAGCTACAACCACATCAGCTACAACCACAGCATCAACACCAACCACAGCAGCATCAACACCAACCACAGCAGCATCAACACCAACCAGAGCAGCTACAACCACAGCATTAACACAAACCACAGCATCACACCAATCACAGCAGCATCAACACCAACCACAGCGGCTACAACCACAGCAGCATCAACACCAACCAAAGCAGCTACAACCACAGCATCAACACCAACCACAGCAGCTACAACCACAGCATCAACACCAACCACAGCAGCTACAACTACAGCATCAACACCAACCACAGCAGCTACAACAACAGCATCAACACCAACCACAGCATCACACCAACCACAGCAGCATCAACACCAACCACAGCAGCTACAACTACAGCATCAACACCAACCACAGCAGCTACAACCACAGCATCAACACCAACCACAGCAGCATCAACACCAATCACAGCATCATCAACACCAACCACAGCAGCTACAAACACAGCATTAACACAAACCACAGCTTCACACCAATCACAGCAGCATCAACACCAACCACAGCGGCTACAACCACAGCAGCATCAACACCAACCAAAGCAGCTACAACCACAGCATCAACACCAACCACAGTAGCTACGACCACAACCAGCCACCTGAATTTAAATGAAAAAGGTGTCAGGTCTGCCCAGCAGTAATGACAGGTAAAGAAACGGATTGTGCTTCAAATGCAAGAAGAATCTCTACAAAGAACACACTAAGACTGTCACTTTTTGCCACAAATTTATGTAAACATACACACATAGACAAGTTCTTACAGTCTGTTATTCTGATATTATTAGTTAGTTTTGGAACTAGTTATGTTTTTTTCTCGGTTTGATCTGCTTGATGGTTGTTGTTTATCTTGTCTTCTCCCACTTCATCCATACTGTGGTCGTGGGGGCAGCAGATTCAGCAGGGAACCCCAAACTTCCCTGTCCCTGGCTACTTTATCCAGCTCTGCCAGAGGACCTCAAGGTGTCCTGGGTCTTTCCCAGGGCCGCCGCCCAGAGGGACGTGCCCGGAACACCTCTCCAGGAAGGGTCCAGGAGGCTCCTCAATAGATGCTCAACCACCTCAACTAGCTCCTCTCGATGTGGAGGAGCAGCGGTTCTACTCTGAGCTCCTCGCGGATGACCGAGCTTCTCACCCTATCTCTAAGGGAGAGCCCAGCCACCCTGCGAAGGAAACTCATTTTGGCCACTTGTATTTGCGATCTCGTTCTTTCAGTCATTACCCAAAGCTCGTGACCATAGGTGAGGGTAGGAACGTAGATCGACTGGTAAATTTTCTTCACCATGATGGATCAATGCAGGGCCAGCATCACTGCAGATGCTGCACTGATCCATCAGTCAATCTCCCGTTCTATCCTCCCCTCACTCATTAACAATACCCCGAGATACTTGAACTCCTCCACTCATCCCTGAGATCCTGCATCAAGTGGGTAGACACTTGAGGCACTCCACCCTTTTCTGGTCGAGAAACATGGCTTCAGATTTGTAGGTGCTGATCCTCATTCCAGCTGCTTCACACTCGACTGCGAACTGCTCCAGAGAGAGCTGAAGGTCACGGTCCGATGAAGCCAACAGGGCCAGATCATCCGCAAATAGCAGCGACCCAATCCTGAGGCCACCAAACCGTAGCCCCATAAAAGTTATGAACAGAATCAGTGACAAAGGGCAGCCCTGACAGAGTCCAACCCCCACTGGAAACAAGTATGACTTATTTCCGGCAATGTGGACCAAGCTCCGGCACCAAGCGTACAGGGACCAGATAGCCCGTGTCAATGGGTCCGGAAATCCATACTCCCAGAGCACCCCTACAGGACACAGTCGAAGGGACACGCCTTCTCCAAGTCCACAAAGCACATGTGGACTGGTTGACGAACACCCATGCACCCTCCAGGACCCTGCTAAGGGTGGTGCTGGTCCATAGTTCCACAACCAGGACCAAAACCACAATGCTCCTCCTGAATCCGAGGTTCAACTATCTTATGGACCTTCCTCTCCAGAACCCCCGAATAGACTTTCCCAGGGAGGCTGAGGAGTGTGATCCCTCTATAGTTGGAACACACCCTCTGGTCCCCCTTTTTATAGAGGGCAACCACCACCACCCCCAGTATTCCCCTCACCGATCCAGAACGTCCCAAGTCGAGGTCAGCAGCAGTCCCCACTGAGCACAGTGTCAACAGTGCACCGCTTCCCCCTCCTGGTGGTCCAGACCTTCTCAAAGTCGTTCGAAAGTCCTTCTCCATCGCCTCACTGAACTCCTCCCACGCCCGAGTTTTTGCCTCAGCAACCACCGAGGCTGTGCACCAACGACCTTATGGCCACAGCTCCGGTCAGCCGCCTCAACAATAGAGGCTTAACAAGGTCCACTTGGACTCAATGTCTGCCACCTCCCCCGAAACGTGAGCGAAGCTCTCCCAGAGGTGCAAGTTGAAACTCTTTGACAGGAGAATCATCCAGAAGTTCCCAGCAAACCATCACAGAACGTTTGGGTCTGCCAGGTCTGACTGGCCTCTTCCCCTACCATCAGAGCCAACTCACTACCAAGTGGTGATCAGTTGACAGCTCCGCCCCTCTGTTCACCTGAGTGTCCAAAACATGAGGCTGCAAGTCTGATGACACGACAACGAAGTTGATCATCGAACTGTGGCCAAGGGTGTCCTGGTGCCAAGTGCACATATGGACATCCTGATGCCATATGTGCACTTTCCTCTAAATCTACTTTTTTGCAGTGCAGACTAGAGGAGCTGCAGCCTAATAGATTCATAGTAAAGAAAAAAGCTACTATATTTAATAATAATATTTGTGTGTATGTGTGTGTGTGTGTGTGTGTGTGTGTGTGTGTGGGTGTGTGTGTGTGTCAACCTGTAGCTAATCTGACCAATCCCAGGCTAATTGGAGCCTGTGATTGGTCAGATTCCTGCAGGTGTGATGCTATCACTTCTTTCTGATTAAATAACTTACACACTTGTTATTACCTGAGACTCCAGGTGTGTTTCCATCGATCCAACAACTCAAATTAAAGCAGCAGATGGTGTCACAGCTTCCAGCTTCATTAGAGGAAATGATTAGATCACACTGATTCTGTTTCATTTTTAGCTTCCTGTTTTTTCCTTTTTTCCTTTCCTTTCCTTTCCTTTTTTTTCTCAAGAGAAAAGTTTATTATCTTATTAACCTTTTACAAACATTTCCCTCAGATACACTGGTGTTAATTACATTAATCACCAACTATATTTATAATTGATTTGAGTCATTTTTAAGAAGAAAATGTCTTGAATTACACTTTTAGACTGGATGAACAACGAAAGACAAAGTTACTCTGCTGCTTCTTTTTGAAAAAAGTTGAGGTGTTTTAGCTGCATGTATGTGTGTGTGTGTGTGTGTGTGTGTGTGTGTGTGTTAGAGCTACAATAATTAGTCTATCAATACATCAATTGCCATCTCTCACTTTAATCACAGATTATTTTGATAATCAATAATTGATTACAGTCATTTTTTCAGTAGAAAATATTCAAATTCTCTGGTTCCAGCTTCTCTTCTCTGATTATTTCCTGGTTTCTTTAATCTCTATAATAGAAAACTGATGATCTTTGGGTTATGGACAAAAAAAGACATTTTAGGTTGAATCTTCAGTTTTGATGAAACACTGATCCACATTTTACAGCATTTAATGAAACAAACTACTAATATATTCAGCTAACAGCTCTAGAATTATTACAGAGACCTTGTTATTCTCCATCACCAGACTATCTAAACTCCTTATTATTAATATTACATTTCCTGCCTGTGAGTGTGTGTTTTATAGTAGATTCCTGCTCTGGTCCCGGAAGGCGAAGGCAATGTTGCATCATGGGTATTGATTATTACTTTTGCAGTGTTGCATCATGGGTATTGATTATTACAGTAAATTAGTGAGGGGTGAACCAAACAGACACCCGGCCAACTAAGGGATGCAGTTGTCATGGGAACCGGGCCGTGCTGCCGGGCAACACGGAGGGAGCTGAATCCCCAGTCAGCAGGTCTACTCATATGATGCCAGTCAAAGCCTCGGCCAGGGAGAACCCCAACACACACACACACACACACCTTCCCTCTCATTGTGTTCTCCCATGTGTACCCAGTTGGACACTGTTGCCATGGAAACGTAGCGGTGAGACTGTACCGGAGCCGAGTGGAGCAGCGTTCATTTAGAGACAGAAGCTGAAATCCTCCTTCAGCTGGATCCAGAACCTTCATTCAGCCTGATTCCATGAGGCATTAAGAGGCTCCACAGCAGCTGCTCTCAGCCAGAAAGTAAAAGAACAACATGAATTTCCACAGACGTTCAGACACTTGGCTGTTTACATTTAATTTGTAACCTAAAAGGAAACAGACACAGCTTAGTGTTCTTTAGAAAGAAAAGCTGGTTTTATCCTCGGCCGCCTTCAAAGCTCCAAACTCGTTGTTTTCTCTAATCTCATTGGACGCTGGAGTCAGACACAACTCGGTAGCTTCTGTAAAACTTTGTTTTCTCACATTAAACTTCACAGAGTTTCACAGAGAACTTAAAGATAACTTCATAAAGCAGCAAAAGAAGAATCACCAATAAACACACTGGTCAAAACCAAACATATTGACGCTGCTTTTAGCTTTGATACTGCAGCTACCGTATTTTCCGGACTATAAGTCACTCCGGAGTACAAGTCGCACCAGCCATAAAATGAATAATAAAGAAGAAAAAATATATATAAGTTGCACTGGAGTATAAGTCGCATTTTTGGGGTAAATTTCTGTTGTGAAGCAGAGGTAATTAGGGTACAATTGATTGTTTATCCAGTGGGTGTCGCTGTGTGATCATTGTGGCAAGAAGGTTTACTGAAGAAGAGTGAAGTTTCCGCGCATGCGCGAGTTGTCGTTCTCCCCGGGACTGGAAGGAATGTATTGTTGTCTATCTAGATAAAAAAGTGAAACTCAACATCTGCATTTGTTTTGACAAGTTACCACAATTTATTTGTTCAGTTGAGCTCATAGGACTAGATGATACAATCCCTTAGATTATCAGCACTCAGAATTGAGTAGGATGGGATCGGGGTGGTTTTTGCTCCGGTGTATAAGTCGCACCCCCGGACTAACTATGAAAAAAAACATGACTTATAGTCAGGAAAATATGGTACTTTCAAAATAAAAGGAAATTTGATGAATTATTTCGGAACCTTCATGTTCACTATTCTACACTTATTGTATTTTTTAGTTTTTCGCCCAGTGTAAAAATTTGCAGCATTTAGCAGGACAGACATAGTAGATGAAATATAATACTCATAAGTATGTTTTAATTAGTATTTAAAAAAATAATGTGTTTTTATTACTTTAGTTTGAGTTGTTGTCCCCATAGTTTCTCTACACATTGGATTTCAGTCTGCAGAAATCTAATTTAATCTATGTTCAACAACAACAAAAATCAAATTCTACACAATTTTAATAGCTATTTGGTTTAATCTAGAATAATTTTACCTTTTCCATTCATATAAAGCAGTTCACAAGCAGTTCAGTTTTTCTTCACCTTTTTTAAAGTTTTAAAGCCTGTGTGATTTATCTCTTACACAATAATAGAAAAGAAAGTGAACAAATAAGACTTTTTGTGGTCTAGACCCCTTTATTGTAAAGGTGTATGTTGTGTGGTATGTTGTATGTGGCTTTAAAAGCTCTACCTCTACACCACCACCGAACACCTACGACTGGTTGCTACCTCCACCAGGAGGTCAAGTGATCACCAGCATTTGTCTAACCCTAACCCTAACCCTGTCTGTTTGTTAGCAGGATAACTCAAAAAGTTGGGCCCAAATTCTCTGCAAACTTTCAGGGAATGTTGGGATTGGAACCATGAACAGATGACGACATTGTGGTAATGATGAATCGGAAGCAACAGAGACACTGTTTTTGGAGGCAACTGTAGATCACCATGGCTGAACTGACCAATAACAGCCCTGGAGGAGCTGATCTGACCAATCACAGCCCTTGTTGTTCATGTCGACGGGACATGCACCTATGCAACAGCAGCATCATCGGTGCATCACTAGTTTATATGATGATTTCCAGTCAGGATTTAGAATGCAGCACAGACAGAGAATCACTGGTGAAGGTTTCCAATGATATTCTAAATGATAAAGGCTGTGTCTCCCTTCTAGTTCTGTTAGACATTAGTGCTGCATTAGACACCATGGACCATCAGATCTACTACAGAGATTAGAGCGAGAGAGATCTTATTGGTATAAAGGGACCTCATTAGGCTCGTTTTAGTCCTGTCTCTCAAATCAGTCCCAGTTTGTTCATTTTCATGTTTCTTCTATTGTACTAAGGTTAGCCATGGAGTTCCACAAGGTTCTATGCTTGGACCACCCTCTATATGGTTCCTTTAGATAAAATTATTAGGAAATACTCTATCAAGTTCTACTGTTATGGCAATGATACAAAACTGTATCCATTTGCATTTGCTTGGTTTTGCTTCAGAAACAGCATTTCTCCCCATTAGATGAAGGTCCAGGGATTGGGTTGGTCACTCCATAACATCAACATTAGACCCCAAAACAACTATTTACTCCTGTCAGTCCACAGAATGTTCCTCCATGTCTCTTTAGGCCAGTTGATGCCTTTTTAACAGAAAGACTTTGTGGTGATTCTAGTAAATAGATCATCTTCACCCAGACGTCTTCTACCTGTCACAGCACTTACAGGTAACTCCAGACTGGCTCTGATCATCCTGGAGCTGATCATTGGCTGAGTCTTTACCTGATTATTCTACATCCATCCTGATGCTTTCTTCTGTTTTTCTGTGTTTTTCTATTTTAAGTCATTTGATCATTTTATCTGAACAGCCTATAATTCTTTGCATCTCTTTATACGTTTCCCCTCTTCAATCACCTTTTTAACCAAAGTTCTACGTCTTGAACAACTCATTTTCCTCAGACTTTCAAACAGAAATGTTCAACAAGTGCTGGTTTCATCCTTATCCAGGAACCAGCTGATTCACACCTGTTTTATCACTAAATTGATGATCTCACTGATTGAATACCACACTGATTTATTAGAACACAGCTCTTTCTATTAATCTACCAATGTGTCAGCCTTCAGAGCTGATGTCATGAATGCTGGGTCTGGTTGGTTTTATAGAATCTACTGAACCTGATGATCAATTATTTACCATGAAGCAATAAAAATATAATACAAACCTGGATTAATCTGGTTTGTCACACAGGACTGATGTATTTGGAACACTACTGTACCCTTTCCTACAACTGCCAACTGCTCCTAAATGTGGCTTGTGACAAAATTGTGACAAGAATTTTAATTATAAAGATTCCTGTTGTTCATTTACAAATAATAAACCCAAACTTCATTAGAGCTGAAACATAAGAATAATTTATTATCTATTAATGCCTTTATGTTTTCACATTTTCTAACAGTTATTGTGATTCTTCTATTATCTTTTATTCAAGCAGTTTAAAACCTCATATATGACAAACAAAATCACTTTTTGTCACATTTTCGAAACAAGAAACGATGTGGATTATAAGAGCAGTAAATATATGTTCCATTGATCATCATTGATCATTATTGATCATCATTGGTCATCATTGATTATCACTGATTAGGGCAGTCATTTTTTAGTTTGAGTGAGGGTATGACAATACATGTTTTTTTGTTATCTCTCTCTGGTGGTTTTTCTTCTGAGATTCTAAATATAAAAATAATATTATATAAACATTTTTTTTAAAATTAGGATGAATATGTTTTTATATTTTTGCAACTCTTCATCTTCTTTGTGGTGTGGATTTATGTTACATATGTTGTTATATTTTCCTTCAGCCAGTTTTATCATTTAACATCTAGACTTGTTGCAGCTGCTGTTTTAGAGCAGAAATTATTTCACATTCATCACTAATGTGAGTCTCTGTCCTGCTGAACATGTTCAGCAATGAGTCCCTGCTGGTTGAAGAACATAACGGGAATATTTTTAGTCTTCTTTTCTCTCCACGCTGCCCATGCAGAGTAAACTCATTGATGAAATCTCACAAGCTCCTGCTGATCTTTTTTTTTTTTTAGTTATGTGCTGCAGCTTTGAACTCAAACACTCTGAGGAATTCACCAAACAAAAGCAGCTCAGAGACAAACTGCTGCATCCACTCTTCACTGCTTCAGCTCAGGTTTCTGTTCATCTGATGGAAGTATATATATATATATATATATATATATATATATATATATATATATATATATATATATATATATATATATATATATATATAACTTCCATCAGATGATGGAATCCATGATAATGATCCATGTTATGTGTTAACACCTTTCTGCAGTGGTTCTAGAGGCCTCCTGCAGATTCCTGAAGAGATACTTCAAAGCCTGAAAATCATGTCCATGTTTATGAGAAACTACACAACATTCTTTTTAGAGGTTTATCACCATTTTCCATCAGACAATGTAAAAACTATAAATTAGCAGATAGTAGCAGCGTTTTTATTATGTAGTTTTATAATTACATGTAATTACCAGTAATATAATATAACACTATGTTTTTAGAGGCAACTGAACATGTCTTTCTCGTATCAAATGTAATTTTACATCATATATGATGTCATTTCACAGATATTTCCTAATAATTGTAATGATGAAATGTATATAAAATATGTAGTTATTGCTGGTTATTTAGCATGCATTGTGTTTTTTAACCGTGTATAGCTGTAGAAATGCACAGGCCCATTTAGTTTACTCTATATATGCTGCCCTTGGATAATATTATTAGAAAACATGGCATTAGTTTCCACTGCTACGCAGATGACACGCAGCTATACTTATCAATTAAACCCCATCAGATGAGGCTCATACATAAACTTAGCACCTGTGTTAGAGACATAAAGACCTGGATGTCTGTTAATTATCTGTTACTCAACCCTGATAAAACTGAAGTTATTATATTAGGCCCTAAAAGTGTTAAAGAGTCCCTATCTGAGCAGATAGTCACTCTGGATAATGTGCCCTTCATTGGCTTCCTGTTGAATTTAAAATTAAATTTAAAATCCTACTTCTAACTTATAAAACCATTAATGGTATGGGCCCCTCTTATCTTAAAGATGCTCTGGTCCTGTACCCTCCAAACAGAACATTTCTCTCTCAGAATGCAGGTATGCTGGTAGTTCAATTCAATTCAATTCAATTATATTTATAGCACAACATCACAACACAGTTGCCTCACTGGGCTTCACAAAATTCAGTCAGTGACCCAGACATCCTCCGTCCTTAGACCCTCCTTCGCAGCAAGGAAAAACTCAAAAACCCAGTGGGAAAAAGGAGAAACCTGGGGGAGAACCAAAGTGAGGGAGAGATCCACTCCCATGGACGGACAGACTATAGATGAACCAGGACTGACAGACATCCATCTGATGATGATGTATTAGTCTATAAAGATGTTTCAGTCTGTAGAGATGCTGTAGGGTGGGGGTAGAAGGGTGGGTCCAACCAGGCAGGTGAAGGAGTAGGTTCATCAGGGGCCTCCATGAGTCACATCAGGAGTCCTCATCATTGGGCCTTGTGTGGTTGAACTGAAACAGTAGCAGGGAGAAGGACTCTGGGTGAATAGTGATGTAAAGACCAAGTATAAACTAGATCCTGTTTATTAATGACAGACAGTGATACATGGTACCAGAAAGAGATGATAGGACTCAGTGACTGTACTTCCCCCAGCATTCTCACTCCTAGGGCAGCTTAGACTGAACTGTGGGTTTAAGTCTATGCCTTGATGAGTCGCATCAGGAGTCGTCATCATTGGGCCTCATGCGGCTGAACTGAAGCAGTAGCCACTCCCAGTAATAAATGTGTAGTGGAGTTTTGTTAGTAACATCCATCTGTGTATGTAAGTCTACAGATTCCCCCAGCAGTCTAATCCTATGGCAGCATAACTAAGGGATGACCAGAGCCAGCCCTAGCTATAAGCTTTATCAAAAAGGAAGGTCTTGAGTCTACTCTTAAAAATCCAACTTTTTATATCCTTAAGGCATGTTTGGAGTTTAGTTAGCTGGTTGGTTTCATCAGGTTTGATTGATAAATATAATTGGGTGTCGTCAGCATAACAATGAAAATTAATGGAGTGATTCCTAATAATGTTCCCTAAAGGAAACATATATAAACCAAACAGAAGTGGTCCAAGTATGGAACCTTGTGGGACTCTATGACAAACTTTGGTATGCATGGAGGATTCATCATTGATGTGAACAAATTGAGATCAATCTAAAATATGACTTAAACCAGCTTAGGGCGGTTCCTTTGATGCCAATTTGATGTTCCAGTCTCTGTAAAAGAATTTGATGGTCAATGGTGTCAAATGCAGCAGTAAGATCTAACAGGGCAAGTACAGAGATAAATCCTTTGTCAGGTGGAGCACATGCTTGAAGGAAGGAAGGAAGGAAGGAAGGAAGGAAGGAAGCAACTTGTTCTCTATCTCCGTCCATCCTTTCAATCAACAGGTGAGTGCCTCACTGTTTTGTTAGTTAGAGCAAGCAACAACCATTACTTACTAAGTTTGGAGTCATTTGGAAGAAGAGCAATTCCTATAGTTAAATATGACACTCAGTGAATTCTTTGCCAGCTAACATTATCTTACTTTTAACACTTGCTAATTGGAATACTGAGCTGTTATATGAGTACATATTATTGAAACATTAACAGAAGGTGGCAAGGTCCAAAAAATGGTTGTTTAGCAGCATAAATTTTACGCGATGCCCACAGCCTTGTAAATTAAGGGTTCAGAACGCCCAGCGCCGAGTCGGTCTGTGAACTGTCAGTCTGTCAGTATGTGAACTTTATTAAAAAAAAGTGTCACCTGATTTGAGAAGAGGCCTGGAATTTGATAAAGATTGCAAAAATAGCTGATTGAATCTTTCTAGAATGTGAAACTGATAATCAGTTGGTTAATTGTCACGGAAAAAAACTAACAAACTAGTGAGCAGATGAAATAAGAGATCTGTTGTTGAAGATTTAAGAGTCGTCTTTATTCTTCTGTGCACAGAGGGTCAGTTCAGTCAGAGTGACACGCAGGTCTGCTGAAGTGAACCAACCTGAAACCTAAACACAAGACTTAAGTACAATTCTCTTATCTCCTGAGGAACAAAGACTAACCCACTCCCCAAGGTGACTTCAACCTTGCTCTTACAATAGTGACTGTGTGATGTGGTCACTTCCCAAATCATCAACCTTAACAACACCATTGTTCTTGTCTGTCTCCGGACAGGTTAAACTTTTAGGACACATTCTTTCTAGAATTTTCCACCACAGTTCCCTCCTTTTTATCAAACATACACATTGATAAATTCATTACATTATATAATATTGTATCAGTGATCTTTTATGGTGTAACACAATACTGAGAATCACTATCATCCCAGATAACAAAAGCCACCCCATTCTTCTCCTGTTGGCAAGCTCATGGCGTTGTGTTCTCTTAGATGACATGTGTATGTGTATTATGTACTCTTGAAGATTTTAGGGCAGAGCAAGTCGTGCACCCTGGACGATATGTGTGTTCTTGGAGTTCTCCGGTGTACAGCTTACAATGGCTGACATGCACCCACGATGGCCTCTCTGCAACCTTGACAGCTGTAGCTGTTACCAAAAGGACAAGGAATGGTCCCAGCCACCGCTTGTCTTTCCACCTTTTCCTTTTGTGGTCCTTGATGACAACATAGTCCCCTGACTGGATCTTATGAAGTGGACCAGAGGCTGGCACAGGCAACGCGTTCTTCACCTGTTGTCGGATATCAGCTAAAGCTTTTGACAGAGTAATACAATATGTTAACATTGCATCTTCACATAAATTAGTAGAGGGAGGTGGTTCTCTTGGTGCATTTACTAAAGAATGTACTTTAGTAGGAGTTAGTACGCCAAGCTGTTCTTCATTGCAATATGCGGCATGCATGTGTGTTTCTTCATTGCTATTGTTACCTTCAGAATGTGTGTGTGTGTGTATACGTGCACTACCTCCCCTTCTGTTCTTCCGAGGGTGTTCTCCTTCCTCCATGCATACCTTCTCCCCCCCGTCCTCTAGTCAATCTGATGGCTCATCAGCACCTCGTCCTCTGGTCTGCCGAAAGCGTTGTTGATTCTCTTCATCCTCCTCCATACAGTCTTTTGCCCAGTGTCCAACTTTTCCGCACCTGAAACATCTATCAACATCATCTTGTTGAATGTCCCTTCTGTCTGTACGCCATCCTCCTCTTTCTCGTGCTGTTCCTCTGCCCCTGTTTCTTCATCTGGCTTCCCATCCGTAGGCCCCTCTTGGTGCGGTGTTTCCCCCCCCCCTTTTGAAATCTGCCACAGTTTGGATTAGAGTGAGCTGTGCCTGCTGTTGTTGTTTTTCTGTCTTTTTTGATTTTACCTCAAGTTCTGCTTTATGCCGTTGTTCTGCATGTTTAGCGTGTCGTATGACCTCAGTCAAACGGGCATCTGACAAACATTTGCATGTGTCCTTTACCCTTAGAGCAAGTGGAGGCAGCAATCCATCGACGAAACATTTTGTTGATGGATGACTTTCCCAGGCAGTGATATCAGGACCTCTGTCTGGTTCTTCAATGCCACTATTTTCATTGAAAACAGCATGCAATCTGGCTTGATACTCGTCTACAGTTTCTGTTGCTGATTGCTTACATGATGTGATCTTCGTCATGTCCACTCGATTGGGAAAAACCCCTCTTATTTCAGCTCGTACTGCTTCAATGATGGCTCTGTAGTCATTGTTTTTAGCATGGTCCCACTGTACATGTTCTTGGTGGTGATCGTCCTCACCAAGTGCTTGTTTGATTTTGGCATAATCTGCGGGGCCCCCATGTCTGGAATGTTCACACCTTGGGCACCGTAAAATGGTGGGGGTTGCTCAGTCTGCAGTACTGGTTGTGTTTGGGGAGGCGGGCTAACTGCAAGATCCTGTAGCTGCTGGACAGGCAAAGGTTGATCATCTGGGGGTGGGACATCTGGAGGTTGAGCCCTACGGGGGTGAGGGCATGCGTCAAGGTCGGAGTCCACCCTGACAAAAGATGAAAAAGGGTACAGTGGAGTACTTAATTATTCACTTTTTTGTTCCATTTCTACATGTGGCATTTCTCTCTGCTTCTTCTTTCCACATATTAAAACATTTCTCATGACTTTCACATAACTCTAAATCTTCTTTTCTTATTTTGTTTTGATTTTTCACTCTAATTCTCATTCTTCAACTTTTCTCCTAATTGTTGTATCTGCTTCATGGAAAATGAACCATTTTGAGGAAACCCAAAATCTTCACTTCAGCATTGCAAGTTTTTAACAGAAACAGGACCATGCACTTTCTTCATATACTCCACTTTATTACCTCCAGGCGCTACCTGAGGCTTGCTACGATTGCCACCCATCTCTATGAGTCCAATCTAGCTACTATTGCACACGTCTGCGCAAAGGTTGATCTGTTTTCTAAGGTACAATCAACTGAACACCCCGATTCCCAGAATCGTTAGGGATCCCGGACCCCTATAGAGGACTTTCCTCTATTGTTAAAACCCCGTTTTAACCTAGCTGGACGTACTATGGAAAGCTGCAAGCCCAATTTCCTATGAAAAAACACATGCACAATGCTGTTTCTAATATATCTCTTTCTAATTCTTTCTAAAGCAGATAAAACTATCAAAACAGTCTCTTTTCTTTTTTTTTTTTTTTTTATTTTTTTATAGATCAGAATTTCAACAGCTTACCGTATATAGGCAGAAAAATCTGCTTTTCTAGGCTCGCAGAATGTCGGTGTAGACAATCAGCCTTCCCCTTAGGTCGGTCCTCCTTCTTCTCTGAAATAATTTTGAAGCGAGGTAGGAGGCAAAGAAGAGTCTTCTCTGGATGCCGGCATGTTGTCACCGTCCTGGGTCCTGGCTGATGGTCAGCACGACAATCCTGTTCGTGACGCCAAAATGTCACGGAAAAAACTAACAAACTAGTGAGCAGATGAAATAAGAGATCTGTTGTTGAAGATTTAAGAGTCGTCTTTATTCTTCTGTGCACAGAGGGTCACAGAGGGTCACAGACACAGAGCTGCTGCATACTCTCTCCACATGAGGCCGAGCATTGTCCTGCACCAGGGGGAACCCAGGACCCACTGTATCAGCATAGGGTCTGACAATGGGTCCAAGGACCGATACCTAACAGCAGTCAGGGTGCTGTTATCTAGCCTGTAGAGGTCTGTGCATCCCTCCATGGATATGCCTACCCAGACCATCACTGACCTACCACCAAACCGGTCATGCTGTACCATGTTACAGGCAGCATAACGGTCTCCACGGCTTCTCCAGAACCTTTCACATCTCTCACATGTGCTCAGGGTAAACCTTCTCTTATCTGTGAAAAGTACAGGGCACCAGTGGTGGACCTGCCAATCCTGGTGTTCTGTGGCAAATGCCAATCGGGCGCCACAGTGCCGGGCAGTGAGTACAGAGCACACTAGAGGACGTCGGGCCTCAGGCCACTCTCATGAAGTCTGTTTCTGACTGTTTGGTCAGAGACATTCACACCAGTGGCCTGCTGGAGGTCATTTTATAGGACTTTTTATAGGTCATTTAAGGAGCAGATACCAGTCCTGCTGATGGGTTAAGGACCTTCTACAGCCCTGTTCAGCTCTCCTAGCCTGTCTCCTGGAATCTCCTCCATGTTCTTGAGATTGTTCTGAGAGACACAGTAAACCTTCTGGCAATGGCACGTATTGATGTATCATCCTGGAGGAGTTGGACTGCCTGTGCAACCTCTGTAGGGTACAGATATCACCTCATGCTACCAGTAGCGACAGCGACCCTAGCCAGATGCAAAACAAGTGAAAAACAGTCAGAAAAGATGAGGAGGGGAAAAATGTCAGTGGCCTCCACCTGTAAAACATTCCTGTTTTGAGGGTTGTCTCACTGTTGACCCTCTAGTTCACCTGTTGTTAATTTCATTCACACCAAAGCAGCTGAAACTGATTAACAACCCTCTCTGCTACTTATCTGACCAAATCAATATCCCAGAAGTTTAATTGACTTGATGCTATACTCTGATTATGTTCCTTTAATTTTTTTGAGCAGTTTAAATGAATCGATCCACGTATGATGCAGAGTTATTGTCTTGCCTGCACGCTCTCACATTATATAATATTTTATCCAAGTTTTATTGAGCCGAGGCATCAGGGAGCCACTATCAATATCAGGGAGACTCCCAGAACTTCCGGGAGACTTGGATGTCTGTATTTATATGAAAACTCTGCCCAATGTTAGCATTGTTTGCCATCATGACTGGTAGCTGGTCACTCGGACCTAGCCGAGTATGACTACACTATCGAACAAAAGGTAATTAAAACTAGAACAACAACAATAAGAACAAGGAAACATTATTTAAAGAATAAACAATGAACTATGGTGAGTGTGATTTATTTACAGTATAAGAATAAAGTATTTCGCTCTGGAAAGGTGAACAAATAGTCTCTGCCTGTCATTCCACTTCACATGCAAAATCCACGATGGGACTGAAATCATGTGGCTGAGGTGACGCTATATATTTTTGAAACCTGTCAGTCAAAACTACATTCTGATTTTCCTCCAATCAGCATGCATCACCACTACATTCAGATTTTCCTCCAATCACCATGTGGACTCTCATCATCAAGGCCAGCCCACACTCCATTGACTCCCAGAGATGCTTAGCATCAGGGCGGCTCACATTCTCAGCATTTATCCAATGGCCACCGAGGCAATGAAAAAATAGCCCCATGCAGTCCCAGAGACTCTCAGCGTCTATGGGGAAATGCATTGACCAGGAAGCAGTATGGTAATGTACGGACAAGTAATTAATTTATTTGTGATAAGTAGCTGATTCTGAAAGAACTCGTCTTCAAGATGAACATGTTCTAACAGATTTATAGTCAATGAAATGTTAACACAGCTGCACAAATTTGGCCATTTATTTTTTGACAGGGCAGGGGAATTAAAGGAATCGCCTCTGTTTCAATGTCACCGACTCTGGCCCCTGGATAACACCTAACAGACGCCGCTGGGTGCTTCACATCTCTGACTATAGAACTTCCAATTATGAGTGTGTCTGGTTCAGCAGGTGTGGTGCTGAGAGGATCAAACCTGTTACTGACGTGAAGCTGTTGGTGCACTACGTGTTTGTGCTTAGCACTACGTTTCCCCCGGACTGTCACAAACCCGTCGCTACTCTTTCTCGGCTGCGCGGGACTCACTGGGGGGCTAACCACGCCTGCAGTGGTTTCTACCACTGCAGGCATGGCCAGCGGTCCCTGCTGCTACCTGGCTAAAGCTAAGCTTAGCCTCCAAAGCGCGGTGCCGTGCCTCTAACTCTGACACCCTAGCCTCCAGCCCTGACACCAAGCTACACTTTCTACAGCTACTCCTATCCTCAGTAAAGGAGGCCGGGAACTCACTGAACATACAGCACACGGAGCAGAACAGATGGGAGGGAGAGAGCAGAGGGCTAGCCATAACTAAGTTGAGCAAGGCTAGTAGTTAACGCTAGTAGAAGAGATGTGTTTAGTACAAAAACCTTTTGTTTAAGGCCAAACACTATCGTTTAGCTCTGGAAGCCTGGTGAGCCAACCAGAGTCTAATTCAGACAGTCACTAAGTGCTCTGAATTGTAATTAATTTGTGAAATAATGCATAATGAAAGAGCACGAAAGCAAAGAGTGTCTGGCAACAACAACAACAGACGAACCTAACACACTCACTGGACGTGACGTGAACTGTCAATCAGAAAATGTTGTACTTTGCAGGAGTCGAAGATCCAACCTCCAGCTTCTGATTAGTGGATGATTCTGATGCAACTTTGCAGAAAGTGAGTGTAGCTTCTGTTTGGGTGATGGATTCCATTTACTTTGCATTAGAAGTCACACAATGTTTCCTCTGATGTCTGCTATTGAATACCAGTGAGGAAAATATCAATAAATGTGCTGAATTCAGGTGATAATTAACTTTAAATGTACAGCATTTTCCAGCAGATAACACACACACACACACACAATGGCTCTGCACCTTTTCTCTTCAGTTTTCCGTCAAGCACTTTTTGCTGCAGGTTTTTCTGAGCTATTATTGAAGAAACAGGGGAATTGTTTAATCTTTTCTTGGAATGGGCTAAAAATGATGAAGGAAGAAGAAGAATGTGAAAGCAGGGTGGAGACTCATAAAAATCCTGGTTACAGTGAGGATATCTTTAGGTTGAGAGGTGTGTTGTAGCTCCGAGGGGTTTTGATGATAAATGGTGCTACAGGGAAGCTGTGTGTGGTTTGACTGAGGGAGTTTGCTGAATTGCTAAGATATTTTGTTAATAGTTGCAAGTCGTGTTTTTCCCTTAGGGGGCAGATTTTGGGGTTGAATGCACTTTATGTACATGCAGGAACAAGCTGCATCTAAATGGTCACTGCAGTGCTGGCGTGTGTTCACAAGACTAACAGCATCCTGTCAGTTTAAGGAACAGTTTTAAAAACCCACACAAGATCAAATTCAGGAGCAGGAGCACATGCAGCACTGTGCTGCTTCCATGCTGGACATATCTGTAAAAAAGGTATTTGCTTTCTGCTGGATTGAATTATTATGAGAGGTATTATTCAAATGGTTTTGAGGAAGTTTAATGAGCTCTAATGGCATAAACTCTCCATTCATTGGGAGCACACACAGCTTTCAAATTACTGCAAAGTAGGAACATTTCAGATCATGTTTTCCTGATATGATGGTTTCAGTTTTCATTAGTTGTGTGGGCTGGTTCATTAATATGCTGCTAAAACAGCGTCCACGCTCTCTGGTTTCAGGATTAACAGCAGATGTTCGGAGCGGGAGCATTAGCAAGGTCCGACATGTTGGCTGAAACCGGGAAAAGCATCTCTTTATGTGCATGGGGGGATTGAGACAAACACTAACTGTCTGAAATATAATTGCATTCTGTAGCAGCAGGATTTTGTCTCATTACTAAAGAGAATAAAAGAACGTGGGCTTCATAAATGCGTCCATTGTTTCGCTCACTGCTGCACATTCTCATAAAAACACTTATTTTGAGAAGCAATGAACAAATGTGGTGAACCCAGAACCTTCTGAGCGCTCTCCTCAGTGTTCTTCAGCAGTTCACTGCAACCAGACAGTGCAAAGTCAGCAGGGCTCATAGAGCCACAATGGCCACGTTTATGGGAAAAATGCCAGTTTGAAATAAGCCAGAATTATCCTTTACGGTTGTAACGCTTCCATTTATACGGCTGCCAGGTAATTTGCTGGTAATAAAGTCAGGAGGAGGTGGGGAAGCTTTTGTCACTGTTGGACATTAACACTGCAGCAAATGGCTGTTTCCTGGAGGCGCTGGTGCAGAAAAGATGTTTGACCACGTAACATGTCGTCAGCATTTTACTCGAGTCATTTAAAATGGAAGAGGAGTGACGTGGTAATTTCTGACTGAATCTAACACTGTGATTTGGGGCCTATTGTTATACCAGGGATCTTCCGATTCCTCTTCAGATTTTGGCACCCAACTCGTCCCATAGCTTTGAGAGGACCCAAATAAATTATATATCAAACCATGTGCCTTGATAAGGAACAGTGTGCTGTTACTTTTTATCTGAAAAATATTAATGCAAATAATTTTTCTCATAGGAAATGAATGGGATGAGGTCAAAAAACAAACACTGCCAACTGCTACCTACTGCGTGGGCATATTTTCACCCACAGAATCCATTTAAACTTTGAACTGTAGACACGTATTGTGTATTATTAAATGTGTATTCATTCAGTTTCAGAAACTGTTCAGAATTTTTGCTGCAACCACTGAGGCCACGATCCACTTGGCACGTCAATACCCATCAGCTGTTTCAGGGACTCGCACAGGGCAAAAAGGTTCTGTAGGACTCCTTCTTCAACTTGAAGACATCCCTGACTGCTGGTGTCATTCACACCCCTACTCTGGTCCTCTCACCAGGGACAACTCCAGAGGCAGAGAGTCCAACCCCTCTCAAAGAAACTGGTTCTGGAGCCTCCGCTGTGTGTCAAGATGAACTATTTATTAATTAAAACTAATTATATTCCTGGGCAACACAGTGGTATAGTGGTTATAGTGGTTATAGTGGTGGTAAAGGGTCACAGGTTCCAGTCCTGGTCCAGGTTCCAGTCCTGTGTCTGGGACCTTTCTGTGTGGAGTTTCATGTTGTCTCTGTCTGGTCGGTTTTCTCCAGGTTCTCCAGCTTCATCCCACAGTCCAAACACATGCTGAGGTTAACTGGAGACTCTAGATCACTATAGGATGGGGGGTGTGTGTGTGTTTGTGTGCTCCATGATAGGCTGCTACTTGTCTGGGTGGATCCTTCCTCTCACCTGTAATGAGCTGGGATTGGCTCCAGCAGACCATGTGACCCTGATGAGACATAAGCATGTATAGAAGATGACTGAATGATAATATTCCTGCTCAGTCTGTTCTAGGTGCAGCTGAATCCAACACATTGCACCTTTGAAGCTACAAAACAAAACATAAGCTGATATATTGTGTTTCCCTGTTTAACAAATTCTTTCAGACAGACTTTCTTGTTGATGCAACTATATAATAATAATAATGTAAGATGTCAAACACTAGTCAGGTGAGATCATAAAGATGTAACGGTTTAGATCTGTTAATCAGAAAATTAACCAGAGACCTGGTTAGACTCCAGTGATTTTCATAAAAGCAGAACAGTGAGTGATGTGGTTTAAATCCAGTGACCATTTTTAAATCAGATTAGAATCCAGCAAATGATTGTTGATTCCTAATTACCTAAATCACTTTGTTCCTTCTCTTTTTGTGCCATGAAGCTTTTAATGTTTTGAACAAAGTCATTTGAATCACTAATTAATAGAATAATAATAAAATTGCCTTTATTGCCATTTAACGTCAAACTAAAAATGAAAAGAAGAAAAATGGCAGCAATACTTTGGCTCTCAGTTCTACTCCTGCTGTCAAACAGGTGACCCCGCCCACAACAGTAAAGATCTGACAACAGAGAAATTCACATTCACACTTTTCATACTGATAAGAAAAGCATAAGATTTGAAAGTAAAAAAAAAAAAAAAGTTTCCAGTTTTTTTTTATGAAATCTTAAATTAATATTTTCTGTTTTCTCTTCAAAAAGAAAATACTTTCTCTCAAAACTTTTTTTTCATCTCAAATATTATTCTTTTCTTATGATAGTAAAAACTTTTGTTTCTCTGAAACATGTTTATTCTCTGAGATCATATTTATATTTTCATATGTAACACAAATCTGATCCATAAAACCCTCCAACCACATGTAAATGACCAGTGAGTGAATGAGTAATGATGTGTCAGAATAACAATGAACAAAAAGAAACTAAGCCACAACCAGCTGGACAAATAGAATCTTCCCACTATTCCATTAGTGAAAGAAGCAGAAAGTCAGAGAATTAACAGCGAGATGCTTAGATAGAAGCAGAAAGGAGTAAAAAAAAAATAAATAAATAAATAACAGTGCAAGGTTTTGTAGATAGTTGCTAAGCAGTGTTAATGGCAGTGAAAGTTAGTAGCTCTCTTTAGCTGATTAGTGTATTGTTTGATAGGTGTGTTTGTCTGATCTAATCCCTTGTGTTTACAACCAAGCATGAATCCTAATTAGAGCAGCTAATCACACCAAAACACACACGTCCAATCAGAGCTGAGAGGACAGTTGTTGACAGCAGGAAGAGGCTCAACACGTCTCTACAGGTTCACCTCTGATACCTGATTCCTCCCGATGCTCAGGATAGAAACTAGAAAAGAGATAAAGACACAGAGCAGACACAAACATGAGGAGAATGTTTCCTCTGAACGTTGCTGTATTTCTTATACATTTCTGGATCTCATCCTCAAACTGGTTTCATTTTATTAACATGAAGCAAAGTAATCTGCACTGATTTCACACTCCCAATTCCTAAAGGCTCATGGTTGTGTCTGGAATTGATGCTGTACCCTGATGTCTCCTTTCTAGAAACATGACTACACATCCAGAAACAAGACTACACATCCAGAAAGGAGGTCTTGAACCTGCAACCTTCTTGCTGTGAGGCAACAGCGCTAAACCCTGCGCCACCGTGTCGCCCCAGACAGTATCATGTTAATCAAAATGTCTTTATTTCAGAAAAACTAAAGCTCTTGAAAACAGTCCAACATAAATCACAGAACCAGGGAAAATTCACATGAAAAAAAGGAACAAACGAAGCACAAAAACAAGCCAGAATTCCAGCAGGAAAACAGGGTCGACGCACACTCACAGTAGACACGAGACACCAGACAAAGGGACACAGACACACACAGGTTTAAGTCAGGCAGGTAATCATGACACAATGAGGAACAGGTGAGCACACAACCAGGGAGGAGAACAGAGGGAGGAGGGGCAGGGCAGGAACAAGGAAAAGAAAAAGACTCCTGACACGTCCAGAAACAGAAATACACATCCAGAAATATAAATACATATCCTGAAATATAAATACACATCCACAAAAACAAATACACATCCAGAAACACAAATACACATCCAGAAATATAAATACACATCCAGAAGTATAATTACACATGCAGAAACACAAATACTCATCCAGAAATATAAATACTCATCCAGACATATAAATACACATCCAGAAATATAAATACTAATCCAGAAATATAAATACTCATCCAGACATATAAATACACATCCAGAAATATAAATACACATACAGAAACAAATACTCATCCAGAAACATAAATACACATCCAGAAATATAAATACTCATCCAGAAATATAAATACACATCCAAAAATATAAATACTCATCCAGAAACAGAAATACACATCCAAAAATATAAATACACATCCAGAAATATAAATACACATCCAGAAATATAAATACTCATCCAGAAACATAAATACACATCCAGAAATATAAATACTCATCCAGAAATATAAATACACATCCAAAAATATAAATACTCATCCAGAAACAGAAATACACATCCAAACATATAAATACACATCCAGAAATATAAATACACATCCAGAAATATAAATACACATCCAGAAATATAAATACACATCCAGAAACATTAATACACATCCAGAAATATAATTACACTTGCAGAAGCATAAATACACATCCAGAAATATAAATACTTATCCAGACATATAATACACATCCAGAAATATAAATACTCATCCAGAAATATAAATACACATCCAGAAATATAAATACTCATCCAGAGACATAAATACACATCCAGAAACAACAATACACATAAAGAAACATAAATACACATCTAGAAACATAAATACACATTCAGAAATATAAATACACATCCAGAAATATAAATACTCATCCAGAAACCGAAATACACATCCAGAAATATAAATATACATCCAGAAACAACAATACACATAAAGAAATATAAATACACATCCAGAAATATGAATACACATCCAGAAATATAAATGCTCATCCAGAAACACAAATACACATCCAGAAACATAAATACTCATCCAGAAATATAAATACACATCCAGAAATATAAATGCTCATCCAGAAACACAAATACACATCCAGAAGCATAAATACACATCCAGAAATATAAATACTCATCCAGACATATAAATACACTTGCAGAAGCATAAATACACATCCAGAAATATAAATACTCATCCAGAGACATAAATACACATCCAGAAATATAAATACACATCCAGAAACATAAATGCACATCTAGAAATATAAAAACATATCCAGAAACATAAATACAAATCCAGAAACATAAATACACGTCCAGAAACATAAATACACATCCAGAAACATAAATACACATTCAGAAATATAAATACACATCCAGAAATATAAATACTCATCCAGAAACCGAAATACACATCCAGAAATATAAATATACATCCAGAAACAACAATACACATAAAGAAACATAAATACACATCCAGAAATATGAATACACATCCAGAAATATAAATACACATGCAGAAGCATAAATACACATCCAGAAAAATAAATACTAATCCAGACATATAAATACACTTGCAGAAGCATAAATACACATCCAGAAATATAAATACTCATCCAGACATATAAATACACATCCAGAAATATAAATACTCATCCAGAGACATAAATACACATCCAGAAATATAAATACACATCCAGAAACATAAATGCACATCTAGAAATATAAAAACACATCCAGAAAAATAAATACAAATCCAGAAACAGAAATACACATTCAGAAATATAAATACACATCCAGAAATATAAATACACATCCAGAAATATAAATACACATGCAGAAGCATAAATACACATCCAGAAATATAAATACTCATCCAGACATATAAATACACTTGCAGAAGCATAAATACACATCCAGAAATATAAATACTCATCCAGACATATAAATACACATCCAGAAATATAAATACTCATCCAGAGACATAAATACACATCCAGAAATATAAATACACATCCAAAAATATAAATACTCATCCAGAAACAGAAATACACATCCAAACATATAAATACACATCCAGAAATATAAATACACTGGATGATGCTTCTGGATGAGCATTTATATTTCTGGATGTGTATTTATATTTCTGGATGAGTATTTATGTTTCTGGATGTGTATTTGTGTTTCTGGATGAGCATTTATATTTCTGGATGTGTATTCATATTTCTGGATGTGTATTTATATTTCTTTATGTGTATTGTTGTTTCTGGATGTATATTTATATTTCTGGATGTGTATTTCGGTTTCTGGATGAGTATTTATATTTCTGGATGTGTATTTATATTTCTGAATGTGTATTTATGTTTCTAGATGTGTATTTATGTTTCTTTATGTGTATTGTTGTTTCTGGATGTGTATTTATGTCTCTGGATGAGTATTTATATTTCTGGATGTGTATTTATATTTCTGGATGAGTATTTATATTTCTGGATGTGTATTATATGTCTGGATAAGTATTTATATTTCTGGATGTGTATTTATGCTTCTGCAAGTGTAATTATATTTCTGGATGTGTATTAATGTTTCTGGATGTGTATTTATATTTCTGGATGTGTATTTATATTTCTGGATGTGTATTTATATTTCTGGATGTGTATTTATATGTTTGGATGTGTATTTCTGTTTCTGGATGAGTATTTATATTTTTGGATGTGTATTTATATTTCTGGATGAGTATTTATATTTCTGGATGTGTATTTATGTTTCTGGATGAGTATTTATATTTCTGGATGTGTATTTATATTTCTGGATGTGTATTTATATTTTTGGATGTGTATTTCTGTTTCTGGATGAGTATTTATATTTTTGGATGTGTATTTATATTTCTGGATGAGTATTTATATTTCTGGATGTGTATTTATGTTTCTGGATGAGTATTTGTTTCTGTATGTGTATTTATATTTCTGGATGTGTATTTATATGTCTGGATGAGTATTTATAAAATAGAAAGACTCATCCAGAAACATAAATACACATCCAGAAACACAAATACACATTCAGAAATATAAATACACATCCAGAAATATAAATACACATCCAGAAATATAAATACTCATCCAGAAACCGAAATACACTTCCAGAAATATAAATATACATCCAGAAACAACAATACACATCCAGAAATATGAATACACATCCAGAAATATGAATACACATCCAGAAATATAAATGCTCATCCAGAAACACAAATACACATCCAGAAACATAAATACTCATCCAGAAATATAAATACACATCCAGAAATATAAATACTCATCCAGAAACCGAAATACACATCCAGAAATATAAATATACATCCAGAAACAACAATACACATAAAGAAATATAAATACACATCCAGAAATATGAATACACATCCAGAAATATAAATGCTCATCCAGAAACACAAATACACATCCAGAAGCATAAATACACATCCAGAAATATAAATACTCATCCAGACATATAAATACACTTGCAGAAGCATAAATACACATCCAGAAATATAAATACTCATCCAGAGACATAAATACACATCCAGAAATATAAATACACATCCAGAAACATAAATGCACATCTAGAAATATAAAAACACATCCAGAAACATAAATACAAATCCAGAAACATAAATACAAATCCAGAAACATAAATACACGTCCAGAAATAGAAAGACTCATCCAGAAACATAAATACACATCCAGAAACACAAATACACATCCAGAAACATAAATACACATTCAGAAATATAAATACACATCCAGAAATATAAATACTCATCCAGAAACCGAAATACACATCCAGAAATATAAATATACATCCAGAAACAACAATACACATAAAGAAATATAAATACACATCCAGAAATATAAATACTCATCCAGAAACAACAATACACATAAAGAAATATAAATACACATCCAGAAATATAAATACACATCCAGAAATATAAATACTCATCCAGAAATACAAATACTCATCCAGAAATATAAATACTCATTGAGAAATATAAACACACATTCAGAAACATAAATGCACATCCCGAAGTATAAAAACACATCCAGAAACATAAATACACATCCAGAAATATAAATACTCATCCAGAAACAGAAATACACATCCAAAAATATAAATACACATCCAGAAATATAAATACACATCCAGAAATATAAATACACATCCGGAAATATAAATACACATCCGGAAATATAAATACACATCTAGAAATATAAATACTCTTCCAGAAATATAAATACTCATTGAGAAATATAAATACTCATTGAGAAATATAAACACACATTCAGAAACATAAATGCACATCCCGAAGTATAAAAACACATCCAGAAACATAAATACACATCCAGAAATATAAATACTCATCCAGAAACAGAAATACACATCCAAAAATATAAATACACATCCAGAAATATAAATACACATCCAGAAATATAAATACACATCCGGAAATATAAATACACATCCGGAAATATAAATACACATCTAGAAATATAAATACTCTTCCAGAAATATAAATACTCATTGAGAAATATAAATCATCACCCTCTTAAAATAATTGCCTAAGTCATTTTTTTACAAAAATGATTTTTTTTGCCTAAATCATCTCCTCATGATGCTGGCCACCTCTGGTAAAATTGCCTACATCCTCAGTTAAACAGATCATACCATTCTACCCCTTTAGTATAATTGCCTAAGTCAAGAGTTTGACTTGGGCAGTTTTATTTTGCCTAAGTCACAAGACAATGTGACTTAGGCAATTTTACAAGCTTTTCAAGATGGCGGCTGATTTAAGAAGAAGAAAGTTCGACACAGATGTTATTTCCATGATTCAGGGCTCCTCCTATATTGGTAGGTGAAGATATTTACTATAATATACACAAGGCTATAAATATTACATAATATTTCATCTTTTTATTCAGACTTTTTAGTTAAAATTTCAGTTTAGGAAAACGCTAAAGCAAAAAAGCACAAAAAAAGGAAAGGCTCCAGAATCTATTGGTTTTACAAGTGATAAACTTTCTGGTACCTCTTTTATGTCTTATTAAACAATATTTGAACAAACAGTATTGATTTTTGTCTAATATTCTCCACAGTACATCATATAATTAAGAAAGATTTCAATACTGTATTGTAATGTACAATCAAGGAAAAATCACAAAGGAACCTCTTCTGTGCTTTTAAAAAATGAAAATTTCAGTTAAATATGAGTAATCATAACATGATTTGACTGGTATTATAGTATGCCCGTCCTGCTGTGTCTAGAGGCAACTTGAAAACCATTTCAGGAATCCTAGATGTAGCTTAATACAATTGACAACAAGGCAATTCATGTTTCTCAGAATGATCACACATTTTTGAAGGGTTTAAATATTTTTTTTTCCATTTTGGTAGGAGATGCACTTGACAATGATGACACCACTCTGTCCTCATCTACTGAGGATGACAATGAGACTGCCATTAAAGAGATGATGCAGCATGTTGATAATGATGCAGCATCAGCTCCCATGGATGATATTAAAGATGCCAAGCATCTACACTCTAAATCTGGACCTAAGAGTGGCAAGCAGACAAGGGTTGAACCTGATGTCAAGGATTTCATTAAGAACTGGTTGAGGGACCTGCCCAGTGTTGATTCACACTACTGTAGAAGCACAGCTACCTACAAAGACAAGAAGTTCCTTTACCCATGCACAACCATCTCTCAACTACATTGTGAATATCAACAGGCAGCTGCAACTGCTGGAGTGAGGGCTGTTGGAGTCCAATATTTCACAGCTGTGTTCCATGAAGAGAACCTTTCCATATTTATTCCACGAAAAGATCAGTGTGATGTTTGTGTTTCATTCAAACATGGGAATATCAGTAAGGCTGCATATGACGCACATGTCACCAAGAAGGATGAAGCGAGGCAAGAGAAATCCCGGGACAAGGATTCTGCTAATGAAGAGAAGACTGTTTGGACAATGGACTTGCAAGCTGTGCTACTGTGTCCAAAAACCCAAGCCAGCAGCCTGTATTACAGAACAAAACTGCAGTTTCATAACTTTACCATTTTCAACTTGAGATCAAAGGAAGGCTACTGCTACGTTTGGAATGAATCAGAAGGTGACCTGTGTAGTGAGGTATTTGCACATCTTCAGTATCGTCATTTTGAAGGTGTGATCAAAGACCATCCAGAACTCAAGGAGATCATAGTGTGGAGCGACGGTTGCAGTTATCAGAACCGCAATGCATGTGTGGCAAATGCATACTCTGAGCTTGCAAAGAAATATGGGGTACTAATAACACAGAAATACCTTGTTGCAGGTCATACACAAATGGAGTGTGGGGGCATGCATAGTACTATTGAACGCAAAATAGTTGTTATCTATCCCCAAGAGACTATGTCGTCATACTCCAGACTGCAAGAATCAGACCATCACCTTACCATGTAAAAGTGCTCAAGCACAATGAGTTCCTGAAACTGAATGGATCTTACTTCAATAGCATCAGACCAGGCAAAAAAGCTGGAGCCCCGACTGTGCATGACTTGCAAGCTCTTCAGTTTAGCAGTGAAGGCAAGGTCCATTTCAAACTGTCCTTCTCAGCCTCTGTGTGGGAAGAACTGCCACAAAGGGTACAGGTGCCAAATGGGCCAATGGCATGGATAAGATTGTTTCCATGTGCTCTGCCAATCAAGGAGAGAAAGTTCCAGGACCTCCAGTCAATGAAACCCATCATGCCTGCCGAGTGTCATCACTTCTTTGACAATTTGCCACACTAATAGGCATCAACCTATTAGTCAAGAACCCAGCAAAGAAGAGCTGGAAGGAGAAGTGAAGAAATGCACATGCCTCCTCAGCATTATGTTTTTTTTAGTTTGTTAGTTATGCTTTATTTCTGACAGAGTTGAAGGTTTAAAATTGCCTAAGTCACCAAGGCATGTTAGAAAATTTGCTTAAGTCATTTAATTCTCTCATGTTCCATGTTTGACTGACCTTGTTGTTTGTATGTCAATAGGCATCTGTTGTTATAACTGTTTTGATTAAAATTGTTAGTAAATACCGTATATTCAACAAATGGTGCAGTTTTTTGTGTTTCCTGAAAAATCAGAAAAAAATGACTTAGGCGATTATTTTAAGAAGGCGTCGAAATACACATTCAAAACCATAAATGCACATCCAGAAATATAAATGCACATCTAGAAATATAAAAACACATCCAGAAACATAAATACAAATCCAGAAACATAAATACACGTCCAGAAACATAAATACACGTCCAGAAACATGAATGCACATACAGAAACATGAATTCACATCTAGAAATATAAAAACACATCCAGAAACATAAATACAAATCCAGAAACATAAATACACGTCCAGAAACATAAATACACGTCCAAAAACATAAATACACATCCAGAAACATAAATACACATCCAGAAACATAAATAGACATCCAGAAATATAAATAGACATCCATAAATATACTCATCCAGAAATATAAAGACTCATCCAGAAACATAAATACACATCCAGAAACAGAAATACTCATCCAGAAATATAAATACTCATCCAGACATATAAATACATATTGAGAAACAGAAATACACATCCAAAAATATAAATACACATCCAGAAACACAAATACACATCCAGAGACATAAATACACATCCAGAAACATAAATACACATCCAGACATATGGATACATATCCAGAAATATAAATACACATACAGAAACATAAATACTCATTCAGAAACATAAATACACATAAAGAAATATAAATACTCATCCAGAAACATAAATACACATCCAGAAATATAAACACTCATTCAGAAATATAAATACACATAAAGAAATATAAATACACATCCAGAAACATAAATACACATCCAGAAACATAAATAGACATCCATAAATATAAATAGATATCCATAAATATACTCATCCAGAAATATAAAGACTCATCCAGAAACATAAATACACATCCAGAAACAGAAATACTCATCCAGAAATATAAATACTCATCCAGACATATAAATACATATTGAGAAACAGAAATACACATCCAAAAATATAAATACACATCCAGAAACACAAATACACATCCAGAGACATAAATACACATCCAGAAACATAAATACACATCCAGACATATGGATACATATCCAGAAATATAAATACACATACAGAAACATAAATACTCATTCAGAAACATAAATACACATAAAGAAATATAAATAATCATCCAGAAACATAAATACACATCCAGAAATATAAATACTCATTCAGAAATATAAATACACATCCAGAAATATAAATACACATCCAGAAATATAAATACTCATCCAGAAACAGAAATACACATCCAAAAATATAAATACACATCCAGAAACAACAATACACATAAAGAAATATAAATACACATCCAGAAACATAAATACACATCCAGAAACATAAATAGAGATCCATAAATATAAATAGACATCCATAAATATACACATCCAGAAACATAAATACACATCCAGACATATGAATACATATCCAGAAATATAAATACACATACAGAAACATAAATACTCATCCAGAAACATAAATACACATCCAGAAATATAAATACTCATTCAGAAATATAAATACACATCCAGAAATATAAATACACATCCAGAAATATAAATACTCATCCAGAAACAGAAATACACATCCAAAAATATAAATACACATCCAGAAACAACAATACACATAAAGAAATATAAATACACATCCAGAAACAGAAATACTCATCCAGAAACATAAATACACATCCAGAAACATAAATACTCATCCAGAAACATAAATACACATCCAGAAACATAAATACACGTCCAGAAACATGAATACACATCCAGAAACATAAATGCACATCCAGAAATATAAATACACATTCAGAAACAACAATACACATGAAGGAATATAAATACACATCCAGAAATATGAATATACATCCAGAAATATAAATACTCATCCAGAAACACAAATACACATCCAGAAATAGAAATACTCATCCAGAAATTTAAATACACATTCAGAAATACAAATACTCATCCAGAAACCGAAATACACATCCAGAAATATAAATACACATCCAGAAATATAAATACACATCCAGAAACAACAATACACATCTAGAAACATAAATACAAATCCAGAAACATAAATACACGTCCAGAAACATAAATACACATCCAGACATATAAATACACATTGAGAAACATAAATACACATTCAGAAATATAAATGCACATCCAGAAAAACAAATACACATCCAGAAATAGAAATACTCATCCAGAAATAGAAATACACATTCAGAAACACGATTACTTATTCAGAAATGGACATACTCATTCAGAAATATAAATACATATTCAGAAAAACAAATACACATTCAGAAACATAAATACACATCCAGAAACATAAATACACATCCAGAAATATAAATATTAATTCAGAAATATAAATACTAATCCAGAAATATAAATGCACATTCAGAAAAACAAATACACATCCAAAAATATAAATACACATCCAGAAACGTAAATACTCATCCAGAAATATAAATACATATCCAGATATATAAAAACACATCCAGAAAGATAAATACAAATCCAGATATATAAAAACACATCCACAAATATAAATACACATCCAGAAACATAAATCCACGTCCAGAAACATAAATACACATCCAGAAATTTAAATACTCATCCAGAAATATAAATACATATCCAGATATATAAAAACACATTCAGAAACATAAATACAAATCCTGAAATATAAAAACACATCCAGAAATATAAATACACATCCAGAAACATAAATACTCATCCAGAAACATAAATACACGTCCAGAAACATAAATACACATCTATAAATATAAATACTCATCCAGAAACATAAATACACATCCAGAAACATAAATACACATCCAGAAATATAAATACTCATCCAGAGACATAAAGACTAATCCAGAAATATAAATACTAATCCAGAAATATAAAGAGACATCCAGAAATATAAATACATATCCAGAAATAGAAATACTCATCAAGAAGTATAAATACACATCCAGAAATATAAATACACATCCAGAAACATAAATACACGTCCAGAAACATAAATACACATCCAGAAACATAAATGCACATCCAGAAATATAAATACACATCAAGAAATATGAATACACATCCAGAAATATAAATACTCATCCAGAAACACAAATACACATCCAGAAACATAAATACTCATCCAGAAATATAAATAGACATCCAGAAATATAAATACTCATCCAGAAATATAAATACAGATCCAGAAATATAAATACACATCCAGAAATAGAAATACTCATCCAGAAATAGAAATACACATTCAGAAATACAAATACTCATCCAGAAACCGAAATACACATCCAGAAATATAAATACACATCCAGAAACAACAATGCACATCAAGAAACATAAATACACGTCCAGAAACATAAATACACATCCAGAAACATAAATACTCATCCAGAAATATAAATACACATCCAGAAACATAAATACATATCCAGAAATAGAAATACTCATCCAGAAATATAACTACACATTCAGAAACACAATTACTTATCCAGAAATATACATACTCATTCAGAAATATAAATACATATTCAGAAAAACAAGTACATATCCAGAAATATAAATACACATCCAGAAACAGAAATACTCATCCAGAAATATAAATAGACATCCAGAAATATAAATACTCATCCAGAAATATAAATACAGATCCAGAAATATAAATACACATCCAGAAATAGAAATACTCATCCAGAAATATAAATACACATTCAGAAATACAAATACTCATCCAGAAACCGAAATACACATTCAGAAATATAAATACACATCCAGAAACAACAATACACATCCAGAAACATAAATACACGTCCAGAAACATAAATACACATCCAGAAACATGAATACTCATCCAGAAATATAAATACACATCCAGAAACATAAATACATATCCAGAAATAGAAATACTCATCCAGAAATATAACTACACATTCAGAAACACAATTACTTATCCAGAAATAGACATACTCATTCAGAAATATAAATACACCTTCAGAAACAACAATACACATAAAGAAATATAAATACACATCCAGAAATATGAATACACAACCAGAAATATAAATACTCATCCAGAAATATAAATACACCTTCAGAAACAACAATACACATAAAGAAATATAAATACACATCCAGAAATATGAATACACAACCAGAAATATAAATACTCATCCAGAAATATAAATACACCTTCAGAAACAACAATACACATAAAGAAATATAAATACACATCCAGAAATATGAATACACAACCAGAAATATAAATACTCATCCAGAAACACAAATACTCATCCAGAAACATAAATACTCATCCAGAAATATAAATAGACATCCAGAAACACAAATACACATCCAGAAACATAAATACACATCCAGAAATATAAATACTCATCCAGAAATATAAATACACATCCAGAAATACAAATACTCATCCAGAAATATAAATACACATTCAGAAATACAAATACTCATCCAGAAACCGAAATACACATCCAGAAATATAAATACACATCCAGAAACAACAATACACGTCCAGAAACATAAATACACATCCAGGAACAGAAATACTCATCCAGAAATATAAATACACATCCAGAAACATAAATATACATCCAGATATATAAAAACACATCCAGAAACATAAATACTCATCCAGAAATATAAATACACATCCAGAAACATAAATACATATCCAGAAATAGAAATACTCATCCAGAAATATAACTACACATTCAGAAAGACAATTACTTATCCAGAAATAGACATACTCATTCAGAAATATAAATACATATTCAGAAAAACAAATACACATCCAGAAATATAAATACACATCCAGAAACATAAATACACGTCCAGAAACATAAATACACATTCAGAAACATAAATACACATCCAGAAATAGAAATACTCATCCAGAAATATAAATACTCACCCAGAAACATAAATACACATCCAGAAACATAAATACACATCCAGAAACATAAATGCACATCCAGAAATAGAAATACTCATCCAGAAATATAAATACACATTCAGAAACACAAATACACATCCAGAAACATAAATACACATCCAGAAACATAAATACACATCCAGAAATATAAATAGACATCCAGAAATATAAATACTCATCCAGAAATATAAATACACATCCAGAAACATAAATACTCATCCAGAAACATAAATACACGTCCAGAAACATAAATACACATCCATAAATATAAATACTCATTCAGAAATATAAATATTAATCCAGAAATATAACGAGACATCCAGAAATATAAATACATATCCAGAAATATAAATACACATCCAGAAACATAAATACTCATCCATAAACATAAATACACATCCAGAAACATAAATACACATCCAGAAACATAAATACACATCCAGAAATATAAATGCACATCCAGAAATATAAATACACATCCAGAAACATAAATACACATCCAGAAATATAAATAGACATCCAGAAATATAAATACTCATCCAGAAACATAAATACACTTCCAGAAACATAAATGCACATCCAGAAATATAAATACACATTCAGAAACATAAATACACATCCAGATATAGAAATACTCATCCAGAAATATAAATACACATCTAGAAACAACAATACACATAAAGAAATATAAATACACATCCAGAATTATGAATACACATCCAGAAACATAAGTACACATCCAGAAACACAAATACACATCCAGAAATATAAATACACATTCAGAAATATAAATACACATCCAGAAATATAAATACACATCCAGAAACAGAAATACTCATCCAGAAATATAAATACACATCCAGAAACATAAATACTCATCCAGAAACATAAATACACGTCCAGAAACATAAATGTACATCCAGAAACATAGATACACATCCAGAAATAGAAATACTCATCCAGAAATATACATACACATTCAGAAACACAAATACACATCCAGAAACATGAATACACATCCAGAAACATAAATACACATCCAGAAACATAAATACACATCCAGAAATATAAATAGACATCCAGAAATATAAATACTCATCCAGAAATATAAATACATATCCAGATATATAAAAACACATCCAGAAATATAAATACACATACATAAACATAAATACACATCCAGAAACACAAATACACATCCAGAAATATAAATACTCATCCAGAAACATAAATACACATCTAGAAACATAAATACTCATCCAGAAACATAAATACACATCCAGAAACATAAATGCACATCCAGAAATATAAATACACATTTAGAAACAACAATACACATAAAGAAATATAAATACACATCCAGAATAATGAATACACATCCAGAAACATAAGTACACATCCAGAAACATAAATACACATCCAGAAACATAAATACACATCCAGAAACATGAATACTCATCCAGAAACATAAATACACATCCAGAAATATAAATACTCATCCAGAAATATAAATACATGTCCAGAAATAGAAATATTCATCCATAAGTATAAATACACATCCAGAAACAACAATACACATAAAGAAATATAAATAAACATCCAGAAATATAAATACTCATCCAGAAACAGAAATACTCATCCAGAAACATAAATACACATCCAGAAATATAAATACTCATCCAGAAATAGAAATGCTCATCCAGAAATATAAATACACATTCAGAAACATAAATACACATCCAGAAATAGAAATGCTCATCCAGAAACATAAATACACATCCAGAAACATAAATACACATCCAGAAACATAAATACTCATCCAGAAACATAAATGCACATCCAGAAATATAAATACTCATCCAGAAATATAAATACATGTCCAGAAATAGAAATATTCATCCATAAGTATAAATACACATCCAGAAACAACAATACACATAAAGAAATATAAATAAACATCCAGAAATATAAATACTCATCCAGAAACAGAAATACTCATCCAGAAACATAAATACACATCCAGAAATATAAATACTCATCCAGAAATAGAAATGCTCATCCAGAAACATAAATACACATCCAGAAATATAAATACTCATCCAGAAACATAAATACACATCCAGAAAGATAAATACACATCCATAAATAGAAATACTCATCCAGAAATATAAATACACATTTAGAAACAACAATACACATAAAGAAATATAAATACACATCCAGAATTATGAATACACATCCAGAAACATAAGTACACATCCAGAAACATAAATACACATCCAGAAATATAAATACTCATCCAGAAATAGAAATGCTCATCCAGAAATATAAATACACATTTAGAAACAACAATACACATAAAGAAATATAAATACACATCCAGAATTATGAATACACATCCAGAAACATAAGTACACATCCAGAAACATAAATACACATCCAGAAATATACTCATCCAGAAATAGAAATGCTCATCCAGAAATATAAATACACATTTAGAAACAACAATACACATAAAGAAATATAAATACACATCCAGAATTATGAATACACATCCAGAAACATAAGTACACATCCAGAAACATAAATACACATCCAGAAATATAAATACTCATCCAGAAATAGAAATGCTCATCCAGAAACATAAACACACATCCAGAAACATAAATACACATCCAGAAACATAAATACACATCCAGAAACATAAATACTCATCCAGAAACATAAATACACATCCAGAAATATAAATACTCATCCAGAAATAGAAATGCTCATCCAGAAACATAAATACACATCCAGAAACATAAATACTCATCCAGAAACATAAATACACATCCAGAAATATAAATACTCATCCAGAAATATAAATACTCATCCAGAAATATAAATACATATCCAGAAATAGAAATATTCATCCATAAGTATAAATACACATCCAGAAACAACAATACACATAAAGAAATATAAATAAACATCCAGAAATATAAATACTCATCCAGAAACAGAAATACTCATCCAGAAACATAAATACACATCCAGAAATATAAATAGACATCCAGAAATATAAATACACATCCATAAACATAAATACACGTCCAGAAATAGAAATACTCATCCAGAAATATAAAAACACATCCAGAAATATAAATACACATACAGAAATATAAATACTCATCCAGAAATATAAATACACGTCCAGAAACATAAATACACGTCCAGAAATAGAAATACTCATCCAGAAACATAAATACACATCCAGAAACATAAATACACATCCAGAAACATAAATACACATCCAGAAACATAAATACTCATCCAGAAACATAAATACACATCCAGAAACATAAATACACATCCAGAAATATAAATAGACATCCAGAAATATAAATACTCATCCAGAAATATAAATACACATCCAGAAATAGAAATACTCATCCAGAAGTATAAATACACATCCAGAAACAACAATACACATGAAGAAACATAAATACACATCCAGAAATATAAATAGACATCCAGAAATATAAATACACATCCAGAAATATAAATACTCATCCAGAAATATAAATACACGTCCAGAAACATAAATACACGTCCAGAAACAGAAATACTCATCCAGAAACATAAATATACATCCAGAAACATAAATACACATCCAGAAACATAAATACACATCCATAAATAGAAATACTCATCCAGAAATATAAATACACATTCAGAAACAACAATACACATAAAGAAATATAAATACACGTCCAGAAACATAAATACACATCCAGAAACATAAATGCACATCCAGAAATATAAATACACATTCAGAAACATAAACACACATCCAGAAATAGAAATACTCATCCAGAAATATAAATACACATTCAGAAACAACAATACACATAAAGAAATATAAATACACATCCAGAAACATAAATACACATCCAGAAACATAAATACTCATCCAGAAATAGAAATGCTCATCCAGAAACATAAATACACATCCAGAAATATAAATACTCATCCAGAAACATAAATACTCATCCAGAAACATAAATGCACATCCAGAAATATAAATACTCATCCAGAAATATAAATACATGTCCAGAAATAGAAATATTCATCCATAAGTATAAATACACATCCAGAAACAACAATACACATAAAGAAATATAAATAAACATCCAGAAATATAAATACTCATCCAGAAACAGAAATACTCATCCAGAAACATAAATACACATCCAGAAATATAAATACTCATCCAGAAATATAAATACACATCCAGAAATATAAATACTCATCCAGAAATATAAATACACGTCCAGAAACATAAATACACATCCAGAAACAGAAATACTCATCCAGAAACATAAATATACATCCAGAAACATAAATACACATCCAGAAACATAAATACACATCCATAAATAGAAATACTCATCCAGAAATATAAATACACATTCAGAAACAACAATACACATAAAGAAATATAAATACACGTCCAGAAACATAAATACACATCCAGAAACATAAATGCACATCCAGAAATATAAATACACATTCAGAAACATAAACACACATCCAGAAATAGAAATACTCATCCAGAAATATAAATACACATTCAGAAACAACAATACACATAAAGAAATATAAATACACATCCAGAAACATAAATACACATCCAGAAACATAAATACTCATCCAGAAATAGAAATGCTCATCCAGAAACATAAATACACATCCAGAAATATAAATACTCATCCAGAAACATAAATACTCATCCAGAAACATAAATGCACATCCAGAAATATAAATACTCATCCAGAAATATAAATACATGTCCAGAAATAGAAATATTCATCCATAAGTATAAATACACATCCAGAAACAACAATACACATAAAGAAATATAAATAAACATCCAGAAATATAAATACTCATCCAGAAATAGAAATGCTCATCCAGAAACATAAATACACATCCAGAAATATAAATACTCATCCAGAAATATAAATACACATTCAGAAACATAAATACACATCCAGATATAGAAATACTCATCCAGAAATATAAATACACATTTAGAAACAACAATACACATAAAGAAATATAAATACACATCCAGAATTATGAATACACATCCAGAAACATAAGTACACATCCAGAAACATAAATACACATCCAGAAATATAAATACTCATCCAGAAATAGAAATGCTCATCCAGAAACATAAATACTCATCCAGAAACATAAATACACATCCAGAAATATAAATACTCATCCAGAAATAGAAATGCTCATCCAGAAACATAAATACACATCCAGAAACATAAATACTCATCCAGAAACATAAATACACATCCAGAAATATAAATACTCATCCAGAAATATAAATACACATTCAGAAACATAAATACACATCCAGATATAGAAATACTCATCCAGAAATATAAATACACATTTAGAAACAACAATACACATAAAGAAATATAAATACACATCCAGAATTATGAATACACATCCAGAAACATAAGTACACATCCAGAAACATAAATACTCATCCAGAAACATAAATACACATCCAGAAATATAAATACTCATCCAGAAATATAAATACTCATCCAGAAATAGAAATACATATCCAGAAATAGAAATATTCATCCATAAGTATAAATACACATCCAGAAACAACAATACACATAAAGAAATATAAATAAACATCCAGAAATATAAATACTCATCCAGAAACAGAAATACTCATCCAGAAACATAAATACACATCCAGAAATATAAATAGACATCATAAATACACGTCCAGAAATAGAAATACTCATCCAGAAATATAAAAACACATCCAGAAATATAAATACACATACAGAAATATAAATACTCATCCAGAAATATAAATACACGTCCAGAAACATAAATACACGTCCAGAAATAGAAATACTCATCCAGAAACATAAATACACATCCAGAAACATAAATACACATCCAGAAACATAAATACTCATCCAGAAACATAAATACACATCCAGAAACATAAATACACATCCAGAAATATAAATAGACATCCAGAAATATAAATACTCATCCAGAAATATAAATACACATCCAGAAATAGAAATACTCATCCAGAAGTATAAATACACATCCAGAAACAACAATACACATGAAGAAACATAAATACACATCCAGAAATATAAATAGACATCCAGAAATATAAATACACATCCAGAAATATAAATACTCATCCAGAAATATAAATACACGTCCAGAAACATAAATACACGTCCAGAAACAGAAATACTCATCCAGAAACATAAATATACATCCAGATACATAAATACACATCCAGAAACATAAATACACATCCATAAATAGAAATACTCATCCAGAAATATAAATACACATTCAGAAACAACAATACACATAAAGAAATATAAATACACGTCCAGAAACATAAATACACATCCAGAAACATAAATGCACATCCAGAAATATAAATACACATTCAGAAACATAAACACACATCCAGAAATAGAAATACTCATCCAGAAATATAAATACACATTCAGAAACAACAATACACATAAAGAAATATAAATACACATCCAGAAACATAAATACACATCCAGAAACATAAATACTCATCCAGAAACATAAATACACATCCAGAAACATAAATACACATCCAGATATATAAAAACACATCCAGAAACATAAATACTCATCCAGAAATATAAATACACATCCAGAAACATAAATACATATCCAGAAATAGAAATACTCATCCAGAAATATAACTACTACTACTACTATATAACTCCCCGTGTCTGCTAGAAACTAAAGCCGATGGCTCCCCCAGGTTTATCACCGATTTCCGCAAAGTTAATGCCGTTACGGTTAAAGATTCGTACCCGCTTCCTCGCATGGAGGATTGTATTGATAATCTGGGCACCGCCCACTACGTCAGTAAGTAGGACTTATTAAAAGGTTATTGGCAGGTACCGTTAACTGACCGTGCCAAAGAAATTTCTGCTTTTGTCACCCCCGATCATTTCTGCCAGTACAATGTAATGGCTTTCGGTATGTGTAACGCTCCTGCTACATTTCAGAGGCTGGTTAATACTGTGTTGTCTGGACTGCCAAATTGCAGTGCCTACCTCGATGATCTGGTCATTCATACAGATACGTGGGAGAAACACATGCGCGTGTTAGAACAGATTTTTGAACGGTTAGCCCGAGCGACTCTGACTGTAAATCTAGCCAAATGCGAATTTGGAAAAGCCACTGTGGTTTATCTTGGTCAGCAGGTAGGACAGGGACAGGTGCGACCCGTAGAGGCGAAGATTATTGCCATTAGGGATTACCCCATTCCAACTACGCGTAAAGCGCTGCGCCAGTTCTTGGGAATGGCCGGTTATTACAGGCGTTATTGCCTCAATTTTTCCGGCATCGTCACTCCGCTAACGAACCTCCTCAGCCCTAAGATAGATTACTTATGGACTCCCGACTGCCAGATGGCATTTGACAGCGTAAAGAGCTTGTTAACTCACGCCCCCGTACTCGCGGCCCCCAACTTTTCCACGCCCTTTAAGCTCGAGGTTGATGCCAGTGCAGGGGGAGCTGGGGCAGTCCTGCTGCAGGAAGGGGAGGATGGCATTGATCACCCTGTTGCCTGCTTTTCACGCAAGTTCAACCGACACCAGGCAAATTACTCCACCATTGAGAAGGAAACCCTTGCTCTGTTGTTAGCGCTGCAACATTTTGAAGTGTATGTTGGGTCTGCTTCTCTACCTGTTGTAGTCTTTACAGATCATAACCCTCTTGTTTTTCTGTCCCGCATGTTTAACCATAACCAGCGACTCATGCGGTGGGCATTACTAGTCCAGGACTTCAACCTGGATATCCGACACAAAAAAGGGTCCGAAAATGTGTTAGCTGACGCTTTGTCTAGGCTATAAATTATGTTTGCTTGTGTACAATGTAGTTTTAATGTCAAGCCATAAGGGCTTGTAGCTTAAGGGGGGGAGTGTTACGGCCGCCGCTGGCAGCCGTTTATGTTGTGTTCCACAGGCAAATCCGGCTGTGCGATCTCCTGTCGGGGATTGGACACAGGTGTGACGGAAGACCCGCCCCCTCAGAGATGTCGGCTGGCGATTGGTGGATGTGGCTGCAGTTCAACCCAATCAGAGGCTACCAGCAATTCCAGATCCAGCACAAATAGAGTGTGTTTACTATTGTTCGGGGCGGCTTTGTGTTTGGTGGTGTTAAAGCTCGCCTAGTTTTTTTGTATGAGGTTGAAGTTGGAAAGTTTGGGACTGGGGCAGGGATTAGTTTTTACTTTCGTACTGATTACACTCGCTGACACCTTTTCTGTTAGATTCACTAGACTTAGGAGTGCTGTTTTTAATGTGTTTTTGTTATTGAAACGTAGGTTATATAGTGAGGTTTTTGTTTCTGGTTTTGTTTATTGCGAGATAGCATAAATTAACTCTGTTAGAGTCTCTTTCTGTTCTATTTATCTGTTCTTTTAAACAGCACTCGTATGCCCTTTTTGTTCCCTTTCCCTCACCTCCTTTTGTTGAATTAAGAAAATAAACGAACGAACCCTAAATAGGTGTCAATTTTCCTTTTGTTTCCTATTCTTTTTCTATGTTGTGGCTCTTTTAACGAGTCGGGTCGTAACAACATTCAGAAACACAATTACTTATCCAGAAATAGACATACTCATTCAGAAATATAAATACATATTCAGAAAAACTAATACACATCCAGAAATATAAATACACATCCAGAAACAGAAATACTCATCCAGAAATATAAATACATATCCAGAAATATAAATACTAATCCAGAAATATAAATACTAATCCAGAAATATAAATACATATCCAGAAATAGAAATACTCATCCAGAAGTATAAATACACATTCAGAAATATAAATACACATCCAGAAATAGAAATACTGATCCAGAAATATAAATACACATCCAGAAATATAAATACTCATCCAGAAACATAAATACACGTCTAGAAACATAAATACACATCCAGAAATATAAATACACATTCAGAAACATAAATACACATCCAGATATAGAAATACTCATACAGAAATATAAATACACATTTAGAAACAACAATACACATAAAGAAATATAAATACACATCCAGAATTATGAATACACATCCATAAATATAAAAACACATTCAGAAACATAAACACACATCCAGAAATAGAAATACTCATCCAGAAATATAAATACACATCCAGAAATATAAATAGACATCCAGAAATATAAATACTCATCCAGAAACATAAATACACGTCCAGAAACATAAATACACATCCAGAAATATAAATACACATTCAGAAACATAAATACACATCCAGATATAGAAATACTCATCCAGAAATATAAATACACATTTAGAAACAACAATACACATAAAGAAATATAAATACACATCCAGAATTATGAATACACATCCAGAAACATAAATAAACATCCAGAAACATAAATACACATCCAGAAATATAAATACTCATCCAGAAATAGAAATGCTCATCCAGAAACATAAATACACATCCAGAAACATAAATACACATCCAGAAACAAAAATACAAATCCAGAAATATAAATAGACATCCAGAAATATAAATACTCATCCAGAAATATAAATACATATCCAGAAATAGAAATATTCATCCAGAAGTATAAATACACATCCAGAAAAAACAATACACATAAAGAAATATAAATAATCATCCAGAAATATAAATACTCATCCAGAAACAGAAATACTCATCCAGAAACATAAATACACATCCAGAAATATAAATAGACATCCAGAAATATAAATACACATCCAGAAACATAAATACACGCCCAGAAATAGAAATACTCATCCAGAAATATAAATACACGTCCAGAAATATAAATACACATCCAGAAATAGAAATACTCATCCAGAAACATAAATACACGTCCAGAAACATAAATACACATCCAGAAACATATATAGACATCCAGAAATATAAATACTCATCCAGAAATATAAATACATATCCAGATATATAAAAACACATCCAGAAACATAAATACAAATCCAGAAATATAAAAACACATCCAGAAACATAAATACACATCCAGAAATATAAATGCACATCCAGAAATATAAATACACATCCAGAAACATAAATACACATCCAGAAACATAAATACACATCCAGAAATATAAATAGACATCCAGAAATATAAATACTCATCCAGAAATATAAATACATATCCAGATATATAAAAACACATCCAGAAATATAAATACACATCCAGAAACATAAATACACATCCAGAAACACAAATACACATCCAGAAATATAAATACTCATCCAGAAACATAAATACACATCTAGAAACATAAATACACATCCAGATATATAAAAAGACATCCAGAAACATAAATACATATCCATAAATATAAAAACACATTCAGAAACTTAAACACACATCCAGTAATAGAAATACTCATCCAGAAATATAAATACACATTCAGAAACAACAATACACATAAAGAAATATAAATACACATCCAGAAACATAAATACACATCCAGAAACATAAATACTCATCCAGAAACATAAATACACATCCAGAAACATAAATACACATCCAGAAATATAAATACTCATCCAGAAATATAAATACATGTCCAGAAATAGAAATATTCATCCATAAGTATAAATACACATCCAGAAACAACAATACACATAAAGAAATATAAATAAACATCCAGAAATATAAATACTCATCCAGAAACAGAAATACTCATCCAGAAACAGAAATACACATCCAGAAATATAAATACTCATCCAGAAATAGAAATGCTCATCCAGAAACATAAATACACATCCAGAAATATAAATACTCATCCAGAAATAGAAATACACATTCAGAAACATAAATACACATCCAGAAATAGAAATGCTCATCCAGAAACATAAATACACATCCAGAAACATAAATACTCATCCAGAAACATAAATACACATCCAGAAATATAAATACTCATCCAGAAATATAAATACATGTCCAGAAATAGAAATATTCATCCATAAGTATAAATACACATCCAGAAACAACAATACACATAAAGAAATATAAATAAACATCCAGAAATATAAATACTCATCCAGAAACAGAAATACTCATCCAGAAACATAAATACACATCCAGAAATATAAATACTCATCCAGAAATAGAAATGCTCATCCAGAAACATAAATACACATCCAGAAATATAAATACTCATCCAGAAATATAAATACACATTCAGAAACATAAATACACATCCAGATATAGAAATACTCATCCAGAAATATAAATACACATTTAGAAACAACAATACACATAAAGAAATATAAATACACATCCAGAATTATGAATACACATCCAGAAACATAAGTACACATCCAGAAACATAAATACACATCCAGAAATATAAATACTCATCCAGAAATAGAAATGCTCATCCAGAAACATAAATACACATCCAGAAACATAAATACACATCCAGAAACATAAATACACATCCAGAAACATAAATACTCATCCAGAAACATAAATACACATCCAGAAATATAAATACTCATCCAGAAATAGAAATGCTCATCCAGAAACATAAATACACATCCAGAAACATAAATACTCATCCAGAAATAGAAATGCTCATCCAGAAACATAAATACACATCCAGAAATATAAATACTCATCCAGAAATATAAATACACATTCAGAAATATAAATGCACATCCAGAAATATAAATACACATTCAGAAACATAAATACACATCCAGATATAGAAATATTCATCCAGAAATATAAATACACATTTAGAAACAACAATACACATAAAGAAATATAAATACACATCCAGAATTATGAATATACATCCAGAAACATAAGTACACATCCAGAAACATAAATACACATCCAGAAATATAAATACTCATCCAGAAATAGAAATGCTCATCCAGAAACATAAATACACGTCCAGAAACATAAATACACATCCAGAAACATAAATACTTATCCAGAAACATAAATACACATCCAGAAACAACAATACACATAAAGAAATATAAATAAACATCCAGAAATATAAATACTCATCCAGAAACAGAAATACTCATCCAGAAACATACATACACATCCAGAAATATAAATACACATTCAGAAACACAAATACATATCCAGAAATAGACATACTCGTTCAGAAATATAAATGCACATTCAGAAAAACAAATACACATCCAGAAATATAAATAGACATCCAGAAATATAAATACTCATCCAGAAATATAAATACACATCCAGAAATATAAATACACATCCAGAAATATAAATACTCATCCAGAAATAGAAATACACATTCAGAAATACAAATACTCATCCAGAAACCGAAATACACATCCAGAAATATAAATACACATCCAGAAACAACAATACACATCTAAAAATATAAATACAAATCCAGAAACATAAATACACGTCCAGAAATATAAATACTCATCCAGAAATATAAATGCATATCCAGAAATAGAAATATTCATCCAGAAACATAAATACACATCCAGAAACATAAATACACATCCATAAATGTAAAAACACATCCAGAAATATAAATACACATCCAGAAACATAAATACACGTCCAGAAACATAAATACACATCCAGAAACATATATAGACATCCAGAAATATAAATACTCATCCAGAAATATAAATACATATCCAGATATATAAAAACACATCCAGAAACATAAATACAAATCCAGAAATATAAAAACACATCCAGAAACATAAATACACATCCAGAAATATAAATGCACATCCAGAAATATAAATACACATCCAGAAACATAAATACACATCCAGAAATATAAATAGACATCCAGAAATATAAATACTCATCCAGAAACATAAATACACGTCCAGAAACATTAATGCACATCCAGAAATATAAATACACATTCAGAAACATAAATACACATCCAGATATAGAAATACTCATCCAGAAATATAAATACACATTTAGAAACAACAATACACATAAAGAAATATAAATACACATCCAGAATTATGAATACACATCCAGAAACATAAGTACACATCCAGAAACACAAATACACATCCAGAAATATAAATACACATTCAGAAATATAAATACACATCCAGAAATATAAATACACATCCAGAAACAGAAATACTCATCCAGAAATATAAATACATATCCAGAAATATAAATACTAATACAGAAATATAAATAGACATCCAGAAATATAAATACATATCCAGAAATAGAAATACTCATCAAGAAGTATAAATACACATCCAGAAATATAAATACACATCCAGAAACATAAATACTCATCCAGAAACATAAATACACATCCAGAAACATAAATGTACATCCAGAAACATAAATACACATCCAGAAATAGAAATACTCATCCAGAAATATAAATACACATTCAGAAACACAAATACACATCCAGAAACATGAATACACATCCAGAAACATAAATACACATCCAGAAACATAAATACACATCCAGAAATATAAATAGACATCCAGAAATACTATAGCAGTTGAATCTATGCCACCAAGAATTGAGGCAGTTCTGAAGGCAAAAGGGGTCCAACCCGTTACTAGCATGGTGTACCTAATAGTACACCATGTGGCCGGTGAGTACTTTGATAAACTAAAAATAGAGACTCAAAGTATATAACTAGTACAGTGGCAGTATAGAAATAAGTGCACTTGTGATATACTTCAAGTATTCAAGAGGGATACACCAAGTACATTGATAGCATATAGATGAGTGTACATGTTGTATACTTGAAAGTGTTTTCTTGCAAACTTAAAATGATCTTAAAAGTATACTTTTATAAACTTAAAATGTTCCAATTTAGTCTGAAAGAGTATTGCATTAGTATACTTTCTAGTACACTGAGAGTACATGGTCTGTAGTATACTTTATATACTTATACTTACACTGAAGCATACTTAATAAAATGTACTTAAAGTTTACTACTTTTTGTTAAGGGCAATGTTGATCCTAAATGTACTAAACTACTCTGTGGGGAACGTTGATGGATATTTTTCACTTCTGACATTTCATGGCACTGAAGAACCAATGAATCAAGACAATAATATACAACTTCACTGCCAGAGAGAAGCTCCTGGATACACTTTATTTGTAGGGTCACAGGTCATAAAGGTCAGTAAATGAAGGAGATGCTGCAGACAGGATTTAACCTGCAGCAGGAACCTCAACAGGGAACAGACGACATGAAACTGAGCCTCACACTGGAATAACTGAGGATAGGACAGAGACAGATGAAAGATTTAGGATGATAAAAATAACAGGAACAGGAGCCTGGACAGACAGGGGGGATGAGGCTGCTGGAAATATCATATCAGATTAAATCCTAAAGTTCAGTCATCAAACGTAACTGAAAATCAACTCAGTGATGGATGATCCTGGGTTAATAGACCTCTGGAGATAATGAAACCATTAAATAGGGAATATATACATATTTACACATACAGGTGAAAACATTCAATCATTTCAGAAATGAATTATATAGATTCATTACACAAATGAAATATTTAGATATTTATATATATATATATATGTCTTAATACTTATAAAATATTTTTTAGAAGTCTTTGTTTCTTGTGTGTTACAGATGATAATATACAGATGATAATGATATGTTCCTGATACTCTAATCATTTGCACCAGTGAATCTGTTGTTGTATGTGGCAACAACAGTTAGTTAGAGACACGGCTGAAGCCCAGATCTGACAAGTAACTAAAACAGATCTGCACAAACTAAATACAAAAAAGTTATGAAACAGACAATAAAATCCAGTAAATTTGTAGAATAAACTACCAAGTTGAGAGGAAGGATCTTCAGAAACACTGCTGATGCATTTTCAAGGATTTTATTGAAAGTTGAGCATCATAAAAGAACTGTCTGCAGTACAGTCCAGGATTTCCCAGTCAAATTAAAGACCTCCGCTTAATGCAGAGAGAACCCCGAAAAGATGATACGCAGAGGTCAGGCAAATCCCCCTCCTCTCTATTCGGGTGCGGTTTTTATACCCCTAAAACCCTCTACGGGGAGAGAGCAAACGTCGGTTGTTTAGATTCAACATAACCATATAAGCCCCTTTTTTGAACACAGGGTATAGATAGTTCCTCTGATTAATATATCAATGACAGTATGCATATGCAACCGCTACATTCAGTTCAAATAAGGAAATAACTTCATGTACTGGTGGAGTGACGGTAAGCATCTGAACTATGAACACTTGCGGGGAGATATGAACACTGTGTGTCCCCCAAGACACTCTGTAGTCAGAGAAATATACCTCATATTCCCCCCTTGGAAGCCTTTTGGCTTCCACAAAACAGAAATATCCCAGAATAAACACAGAATACATATCAAGAGTAATAATGAGTGAAAACGAAACAATATCATTATCCCAATTATCCTTAGCTCCAAACAACCAGTCAACTTGAGTATTAATACAAACATAATCATGATAAGAGCTTACGCTTACACTAGTTCAAGCCTTGCAATCCATGACCAAATTAAGTCCAACAAAATAACAATAGATAACATACTTAGTGAAATAGCAGTGATCCATCTACAACTTCCAAAACACAAAACAAGGTCGTCACCTCTTACTTTTTGTGTGTCTTCGGTTGGTACCCAACAAAAGCAACAAACAGTGCACATGTGTAGAGTATACCGGACTAGAATGAAAATAATAACAGATGCATGCAATACTGATCTGTTTTAGTCACTGAAAAGATACACAGATATCAGCACCAATGTAGTTTAACACATTCCATCAGTTCTAATCCTCTATTAATTCAAAATTCCGAGAAATACCATACAATTTGCAAATCAAATTTGCTTACCTCAATGTAGCTTTTTATTGTCCAAAAATATAATATAATATAATGATTTAGAATTAGCATTGATTTTCACTATGGACATTCACATATGAATCTTTTTCCCATAGTCCAATGTCCTGCAAACCGAAAGAATGTCTCTGTTGATCGGTCCTCTTCGTTGCTTGATTTACCATTACCTGAGGGTCGAAGTTACTAGCACTTGACCCTACCGTTGGAGGTCAGTCTTTACCACTGCCTCAGGCATAAAGATAGAAAATAGAGGGGAGAGAGACAGACAGAGAAAATGGTGTGAAAACAGAGGTGCAGCCTCTGTTTGAGGAAACACATCTTGTAGGTCGCTTGTCATCCGGTCCTTGTGACATCCTTCCCAGCTGGAACGATGTATCAGATGAAGCTATGAAAGGTTGAGACTCACTTTCACTTGCTGGTCCACATGAAGGCTGCAGTGTTGCCCTTTGCACTCCTTTCACCCCTAATATCTCCGGGATCGTTGGTTTCTTCACCAGGTTTGAGACGAGCGTGCCTAGAGCAACAGCCCCCCTTTGTGCCTGTTCCCCACGGAGATGGTAGGTTCAGAAGGCTCCAAGTGACACCCCACACCAACACCTGGCACTCCTCCTTGCAGTGAGTCTCTCAAATCCAGGTTCAGCAGTCCCTTATGCTTTTGTCCATGTTTCATGCGCCTTGTCCAAAAACCAGATACTGCTCCGGGTCACAACTGGATAAGCTGTCTTTTTCGTACTCTCCATTCCTTGCGACAGCCATCTGGAGCGCTTGGATGTTCATTGCTTTGGATATGCCTCTTGAGATTAGCCCTCTTACGATGGGAATGCAACAACAGCTATGGCCACAGCTGCTCCTTCCCTCTGCCATGTGGCCAGATCAAGGTATTTCTTTCCCACTGAGCAGGCACAAGGGAGTATGATTGAACTCCCTATATCTCCTTTAACTGTAGTCCTTGAACCGAATCGGCTTGATTCTCTTCCGAACCGGCCTCGGGCTCCTTGGTTTGGCTGGCTGAAGACAGACTTCTGGCTCCCTAGTTTCTGTGGGAGATTTCTCCTAGCTCTCAGCAAGGTCTGAGGCTGGATCTGCTGGTTCTGGGTCTGGTTCTCCTGGAGCATATTGGAAGTCGATGGTATCGAACCTTTCACACCGCTCATGGTCCTGGACATGGTCCCCGGCACCATTTGGAGTAGGTGTATGATCATTACTGCTTTTGTCATCATCCTGGTTGCTGAGGTCATCGACCATCGGTTCCTCTTGATGTTGCTCCTGGGAGTCCTTTTGGTCGCTTCCCGTATCCCTCTGTAGCTGCTGCTTGTTTCTGGCATCTTGACGTTGTGGGCGGACCGCTCCCTTCTCTCCGCTGTCCTGTGGTGCTTTGACGCAGTGATTGAAGTGGAACCACGTAGGTGAGCCTTTAATCTGAATCGCGGTCCCAGTGTTGCGGACTACTTCAAATGGCCCTTCTCTGCGTGCGTTGAACCACTTCCTCCGAAAGACTTTCACGAACACCTTGTCCCCGGGTAATATGGTGTCAGCCTTTTTTATCTCCTGTTCCTCCTTTTCCTCCTGTTCCTGTTTTTGGGAGACATAAGACGAAATACTCCGGTGGAGGTTAGTCATGTATTTTACATAAGCCTTCATATCGTCTTCCAACAGGGATAGGCTCGGGCCCTTCCCGCTGGTACGCAAGCTAGGTGTGGGCATGCGTCTGCCTGTTGCCAGCTCGTGAGGCGTCATGCATAGCTCACGCAGCTCGCTAGATCTGCAGACCATTAGTGCAAGCGGAAGACCTTCAACCCAATTAAGCCCCGTGTGTTGGCAAATCTTAATGAGGCGATTTTTAATTACTCCGTTCATTCTTTCACATATACCCTGACTTTGTGGATGGTACACAGCTCCGAGACGTTGTTTAATCATTAGCTTTTGTAAAATCAGTTTCACTGTTTTATCGACAAACTCTTTACCATTATCTGATGAGATTCTATCTGGCAAGCCCCATCGCGGAAAGAATTCTCATCAGAGAAACTTAGCTACTGACTGAGCATCTTTTCTTTTAGTAGGACATGCTTCCACCCATCTACTAAATCTGTCAACTACCACTAGCATGTATCTCTTACCTCCTACAGGGCGAATCATGTCCACATAGTCTATGACCAGTTCCTTCATGGGCCCATTTGGTGTCGGAATGTGTCCTGGTGGAGTTAATATTCCTCTTCTGATGTTATTCTTCAAACAGATAGTACACCTTCCTAGAGCATGGTCAATTTGTTCTAGCAAATATGGTGCCCAAAATCCATATTCTTTTGTGATTTTTCTCCTTACTTCCCCCCTGGCTACATGGGCTTGCTCATGAGCCTCCTGTATCAGCAATCCTAACAGGTCAGGTGGTGCCACCACCAGCCCCTCATGGTTTCTCCACAATCCTGTGGGATCTTGACTAGCTCCCCTAGCCAGCCACAATTGTTTGTCCACTGTATTGGCCCCATCTTGCATCAACAATATGTCTTTGAGAGTGACATTGTCTTCCAATTGCACTTCATGTGTCACCAAAAGGACCTTCCTTGTTTTATCTGCACCAGCAGCTACCTTTGCGGCCTCATCCGCTGCATTGTTGCCTTGTGTAACACGCGATGCATCCGACTTATGTGCTGCACATTTAGCTATGGCAATTTCTTTAGGTTTCATCACAGCATTTAGCAATTTCATGATTTGTGCATGATGTTGTATGGGAGAACCGTCAGACTTCTTAAAACCACGGCCCTTCCACACTGCAGCAAAAAGGTGACAAACCGAATGTGCATAAGCCGAGTCTGTATATATCGTGACACGTTTTCCCTCAGCCATTAGGCAAGCTTGTGTCAGAGCGATCAATTCAGCCAGCTGTGCAGAACACGGCTGTGGAATCGCTTCAGCTTTTTCAGTTACAAAGTCAGAACCTTCTGCTCTGACAATGGCATATCCCGCGCTCAGTTTCTCACCTATCCTATAGCAGGACCCATCAGTCCAGTACTCCAAATCCGGCTCCCAGAGTGGGAGAGCCCTTAGGTCTGCCCTAAGCTTGGAATACTTCTCTGCCTCCATTACACAATCATGTGGTTCCCCATCATCAGGGGTTGGCAGAGTGTCAGCAGGATTAGTTGTGTTACACCTAGTCAAAGTGATGTCCTTTTGTTCTAACAGTCTGTGATAATCCCTAATCTTAGGCACAGTCAAAGTGAATTTGCCATGATTTAGAAGGTTTCTTAGACTGTGGTGGGTCACAATAGTCAATGGGTAGCCCATCGTAAGAGCTGACGCCTTTTCATACATCAGATAAACTCCTGCCAATGCCCTGTAGCATGGCGCAAAGCCCATCTCTACCTCTGAATAGGCAGCAGAGTAGTATGCAACGGGTTGTGGGCTTGTCCCTGTGCCAGTAGGTTGAGCAAGAACGGCGCAGGCATGTCTTCCCTCGGGAGATGAGGAAACATACAACACAAAGTTCTTTGAATAGTCAGGCAGCGCTAAGGCTGGGGCCTCTTGCAATTTTTGTTTGATTGTCTCAAATGCCAGGTGACCTTCCTCTGTCCAGGTAAGATTACAATGTAGCTGGCCACTTCCTGTTTCCTTAATCATAGCCCTCAGAGGTCCTGTGATCTTGGTGTAATTTTCAACCCATGCTGATGAGTACTTGCAGTGTTTTAATTACCTCAGGATCAAACGTGCCCTCTGGTGGCCATGGCTGGTCAATTTCTGCCCATCTTTTATTCCATTTTTTAGATATTTTACCAATCCCTTTTACCAGTGTATTTTTTTCTCCACAATCTCCACGGGAGTCGTAGCCTTAGCCGCTCCCGTCCCCATAGCCACTCTGGGAAAATTGACTCTTAATTTCTTTATCATTTATGTAAGCGAGTGAAAATGCAAGATATCAACCCTTGCCCCACACAATTACACTTAAAACTCAGGGTATCAGCTGATCCCCAAACAATTGGCCTCTAAGATTGTTCAATCAGACACCGTTCTGCACCTCTTCTGGACTCGTTACTCAGCACACCCAAAGGTTTAGTCACTTCAGAATTAACGTGAACCATGCACAAGTTAAAAACAACCATAAATCGATTAACTTTATTAGTGTAGACTCTATTAGTGTTAATGCATGACTTGTGATGCAATCTGCTATACGCAATGTGTATTACTCAATATTTGTAAATTATGAGTGTAGATATTGACATAAATATGCCTGATCCAAATCCTTTTGTCAAGGAGATCAACTTAGTTAACAATTTTTAAATAGACCCAGCAATATACCTGGTGTACATTAAGTTACGGTGCAGCTGTTATGTATTATGTGGTATTTGTGGCTTTCTGAAGGGATACAGTGGACACAAATGTGGCCTTCTTAACTAACTAGAGGACTATTTGATATAAAACTTATATAAAAATGACAATAGTGCTTTATTAAGGCAAATCAGCACAATCTGAAATTGTGGTGGTTAAAATCAATACGAAATCAGCCCAACATTAAAGTATACTCGTTGAGAGGTAATCACCGATCCACCAATGAGCACACAAACCTTTGAACTGATACAAAGACCATGTTGTAGACATTGCCTGCGGAGGATTGGGCTTACAACGAAACACTTTTTCACTACTGTAATGCTGTGAGTGATAAACAGGACACAATGATGATCAATATAACTTATTTGTTTGTTCACTCAATTCATCACACCCACATACAGACCGACTCCCCTACGGGATTACAGGTATGCTTTCAACGTATGTGAACTGTAAGCGATCATGTGTAAATGTCGGTGCTAAAAGGAAATCACTTTAATTATCAAGGCAATCGATTAACTTAGCTTTATTGATAAATGTCTCGGCTAATGACATTAGCTGTGTATTTCTAATATCACACTTTGATCCTTTAAACATTTAATGTTTATTGCTAGATCATCTGTTCAATCCATCAATCTAGCTATCTAGCTATTAATGCTTAATGATTAGCTAGTTGTTCAAGAACCAGTCAATTAATCAGCAAATAAGTCAGTCAGCAATCAGCAAATAAATCAGTCAGCAGTCAGCAAATAAATCAGTCAGCAATCAACAAATAAATCAGTCAGCAATCAGCAAATAAATCAATTAACCAATTAACCAATCAATCAATTATCAATTAGCAAATCAGTCAATCAACCAAATTAACCAACCCGTAAACAATTAACCAATTAACAATAAGTCAATGATCAATCAATTAATTATTAACCAATCATCAATCAACCATAAACCAATTGAAACCAATCGACTGTCACTTGATTATCAGTCAATTAATCAATCAATTAATCAACTAATCAATCAAACAATCAATCAAACAATCAACCGACTGTCAATCAACAATTGAACGAGCAATCCGTCAATCAGTTGGCCAACTAAATACTCAATTAACCAAATAATCAACAGTCAAAACTCAGTTCTTAATACAAGCAGGGATTAACCACTCAATTAAGTAATTTCTCATCAATCAATTAGTCAGTCAATATCAATTAATCATCAATGTCGACTAGATCAATATCATCCAGCCAAATCCTAGATAAATGTACACTGGTTACTCTAGTCAATCAACAATTATCAACAAAGAATCACAGCAGCACTTTCTCATAAACAGCCCACTCTCCAACAGAAGCCAAAAAACAACACTGCATTTAGAAAAACTTAAAGTATGAACAGTCAGGCCAAAGAAACGCATGTGTATATATGTGTATGTCAAATATAAGACAGAACAGATGATTGGAGAGCAAGAGAGAAAGAGGGAAAGAGCCTTGAGTAGTATATCTATGTGTATATGGGGTGTGTAAGTATGTGAGTGTTTATGTTAAATTATGTGTGTGTGTGTGTGTGTGTGTGTGTGTGTGTGTGTGTGTGTGTGTGTGTGTCAGACAGAAATGGAGAAGGAGGAGGGAGACAGTGTGTGTGTCTGTATGCATGTGTGGAGCAAATGTTTATGTAAGAAACATAGGGGAGAGAGAGAAAGAGAGAGAAAAGGGAGGGAGAAAGAGAGAGAGAGAGAGAAACAGGGGGGGCAAAAGAAAAAGAGAGAGACAAAGAGAAAAGAGATGAAGAGTGGGAGATAGGCAGAAAAAGAAACAGGTAGAAAGAAGTGTGAAGAAATGAGTAAATGAGAAAGAGTTTTTATGCCGGCCTTTGATGTCTTGATGTCAAGCCATGGTCTGAAAGTTGCCGCAGGTCAGATCTTTTGTAGGCGTCCTTACGTCCACTCAAATGCAAAAAAACACAGGCATTTAATGTCTTCCTCCTGCTATTACCAGACACACGATTAACCACATACAAACCATGAATCCTAGTGTTAAACCACTCATTTCTCTCATTCCCTCATCAACCACTCCTTTTATTTTATTTTCCAAGATGAAGACACCGTGTGATTGGCTTTAAACTTCTGAATCAAGTTAAATCCCATAGTATTCCAATCTACCAGATTCAATTTAATGAATGGTCCAGGATGGAAATACCATGCGTCCTTTGACTCAGTTCTTCTTCTCTCTTTTTTTTTTTTTTTATGAGCTCAGTTATTCTTTGCTTGAATACTTCACACAATTCAAGCTTCACCGGTATTTTTACTCTTACTTCTTCACAACAGCATTACTAGATTTTGATATTGATCAAATACCAATCTTGCAATGTGTCAAACCTCTAAATTTGTTCGTGTGACTTCATAAAATTCCCCGTTTTTTGTGCCTAGGTCTTCCAATGCCAGAACCGCACACGCAATAGATGCCAAACTTATGTGTGACTTAAAAATACCGTTACACTTTTCTCAACCATGGCAAACACCAAACTGCACACATAAATCTCAGTGTCGCTTTTGTCAAATTTATGCGTGACTACGTTCTACCACCCTTGACGTGCTATGTCAAAACTGCTCAGACTGTACACATAAACTTGAACGACACTTTTGCCAGGTTGTGTGTGCTAAAAAACTTGAGATTTCTCTCTTTTCTAGCCCCGAACAGCTTCAGGACCAGGACTTTGCACACTTCTATAGGAAGCTGTTAGAGCAACACCTTTTTCGGGTGTTGTGTGCTGAAAATTTTGAGAACAAATTCTCTTTTCTAGCCCCAAACAGCTTCAGGACCAGGACTTTGCACACTTCTATAGGAAGCTGTCAGAGCAAAACACCTTTAGTTAAGGTTACACTGTGTTAGGGCTGGTTCAAGTTCAAGTAACAATTAATTTTCCTATGCATGTTATTACTAATCATTCATTAAACAAGCATTAGGATCTGCCAAACAGGGGTTCTCTCTTTAATTTAGAACAGGTTACTGAAAATCCACTCTCACTCAAACACAAGTTCTTTAAATTTGGTTGAAGCTACAATTACCATCAGTCTCACCAGCCGCAGAGGACGGAAAACACAAACATGATCTTCAGACTTACCTCTGAAAAAAATGTCCCCAGCTGGCCAGGCTGGTGTGTTTCTCCCTCCTCGTCCTGGGCTGGCAGTCTGTGGGTTTTTCCTTTTTTTTTTTTTTTTTTTTTTCTCAGCGTCAATTTCCAAATCCTGTTCGTGACGCCACTTTAATGTAGAATAAACTACTGAGCTGAGAGGAAGGATCTTCAGAAACACTGCTGATGCATTTTCAAGGATTTTATTGAAAGTTGAGCATCATAAAAGAACTGTCTGCAGTACAGTCCAGGATTTCCCAGTCAAATTAAAGACCTCCGCTTAATGCAGAGAGAACCCCGAAAAGATGATACGCAGAGGTCAGGCAAATCCCCCTCCTCTCTATTCGGGTGCGGTTTTTATACCCCTAAAACCCTCTACGGGGAGAGAGCAAACGTCGGTTGTTTAGATTCAACATAACCATATAAGCCCCTTTTTTGAACACAGGGTATAGATAGTTCCTCTGATTAATATATCAATGACAGTGTGCATATGCAACCGCTACACTCAGTTCAAATAAGGAAATAACTTCATGTACTGGTGGAGTGACGGTAAGCATCTGAACTATGAACACTTGCGGGGAGATATGCACACTGTGTGTCCCCCAAGACACTCTGTAGTCAGAGAAATATACCTCAAATTGTTGGAAAAAAAAACAACAGTTCAAGAATTTAGCTCCTGAATGAAAATCTGACGAACCATATACACCACGAATGAAGCAATATTTGAGTTGTTTTTGAGTCATGTTTTCAGAGTTTATAGTCTCAACTTTAATGTGACAAAGTAAGAGGAGGATTTTCCTTCCTGAATGAACCAGTGAGCAGACTGAAATATCGGACACAGAAATAAGTGCAGCTATAGCTCATCGCAAATCCAACAAGGCCCCGGGCCCAGAAGGATCCCATCGGAACGCTAGAAAGTAATGAAAGATTCATTGATCCCTGTTCTGCAGGTCTCTGGTGGATCTAGATGCAGAAGAAGCTTTGACTGTGTGGATCGGTCATTCTCATCCAGCTCAGCTACATCTGGCTGTCACACGACTTTATTAAAACAATAGCAGCTCTGTGTAATAAACCAGGAGCGAGAATTAAGATAAATGAAGTCGTGTCCGACCTCGTCGCTTTAGAGCCAAGAACAAGACTCTGAAGCCCAATTAGCTTCTCTTGTTTCTTTATTGAGTTTGATACAGGAAAATGTACAAGTCTTTTTCTGAAGGAGTTATCTAATGCTTGAGTTCCACTTTTACTCTGCAGCTTTCAAAAGGTTATGATTTTATGCAATTTTCAAAACTCTGCTCATAAGAATTAGTCAGGCGCATCTGATTTTTAAGTTACCTCATAAGTTATATTATTCAGCCAATTATATGCAATGAAAGGAAATGAGAAATCATTTCTCTGCGAGACTGCAAAAAGAAACAGATGACATGATAGGAGTGGGACTAATGTATTCCTGTACTCACCTTTCCTAATTAACCCCAGTGAAGGAGGAAATCACTTCAGATTCCATTAAAAAACAAAAGCTGACAGACATGGGGCTGTCTCATGATGTGACTTCTGTCTGATTTCTTTGCTGCAGCAAAGATCTTCAGTTTGTCTCTGAGATGGTGACAAAACCCTCATATTTAAGACTAATTTAAACATTGTTCCATCAGTGAAAACCTACAAACACAAACTGTACCACCTGTTTTTATGCTTTAATCACCACAGACAAGTTTACTTTAGTTTAGTTTGTTTGCACAATAGCAAGAAAGTGACAAGAGCAAAAATAAGAGATTTAAATTTAAAAGGAAAAGACAGTCATAGGAACAAATCCTGAAATATTGAATACAAAGAATAAAGAAAAGAAAAGAAGAAAAAATGAAAATATACATCCACAGGTGCTCCTCCTCCCAGAAGTTAAGAATTACTGTCACTATATTGTATTTATACCAGTTTTTAAAGTGAATCATGTTTGGGCATTATTTTAGTTCCATATAAAGATATATGCCTGGTTGGACCCACCCTTCTACCCCCATCCTACAGCATCTCTACAGACTGAAACATCTTTATAGACTATTATTTCATCATCAGATGGATGTCTGTCAGTCCTGGTCTGTTGTGCATGTAGGGCTATAAATAGTTATTAGTAGCAATTAATAATTATCAAAGATGATTTTTAATTATAAAAATATTAATTAAATTTATTAATTAAAAATTAATAAATTAAAAACGGGGCACCACCGGATGAACCGGACTAATAACTATAATGACCAGTCTCATAAAATTATTACCTTATAATTAGCTTTATGTTAGAACATAAGTTAATAGAAGGTATAAAAAGGGAAGGTGTGAATCCGTACACTAGCCCAATCAACCAGCTCTTTGTGACAATACATGGACAAAATACAAGGAGGCTTCTCTTTAAATACACAAAAGAGTTTATTTACAAACAGTAAACACCTTACAATTAATACTGTTGTCAATATCCTCAACTATAACTAAATGAGTATGGTAACTACAAAGACAGAATAAGCTAAGTATAACAGAGACAAACTAAGTAAACAGTGCAAATAGACAAAACCAAGCCAACAGCAGGGGGTTGTATGTGTGTGTGTGTGTGTGTGTGTGTGTGTGTGTGTGTGTGTGTGTGTGTGTGTGTGTGGGCGTGTGTGTGAGTGGGCGTGTGTGAGTGGGCGTGTGTGAGTGAGTGCGCGCGCGTGAGGTCGCAAAATGGCGGCTACGCCGGGACAAAGTGGGACTCTCAAGATGGCGGCTACGCCAGGAACGGGTGTTACGCCACTAGTGGTCACACTGTGACAATACACCCACGGATACTTGTGTGTGAGACAAGATGGCGACTTGTCCACGACACGTAATCCGAGACAAAGGAAGCGCGGGACTACACTTACGGATACTTGTGGGTGAGACAAGATGGCGACTTGTCCACGGCACGTAATCCGGAGCAAAGAAAAGCACGGGGGCATGCGTAGTGTGGTGCGTGTATGTGTTAATGTAAGTGTGCGAGTGTTCGTAGTAAGCGAGAGGATGGAGAGCGAAGAGGAGAGAGAGAGAGAGAGAGGATGAGAGTGGGAGAGCGAGCGGGAGAGAGAGAGAGAGAGAAGAGAGCGAGCGAGCGGACTCGGCGCTCAATCAGCTGATCACAGTAACAGAATAAACAGCGTAACGGACGCGGCGATCCGTACAAAACAACAAGTGAAAACACTAATAAAACAACAACTAATATTCACTGCCCAGAAGATAACCTCTTACTGTGACGCAGGCTGTAGTTGTGGTGGTCCGGAGCTTGTTGATCCGGGCTTTGTTGGTCCGGAGCTGCAGCACGTCCTCTGCTGACAGTCCGGGGCTAGCGGCACGCTAGTGTCCTCTCACAGTCCGTGGCTCGGAGGGAGAGGGTCGCGACAGGAAAGAAAGGAGGGAAATGTTGTGTCTCAGGTGTCCTTTCATAGGCGGGCGTCGCCTACATCCGCGGGAAACAGCTTGATCCGGGGGGTGACCGTCGATCAATCAGGTAGAAGAAAGTCTCGGCCAGCGAGGATTTCTTCTTACAGGCCTTCTGGAAATGCGCGCAGTAACCGTTCGCTCGGCTGCTGCTCGGTGGGGGCAGGCGGGTTGAGCGAGAGTTGTGTGCTTCCGTTCGTCGTGCCCGTCAGCGCGACTGGAAAGAGCGCAGTTTGCAGGTCCTCCATGCATTTATAACCTTCGTGTCGTCACCGCCCAGTGACGCACTACAGCCAATCAGAGTCCACTTTCTGTGGGACCCCTGCTGGGATTACCTGTGACGTAGTTGCTGGATCCGACGGAAACACGGGTGGCGCTGTTGAGTACCACCCGGGGCTCCTTTGTTTAGGGACACGTGGCAAAGGGGTTTCCTTTGTCTCTTGAGACAAAGGAACTCAAATCAGGCTTCAGGCTTGCCTGCAGGCCTGAAATTCCTCAGGGTGAGGCACAACATGGTCCATCTATAGTCTGTCCGTCCATGGGAGTGGATCTCTCCTTCACTGTGGTTCTCCCCCAGGTTTCTTCTTTCACTGGGTTTTGGAGTTTTTCCTTGTTGAGAAGGAGGTTCTAAGGACGAGGGATGTCTGGGTCACTTTGGACTGGATTCTGTGAAGCACTTTGAGACAACTGTGTTGTAAAATACTATACAAATAAAGTTAATTGAATATATATATATATATATATATATATATATATATATATATTCTGATAGTGTGATTTTTTATTAAATTTCTTCTTAGGGTTAGGGTTACATACATGTTTTTGATTGGTACAATGTTGTGTAGTTTCATCCGTTTTGATTGTAGGAATAATGTGTGTGTGTGTGTGTGTGTGTGTGTGTTGATGAAATCCAGCATTGTGTTATTCGTATGACTTGTTTCTGTAGTTTGGATAGTGAGTATTCCCTAAACCTTTGTGCAGTAAGGTAATACCAGTAAACCGTACAGAACATGGAGCCTTATGATCCAGAAGGTGCTTTGCTTTGTGAATATGGCTAATGTGGGGTTTCCAACGGCTTCTGTCATCTATTGTTACTGTTAGAAATTTGATTTCTTAAACCCTTTCTCTGTTATCACCCCCTATACACTCACCGGCCACTTTATTAGGTCCACCATGCTAGTAACAGGTTGGACCCCCTTTTACCTTCAGAACTGCCTCAATTCTTGGTGGCATAGATTCAACAAGGTGCTGGAAGCATTCCTCAGAGAGTTTGGTCCATATTGACATGATGGCATCACACAGTTGGTGCAGATTTGTCGGCTGCACATCCATGATGCGAATCTCCCGTTCCACCACATCCCAAAGATGCTCTATTGGATTGAGATCTGGTGACTGTGGAGGCCATTTGAGTACAGTGAACTCATTGTCATGTTCAAGAAACCAGTCTGAGATGATTCCAGTTTTATGACATGGTGCATTATCCTGCTGAAAGTAGCATGAGAAGTTGGGTACATTGTGGTCATAAAGGGATGGACATGGTCAGCAACAATACTCAGGTAGGCTGTGGTGTTGCAACGATGCTCAATTGGTACCAAGGGGCCCAAAGAGTGCCAAGAAAATATTCCCCACACCATTACACCACCACCACCAGCCTGAACCGTTGATACAAGGCAGGATGGATCCATGCTTTCATGTTGTTGACGCCAAATTCTGACCCTACCATCCGAATGTCGCAGCAGAAATCGAGACTCATCAGACCAGGCAACGTTTTTCCAATCTTCTATTGTCCAATTTCGATGAGCTTGTGCAAATTGTAGCCTCAGTTTCCTGTTCTTAGCTGAAAGGAGTGGCACCCGGCGTGGTCTTCTGCTGCTGTAGCCCATCTGCCTCAAAGTTGGACGTACTGTGCATTCAGAGATGCTCTTCTGCCTACCTTGGTTGTAACGGGTGGTTATTTGAGTCACTGTTGCCTTTCTATCAGCTCCAACCAGTCTGGCCATTCTCCTCTGACCTCTGGCATCAACAAGGCATTTCCGCCCACAGAACTGCCGCTCACTGGATATTTTTTCTTTTTCGGACCATTCTCTGTAAACCCTAGAGATGGTTGTGCGTGAAAATCCCAGTAGATCAGCAGTTTCTGAATTACTCAGACCAGCCCTTCTAGCACCAACAACCATGCCACGTTCAAAGTCATTCAAATCACCTTTCTTCCCCAAACTGATGCTCGGTTTGAACTGCAGGAGATTGTCTTGACCATGTCTACATGCCTAAATGCACTGAGTTGCCGCCATGTGATTGGCTGATTAGAAATTAAGTGTTAAGGAGCAGTTGGAAAGGTGTACCTAATAAAGTGGCCGGTGAGTGTATGTACTTGTACTTGGTTTATACTAAATATCATATTCTTATGTTTTACTGAGGTTTAGAAAAAAATTGTTAATGTCAAACTATTTTTTATATTACCTAGTTCACTTCTGTTTATCGCGTCTGTTTATTGTATATAATTATTTCCAAGAACTGCTGTAAGTTCTCACTAAACCCTAGGATATTTGTGTCATCAGCTAATAATAATAATTTGAATAATTGTGGTGGCCTATAAATTTCATAATTATATATTATGAACAGTTTTGGGCCTAGCACTGGGCCTTGTGGAACACCACAGACAATCCACCCAGTTTCACAAACTCTTTCCTATTTCTTAGGTAGCTACTGACCCACTCTAGAGCTACTCTCCTTATCCCATATTATTCTAATTTACTTATCAAAAGTTCATGGTTTGTTGTGTTGAATGTTGTTTTTAGGTAAATCAATACTCCAACTGCATATTTTTTGTTATAGTTCTTATCTTTCTCTTTGATACTGCATGCCAGAGAGTACTGTGTGTTTATCAATGAAATTGTCTAATGTGTTAATAAAGAGTCTTTCTCATATTTTTGAGAGTTGTAGGAGTGGAATAGGCCTGTAGTTTGTGAAACTGTGTTTATTTCCAGTTTGTATGATAGTATGACTTTTAATATTATCGTACTGTTGGGTATATTGACCATTCTAGAAAGATAAATCGAAAATGTGATTGAAGGGTTTGGATATCCCTTTAATTTATATCTCCTCTACCGGTTTGATATACCTTGCAATTGGGTTTATTCTAATAAAAGTATTGACTTTGTTCACCACTTGTGCTGGAGCTAGAATTCCTGCAGCTAAGTTGCGTTCAGCATTTACATAAACTTGTTGACTTCATTGACCACTTCGTCTATAATGTTGATCTCTTTTTCCTTATCAATGAATCATGTGGGGTAGTTGACTACCCCACATGATAGTTGACTTGAGCCCTTTCTAATTATTCTTTTTAATATATTCCACATTTCTTTGATATATATATTTTTTACTTTCATATATTAAATATTAGAGGATGGTTTAGATCCACCAACCTCAGGGTTATGGGTCCAGCTCACTTCTGCTGCAACAACTTTCCTGTTAGTTGGAGGGTTTGGCCTTGCACATCCTTGCAATCTACAAACCAGGATTTCTTCCAGATCATTATTTAAATTTAATCATCCGTTCATGGTACCATTTCCAACATTTCCTGAAAGTTTGATGAAAATCTTAGCTGAACTTTTCGAGTTATCTTGCTAACAAACAGACAAACAAAGGCTATATAGGCTAATATTAGCTATAATGTAAAGTTCTGTACAGGATTATCCAATCAATGTTGATGTTTGGTTACAAACATTACTATGTAACATTAGCAGCTACATAGCCTATGAATTCGGGCTTTTGGAGCCATAAAATCATAATGATGTTGCAAGGTAACACATCACAGCAAGAGGTACACCCCATCTGCTGAAAATGCATTTGAGGCGTGTGATGACCTGCTGGCTTGTTGTAGAAGGTAAGTGTGCCATTTCGATGTACCTGGAATAGTAGTCCACTACTATCAAATACTGCTTCCCTTCCAGCTCGCATAAGTCAGCAGCAATCCTCTGCCAGGGTCTGTCTGGCAGGACTGTTGTGATGAGAGGCTCACGCCTCTGCTTAGGTTTGTGCTCTATGCAGAACGTGCACTGCATCACGGTTGTTTTGATGTCGCCACCAATGCCAGGCCACCAGACGGACGTTCTGGCCCTTTCACGGCATTTTGTCAGTCCTTGGTGACCGGTGTGTATTCTTTTCAGAATATCTGCCCTCATTTGTTTTGGAATCACGATTCTGTCATCGTACAGGACTAGGCCCTTCACATCAGACAGATGATGCCTGGCGGAATAGAATGCAGAGAAGGAGGGAAAGTTGTGAGTCTTACGCCAGCCGTTTCGCACACTGGAGATGACCGCTTGAAGATCTGGATCCATCTGCGTTGCTCCTCTTATCTCCTCCAACTTCTCTGATGACATGGGCTTATTTGTCACCACTGTGTCAACATACGCCCTGATGTGGCGCTTCGTCTTATTTCTATTTGTATAGCCCAATTTAACAACACAGTTGCCTCAAAGTGCTTCACAAAATCCAGTCCAAAGTGACCCAGACATCCCCCATCCTTAGACCCTCCTTCTCAGCAAGGAAAAACTCCAAAACCCAGTGGGAAAAAGGAGAAACCTCGAGGAGGACCACAGTGAAGGAGAGATCCACTCCCATGGACGGACAGGCTATAGATGAACCAGGACTGACAGACATCCATCTGATGATGAAGTAATGGTCTATAAAGATGTTTCAGTCTGTAGAGATGCCGTAGGGTGGGGGCAGAAGGGGGGGTCCAACCAGGCAGGTGAAGGAGTAGGTTCATCAGGGGCCTCCATGAGTCACATCAGGAGTCGTCATTGTTGGGCCTCGTGCGGATGATATGAAACAGTATTCACTCCCCCGAAGGGGAGTGGGGAGAGGGACTCCCCAGGACCAGGACTAGGTTCATCAGGGGCCTCCATGAGTCACATCAGGAGTCGTCATCATTGGGCCTTGTGTGGTTGAACTGAAACAGTAGCAGGGAGAAGGACTCTGGGTGAATAGTGATGTAAAGACCAAGTATAAACTAGATACTGTTTATTAATGACAGTGGTACATGGTGCCAGAAAGAGATGATAGAGCTCAATGCACTGTACTTCCCCTGGCATTCTCACTCCTAGGACAGCTTAGATTGAACTTTTGAAACAGAGATTTGAAACAGAAATGTTTTCAGTCTAACCTTAAATGCACAGACTGTGTCGGCCTCTTTAATAGTAGTTGGGAATTGGTTCCATAAAACAGGGGCTTGGTAACTAAAGGCTCTAGCTCCTACTGTGCTTTTATGGACTTGTGGAACTACCTGCATCTGCATCTTTAAGATAAGAGGGGCCCATACCATTAATGGTTTTATAAGTGAAGAGTAGGATTTTAAATTTAATTCTGAACTCAACAGGAACGTCTCTGACTCTTTCTCATGGGTCAGGGGGCTCCCTGACAGTGCATTTCCTGGAACATGGACAGCTGTCACATTAAACGGCACAAGGTGCATTAAAAGTCTCTGACACCACACCAGCGCTCTGTCTAGGTCACATGCATTTATCAATGGGACTAGTGGCTTGTGGTCTGTCTGGAGGCAAAAACTGTCCAGCCCCTGTACATAGTGTACAAAACGTTCACACGACCACACAGCTGCCAAGCACTCCTTTTCTATCTGGGAGTAACGTTTCTCTGACTCTGTAAGTGTGCGTGAGCAGAAAGCAACTGGTCTCAACTCACCACTGTCACTCCTGAAGTAGTGTGGCACCCAGGCCATAGCTGCTGGCATCCGCGCTGACGACAGTGCGACGGTTGGAGTCGTAGTAAGCCAGTGCTGGGGCTGATGAGAGCATGTCTTTGGCTTTCACCTTATTTTTATCTGGTTTCATGCCCTCTGCGCTGATTATGTGTCCGAAGTAGCTGATCTCTGACTCATTAAAACAACACTTTGCTTTGTTTAATTTCAGTCCAGACCGCCTGATGGTCTGGAGGACTGCGTTCAGCCACCTGTTGTGCTCCTGCTCATCCGCACCATAGATGAGTATATCGTCCATCACGACCACCACTCCGCGATGGTCCCTGAGCAGGTCAGTCATCAGTCCAGAGATCCAGAGATCCTGAATGCACTCCAGCTCACCTTCAACCTTGGGTAGGAGGGAAAACGGCACTCGGTGGGGTGTTGCAGTGGCATAAGGCTCAGCATCAGGTTTCAGTTCAATTTTAACTGGATCACACTGTAAGAGGCCTATTTCCCCAAATATGTCGTCATTGTCCACCACAGTGCTGACTGCATTGAGTCTTTTCACTAGGCCCATTCTTTTGGCCAGTCCTCCCCCCAGTAGGTTCTGTGCGAACTGTCCTTTAATTACTGTTATCCAGAATACTCCAGGCATACTTCTGGCCCTTGTGCAGGCTAGAGGCCAGGAATCTGCCTATGCACTCCACTTCCCCTCCTGGGCTTGTGGCACTGACTGTCGTCTTAACTAATTGGGGCTTGTGTGGCAGTTTGTTGTATGTTTTCTCTGCCATTACAGTAATGTCCGCCCCTGTATCAATTTTAAAGTCAACTAGACTATTGTGAATGGGAAGTGTGACATGCCAATCATCATTGAAATCTGGTTGCTCCACTACTGTGTGTGCCTGATTTGTCACTGTTCCAATGAAGAATGTTTGATCATCGTCATCAATTTGTTCGTGTGTCACGGCCATTAACTGTTTAGTCATTTTGGTTTTGCAACGTTCAGTGTCCAAGCTTACTGCATCGTTGGCATTTCTTGTCATGTGCAGGGCAACTTTCACTTTTCACATGTGTCCTGCCGCACCGCGAGCATCCATTTTCTTTCGGACCGTTTTGTCCATCTCGACGCCGCCTGCCCTTGCCGCGCTTCCAGCCTGACTGTTCCGTCTGCCTCACCGCATTCACTGAGCACTCTCCTCGCTCCACGCTCTGCTTTTTAATCTGTTCGCTCTGTCGAGCTAGCTGGATAGCTTTCTCCAGCGTGAGATCTGCCTCAAGCTGCAGTTTTTGGGAGACTTTGTTATCTTGAATGCCAATGACAAGGCGGTCTCTTATCTGTTCATCCTTTGTTATGCCAAATTCACAATACTGGGCTAACTCATAAAGGCTCCTCATGAAAGATTCCACAATTTCCCCTGCCTTCTATACACGCTTGTGGAAGCAGGCTAGGTCATGAATTACGTTGCGCCTAGGCACGAAGTGTTCATCAAACTTTGCTATAATTATCTCGTAGTCGAGGTCTGGGTGATCACTCTCATCGTCCTCAGTATACACAAACGATTCATAAATTGGCTCTGCTTCTCTCCCCATCAAATACAGCAGAGAGTTAACTTGTACCTCACCGCTCTCTTTGTTGAGCTTGGAAACCACTCGAAACCTGTCGAATCGGTGCCTCCACACTGGCCATTTGGCTGGCTGGGTAAAGTTAAACTGTTCCGGTGGTCCAAACTTGGCCATCTTCGTTGCTTTAGCGTTCAGTCCGTGACTTCTGACACCATGTCACGATACACACCGGATTGTCTGTCGTGGTCTTTTTATTTAATAGCAGGAGCATGTTGCACTACAGCCAACTGTTCAACTGTTTTCCATTTAACCATTTAACCCGGAACTACCACTACGTCACTACGTCATATACTAAACATGCGCAACTGATAAACATATCATTGGGCACATACGTGCATCTCACCACAATGATGTTATGAGTAATTTGTTTACCTGTGAATGAGCGATGACAAAAGCTTAGCACAGATTAGCTAATGAATGCAGCAGCAGTCATGAACCCAGGAACAAGCATTGGCGTGGCCTGTTCTCTGGAGGCGTGGCCTGTTTTCTGCGTGACCTGTTCTCTGGGGCTGTGGCCTGTTCTCTGGGGGTGTGGCCTGTTCTCTGGAGGCATGGCCTGTTCTCTGGGGGTGTGGCCTGTTCTCTGGGGTTGTGTCCTGTTCTCTGGGGGTGTGGTCTGTTCTCTGGGGATGTGTCCTGTTCTCTGGAGGCATGGCCTGTTCTATGGGGGTGTGGCCTGTTCTCTGGGGGTGTGGCCTGTTCTCTGGGGTTGTGTTCTGTTCTCTGGGGGTGTGGCCTGTTCTCTGGGGATGTGTCCTGTTCTCTGGAGGCATGGCCTGTTCTATGGGGGTGTGGCCTGTTCTCTGGGGGTGTGGCCTGTTCTCTGGGGTTGTGTTCTGTTCTCTGGGGGTGTGGCCTGTTCTCTGGGGATGTGTCCTGTTCTCTGGAGGCATGGCCTGTTCTATGGGGGTTGTGGCCTGTTCTCTGGGGATGTGTCCTGTTCTCTGGAGGCATGGCCTGTTCTATGGGGGTTGTGGCTGTTCTCTGGAGGCGAGGCCTCAGGGGGAGTCTGGAGTAAGGAGGTTGGCCTTGTGAGTTGTCTTTTTTCTAAATGCTGCCTGCATTTTCCAGGATCATCCATCCTACCTTTAAGTTAGAAATATGTAAAGAACTATTGACAGCATTTACAGTTTATTATTTGAAGTTTTATTAAAATATTAAACATATCTTATTTCCAGGTTGCCAAAGGAAATGCTTTTTTTTTTTTTTTTTAGTCTCCAGGAAATGATCAGACGTGTCTCTAATAACACAAAATTTCCACATTAAATATATTAATAGAAATAACAGACTTTATGTTTACTCTGACACTTTTCAAGCAACTTTCAGGAGTTTCTGACCCCAAACTACCCACTTCTGTGCAAACTTGAAAATGACAAAGTGAAATGTTTCCTCCAGACAGAGAAATGACCTGCTTCTCCTGTCACTCACCTGCTGGAACAGCAGCATCAACTCTTCCCTCCATCTTTTTCACTGCTATTGTTCTGTTTTGCTTTACTTTGTACTTGTCGAGTTTGACAAGTTTAAGAGTGGATTGAACCGGACCGCCCTCCCACATCAGCTAACAAGGACCAGGGCTGCTGAGGAGCTTCCAGCCCTTAAAGGGAAACTGCAGCATCAGCATGTGTTTGCAGGTGTTGGGAGCTAATATAAAGCGTTTTGGGTCTCCAGAGGGAGCTGCTGTGTGAAATCTGATAAATTGCCTCAACTACGTTTTGACAAGGAAGAAAAATCCATGGAACAAATGGTGAGTCCAACAATATTGGAGAATGAATCCTCTTAAAGGAACTGGGTTTGATGATGGTTCTGTGCATCTCATTAATTCTGAGTCAAAAATGTTGTGTAAAGTACAGAAATAAAAATATTTATTATGCAGGCTGTTATTATTATTATTAATATTATTATGCTACTTGGTTTTAATCACTTTTTACATGTGAATGCAATGATTTATCAGTTTGAGATCATTTAAGTAGACAATTGTAAAGAAAAAAAGAAAAAAATGAAAATATAATAGAATGTAGATAATAGAGTATGAATAAAACGAGTTTATATCAACATTTTGAGTTTGTCTCATTCAACAAATTAATAATTTATATATATCTAGGTGGATGGATGGATGGATGGATGGAGAGATGGATGGAGGATGGATGGATGGAGGATGCATGATAGATGGATGGATGATGGATGGATGGAGGATGGATGATGGATGGATGGATGGATGGAGGATGGATGGATGGAGGATGGATGATGGATGGAGAGATGGATGGATGATGGATGAACGATGGATGGATCCATGAGAAGAAAAGCTTACTGGTGCTAAACTGACAAACCCTGAATGCTTTATGAGCATCTTCATGAAAATGTTTCTGAGATGATCCAGTGACTTGTTTTGGAACATTTTATCTGCTAAACGGTTGAACTGTGTCAGCTCATGATGGACTTTTTGGTTCATGGGTGTCATTTTTCTCAGATCAGGAAATATTTTTTTCTTTTGGTGCATAAATACAGATGTAATATATTATATATAAAGCTGCAATGATTAGTTTCTGACTATCACAATAATCACCAACTATTAATCAATTAGAGCGGGGTCTCAAACTGAATTTACCTGGGGGCCGTTGGTTCCAGGGTCTGGTTGAGGCTGGGACGCATCAGGTTTTTCACACTTTTCCTGAAATTGTCTGTGCTCATCACCAACCTTTCTCTTTACTTCAGGCTTTGAGAAAGGCATGTTTGGGGCTGTGTAATATATATATATATATATATATATATATATATATATATATATATATATAGTGAGACCAATATTCCACTAGGTCTCACTGCTGTGTTGAAGTTTCAGTTTTAGTGTTTAGCTGACGTACAAAGAACGTCATTTCCGCTGGTCTCAGATCAGCTCAGGGTCCTGCCCCCATAGCCAGCACCTGCAAATGACATCACCACGACACAGTTAGTGATTGGTTGAAGGTCAGAAACCATGGAAACACAAAGTGTCAATGTGTTTGTAGTGGCCGTTTAATATTAAATTAAATTAATAAAAAATTTAATAAAGTTTGAAAAGTTCGGCTAGTGGCTAGCATGGAGCTAACGCTAACACAAACACATATTCAGGCTGGTGCTGGGCACCGTGGGCATGGTCACGTTGCCGGTATAGTCCGGGTGCTCAGAAGCTGTCGGCCTTCGAATGACACAGACCGAACTATTTAGCACGGAGGTAGAAGTAATTAGGGGGCAAACTATTATTTGCCCCTTAATTACTTCTGCTTTACTACACCTCCTCTTCTTTGTATTCTTCTTTTTCTTCTTCGCTCACATAAAAAAATACAGGTGAACCGCCAATAACCTCTTCCACTTCCGTTGTGGAGTTTTCTTTTATTTGCAGCATCAACAGCATCCATATCAAACTCATGCGGGCCGCACTAACATTAAAATTTCATATCAAGGTGGGGGCCTCAAATGAGTGTCCGGCGGGACGCATTTGGCCCATGGGCCACGAGTTTGAGTCCCCTGAATTAGAGTCATTTATTCAGTAGAAAATGTGTAAATTCTCTGGTTCCAGCTTCTCTTCTCTGATTATTTCCTGGTTTCTTTAGTCTCTATAATAGTAAACTAATGATCTTTGGGTTGTGGACATCTTTGATGAAAAACTGATCCACATTTTACACCATTTAATGAACCAGACTACTGATCTTTTAATTATTTGAATAATAGATTATTCTACTATCAGAATAGTCGTTAGCTGCAGCTAATGTGTAATATCAGCTTGTTGTGGTGAATGTTGGTGTCACCTGGTTCATTCCTAACCAAACCGAGTCAGTGGCCTGATCCTTCGCTCTAGGTTTTAACCACTGAGGCTCAAGGTTCCATTTTAGGATTCATATAATTCATCTTATACATGCTCCATTTTCAAAAAAATATAATGTCAAAAGCGACTGGACTGAATCCAGGAGCTGAAACAGTGGATGGTAATAAAGTCTCTGGCTCTTCAAACTTCTACCCGAGGTGGAGGAGACACCTACCATCTGACTGCTCTATCATCTACAGATAAAGGTTAGTTTCTCCACTCCAGAAACATCACATTAAAAGTGCTGTCAGTGCAGCCACTATCACTCATATCATCCATTAACATTGACCTTATAAAAGCTGGTGAGTTTACCTGTGGCAGCAAAACATCCATCTCCACAGCTGCTCTGAGATCAGGAGCTGTGGAGCGTTAGTCTGAAAGTAGAAATCTGACTTTAGAAACATCTGAAACACTAAATGAAAACACAGAGTCTGTGCAGATTGTGCAGTTACATATTTGCCATTGTAGGATATTGTAGTGAGACAGTAGGCGGAGCTGTCTCCCTGCAGCCCACACACACACACACACACACACACACACACTAATCAGTGATGGGAAACACCTGAGAGACGCCACCGGAGAGGAGCGTAAAAAGGACACTCAGTTTTGAGGGGGTTTTTGTTTTCTCTCGGTTGTGTGGACTTTCCGCTGTCTGGTGGTTGAGGCCCCGTTGGGTTGGGAGGGGCGCTCGCAGCTGGTTAGGGCTGCCGGCGTGAATAAAGTAAGGCAGGGGAGCTACTCTATGAGTCAGGAGGGGAGGCTGGTTGCCTCCTTTAGATAGCCAGGGCCGGGGCATTAGTGGGGTCGCCAGCCGCCTTCCTCCACAGCCGTCTTTCCCGCAGCACTTCGCCACGGGTGCTGTAGTGGCTCCAGAGCAGAGACAAGCGCCGCCGACAAAGCACTGTTCCCCCGGGGGGTCGGATGGCGCGTTAAGCGAAGACCCCGGGGGGGGTCCTCGCCAACGGGCGAGCTGAGTATTTATTTACATACATTTTTGTGTTTTTGTTTCCTTATTATTGTTTTCTTATGTAATGTTGTATTTGTGTATTTGTGTATTTCTGTATTTTAGATTGCGCGGGGTAGCGGCAGGCTTGGCAACTGGGAGTGAAAGCCTGGGGGAGGAGTAAACAGTATGCGGTTGCTAAGCAACGGTTGCAGTGGTGTGTTATATGGTTAAAGCGTGCAGTGGTGTGGTGTTTGATCAGAGAATGCAGTGACTGCCTTGAAGGTGTGAACTTAAATTGATTGTGGTGTACGCTAGTCTATTTCCTATCTAGCCTTCTTGTGAGGCTCTGTAGTTGTGAATTCCCTCCTGGTTATTTAACCCTGTGTGCTGTAGGCCTAAAGCTGCTCTCTCCTGTGCCTTAATTTAAGACCCCTTTTATGTTCAAATCCTCTGACATTTATTGGTAAATTCCTCCCAAACACTAAACAAGTGTAGTAAACTGAAATGATGCAACCACTTGCTGTATGGTCACAAGGCTACAGGTTATTCAACTAAATGAATGGAAAGAGGCCAGGTTGTTGTTGTTTTTATTTTTGACTTTTTAATAAATACTTTAAAACTTATTCACCTCAAGGGTGACGATAGACCATGGCATGGACAGTAAACAAAATAAAAGTGTAATCCTAGGCTACTGTATGTAAAACACTCATTAGATTTCAAAGGCTTGAACACATTGGCACACACAGCAGGCTATAGCTATTACACACCACACTAGGGGGCAGTGGCGGTGCCACTGAATCACCCAGACTCTTGACCGGGGCTGGGCTACAGGCAGCAGAAATAAAAATAACAAAACAAACAAATAAACAAATATAAGAGGAAAATACTGATGGCTCTCTCACAACCTAAGTATGTTCAACAATAAAATACCTATGGAAAAACAGTGGTCAGATGTAATACATGGATGTATCCACTCTCTAAAAGAGAAACATTCATTCAGACAATCAAGTCAGATGTCGTTCACAAATCTCTTCCCATTTAGGCAGTGCGTTACACATATATGTTAAGCTATACAAATGCCTTCAAAACAGGCTACGCCGCCACAACAGGCCCAGGCAGCGAGAGAGAGAAAGGAAGGCTACCTCCACAGGACCGAAGGCAGAAAGCGACAGCAGTGAACTGCTTCCTAAGCAGGAGGAGAAATATTATTTAGCGGTTGTCTATTAAACTACTAGGCTTAGCTGCCACAACCCACTGAATTATCCCCATATACCTGCGTTGGCGTCGGGCTACACGCCACAGGGTAGGCGAGAGGCGAGGAGAGAGTGGAACTATTCATGCAGGCAAGACGGGAGCCAGAGGCTTCCTAAAATAAACAACTTTTTTTTTAACTATATGTTCATTTCCCGAACTATTAAAACATCACCCCAGAGGTTAGTTAGCCCCATGTACCTACTCAGGCTGCCCCGAATCAACAGGCTGGAAAAGCAGGAAGGAGAGGGGAGACAAGGAAAACCCGGAGCGGCACACTTCCGAAACAAGGGAAATACCTGCACTTGTTATATGTACTCGACCCCAAACGACCAGCCAAAACACAGTATGAAGTGGAGAGAAATGCTTACAAGTGTCTTTTTAAATGCTCAGGCATCAGTCCAAGAGCACAGCTACAAATCACAGCTCTTCACCGGGCTGCGTAAACAGAAAGTTTGAATAATTAACGTGACGTACCGTAGTGCGGTACAACCGCATCAGCTGTGCCAGTGAGTAGCATAAGCTATGAATTTGTGTTCAAGACAAATAAAAAGGAATAAAAGGAAAGCCTACCAGCGTTCTTCCAGCGACAGACAACGAGACCCACGCGCCAAACAATTCAAGTGACCGACATTGTTGGACTAAAAGGAAGCTGCGTAGTCATTACCACCCACAGGTGGGCGTGTGCACCAGCGCTGCGAGTCAGCCCTACCACACAAGGAACTGGACATCACTTTTATTCTTTACTGACAACACATTCTCTCCATTTCTCCCTCTATACTTCAACATTTAGTTTTTTTGATAGATGAGGTGTTTACTGATTATTTTGATATTGTATTTACTTAACACTGTGTGAGTTGGTTCATTCAGGGCCTTTCTGAACAGTTTTTATAACATGCATACAAAAGAAGAGACATTTAAAACAACAACACTGCTTCTTGTTCAGCAGCGTTTTCACCATTTACACCAGTGTCACATTTTAAACTTTTTTCCTCACACTAGGTTTTATTAAAGGTGATATCAGATTTTATATTGCATTTAAATACATAAGAAAAAGTGTAGATTCTGCTGAGATGATCATTTTAACACCTTTGTAAAGGCTCACCAGTGAGCAGAACATGACGTTGGCATGTCTAGAACAGCTGAATGCAGCCATTTCCATGTTACTCAGCAAAACACTTCACATATTTATCTAGATCTAATGCTTTGGTGCGTTTTGATTCAATGTTGAGTTCAGCCAAACTCCATAGTCTCTTTTCTGTCATAGTCAACGACAAATAAGTCTTTATGAGCCTGAGAGATGAAAAACTTCACTCACAGGTAAAACAACCTCTATGTTACACAATCTGAACAGCTCATCAAAAACATCCTGGTATGGGTTCAGAAACTGAGTGACCTCCATTAGAGTGGCAGGACTCTCCTTCTCCAGCTTTGTTCTGTCTAGTCGTCTCCTCGTCTGATGGAACTCGTGTTTAAGATCCTCAACATTTAAAATCATAATCTTCAGCCAATAATAGAACAGCTTCCTCTCTCAAAACATTTGGACTTGACTGATTTAGTGCCTGGACACCCTTGGTGTTAGAAAATCTTCTTCCTATTTCTCCAATCATGTAATCCAGAAGTTGATAGTACACAGAGACACAAAGAGTGTGTTTTCTGTTGGAACTACATGCTGTCCCAAGGTGGAGTGGATGATCCTGAAGCACCGTCATTGTCTGTCTTGGCCTCTTTGGTTTTCTTTGAATTGTATCAGTGTTACTTCGTTGACATAAATTAAGAATTTCATTTCACATTTCCTCAAAAGTGGCTTGATTACGGTACTGGACCAGTGTCTCTTTAAGTGCTTCAAGAAGTTCAACAGCCTCAGCAGAATCCACTGCTGCAGACTGGAGCATGTCTGATGAAAAGTTGGAGTCACTCAGGACCTTTATGAACAGAACAAGACATCCAGCAATACCCACATCAATCTGAGACAATATCCCTCTTGCTTCAACAGCTCTTTGTGGATGGTTCTCAGGTGCGAGCTGTGACAACCCCTCGTGCTCCTGCTCCTCCTCTGTTCTCCCATTACAGGTGTCTTACTCTGCTCTTTGTTACAGCCTCTGGGAGATGGTGGAGGGTGGAGCTGGGAGGGGCTGAGTTACCTGGCCAATCAGGGCAGGGCCTCCAGAAGGCATTAGAGGCCTGACTGCATAGCAGCTCTCTCTCTCTCTCAGCAAGGCCTGCATCTGCCATCTCAGCCATCACCTTTGTGGTTTGCGCATCCTTCAACATCCACCACACATGTTCATACATCCACACACTGCTGACACTACTGATTTTCATACTTACACATTTTAAATACTGTTGGTTGTTTTGGGGGTTATTTCGCATAAATAAAATAGTGGGTTGATGATTATTGTTGTGTGTTGTCTCCCTTCTTGTTGTCTGCCTTGAGCCAGGCAGTAACAAATGGGGGCTCATCCGGGATCCTCTCCCTTTTTTTTTCTAGGGAGAGTTAGGATTGTGTAACCTGGATAAATGGATAGGGAGGTGGTTCACACTGTTGCCAACTTGATTTGCATCACTTTGTAGGTAGATGGCCTGTTGAGGAGCTTGTTTTCATATCTGCTGGTTGATGAGGAATGTGTAATCATTTGGGAACCTAGATTTCTGCCAGATTCCTGCCAGGTATAAGCAATGAGGGGCACAAGAGGTCCCCATTGACCCCATTGATTTTGTTTGAGTTTTTTTTTTTTGTGTGTGTGTTCAGCGTGTGGTTACAGCTGATGCTCTGTGCACTCCATAAGTGTCTAGGTGGCTGTTAGCTTGCTAAGGGTCAACTGGGTTACTGGGCTCTGTGCTTCATTTATCCCGGCCCATGTTGAAATGGCCAGTGGTTCTGATTTTGCTCTCGCTAGTCCAAGTTTACCAGGTAAAGTGCCTGGTGTAGCACTTTCTTTAGCTGGGTTGGGGGCTGGATTGTCTTTTGAACAGCAAAAAGAGCTCCTACTGTTACAATTGCAAAAGTAAGCAAAATTTCAGTGGCTTCCCAGTTAGCAGATGAGTTTGTTTTAACACATGAAGGTAATTTTGGTGACACCTGTGCCCAGGGTGACCCTGTGCGTGGAGAGAGTGGTGGGGTTGCTCACTCCAGCAGTAGGTGTCCATCCATAGGGACAGCAAAATTCCCAGTTAGAGGGGATCGTGGACTGCTGGGTAAGCTGGACTCCAGTTGGGTTTACAAGTATTGTTTTGGTAAAGGTCATTGGAAAAATGAGTGTCTAGTGTTAAAAAAGAAGGATAAGTCAGGTTATTTACTAACCAAACCATACGGGGCTGCGGTGACTGTGGGAGAAGGGGGGTGGGCTAGTGTCATTGCTGCTGTGCAGGCACACACTAGCTCCTCAGAGTGGGGGTGGATCCTGCCGTCGAACTCCATCAGATAGGTTGCCCCAGTAATAAGATTGACCCTGGTTATCTCCCTTTTGTATCTGATGGCTTTGTCTCACTGGTTGGGGGTGAGGACAGAGTTCCTGTGAAAATCGTAAGAGATCCAAGGGTGTTAAATTCATTTATTTTGGACTCAGTGTTACCTTTTTCCACAGAATCTCATAGTGGCACTAGTGTGGGGGTACAAGGTATGGGTTTGATGTTTTTTTCTGCCCCACAGCATGAATTAGAATTATTTTCAGACCTGGTGCATGGTAAGGTGGCAATGACTGTACGCCCAGCCTTGCCTATGGGGGGGATACAGGTCATTCTAGGAAATGATCTGGCGGGTGCCCGTGTGTGGCCTGATTCTCCTGCTCAGTTGGTCTCTCCTATTTCCCAGGTCAAGGTTCCTGACTCTTCCAACCCTTCTCGAACCACACCCAGCTGTGTAGCAATATGTGCTATGTGCCGTGCAGGTGATTCTGGTCTGGATAATCAAGATAGGAAAAGTGCAGTTTTATCTCAAACACCTGTTTTCCCTCTGTCTATGTCTTCCAGTGACTCGGTGAAGGAGCAAAGGAATGATTCCACACTTCAGGCTCTTTATAGTCACGTACTTCCAGAAAATGAGGTTGAGAGTGCAGCCCATGGATACTTTCTCCAGTATGGCCTGTTAGTAAGAAAGTGGGTTCCTCAGGGGGACTGTTTTGTGGGGGATGCAGTTTTGCAGGTTGTTGTGCCTTCCTCAGTGCGACAGACTACTTGAGGCTGTGCATGATGGAATAGCAGGTCATTTAGGAGTAAGGAAAACTTATGATAGGGTTTTGAGGCATTTCTACTGGCCTTGGTTAAAGAGGGATGTCTCTGCCTTTATTAAAACTTGCCACCCCTGTCAGCTCACAGGGAAGCCAAATCAGTCCATAAAGCCTTCCCCTTTGTACCCAATTCCGGTTGTCCATCAGTCCTTCGAGCACCTTCTTATTGAGTGGGACCCTTGCCACGTTCAAAAGCTGGTAGCAATTTTTTGCTTACAGTGTTGTGTCAGGCTACCCGCTATCCAGCTACCCCCTTAAAAATATTACAACAAAGTCTGTGGTCAAAGCTTTGACACGGTTGATTTCCATTTTTGGTGTCCCAAAGGTGATACAATCGGATCAAGGCTCTAATTTCTGCTGCAAAATGTTCACCAAGGTGCTCAAAGGTCAAACACTCCCAGTCGAGCACTTACCATCCCCAGAGCCAAGGAGCTCTGGAGAGGTTTCATTAAACCCTCAAACATCTTCTCCGTGCCTATTCCACGGAGTTGGAGCGTGATTAGGAGGGTTATCCTGGTTGCTGTTGGCTGCAAGGGAGGTTTTACAGGAGAGTTTAGGTTTTAGCCCTAATGACCTGGTTTTTGGCCACACCATTCGTGGCCCACTAGCCTCCTTATAGACAAGGGGTTTAAAAAAAGAATGCAACTGGACTTTTTCTTTGAGCTTGAAGACGTTTCACCTTTCATCCGAAAGGCTTCTTCAGTTCTAGCCTGATGATGGAAACCAGGAGCTATATCTCTGGATCACAGAGGGTGGAGCTATAGACCACACCTCCCATCCCATAACAAAGGGTCACATAGGTCACCCTTCAAGGTGTGAATTTGGATGAGAATCGTTGTGGTAACGACTCTCATTCCAATTCAAGATGTGACTTGGAATGAGAGTCGTGGTCACATGATCCAGAGAAAGAGTCCTGCTCTGATGGTGAAGAGCAGTTAAACTTCCTGGAATGAGATCTCAAGGCAGGAGACCTTGAATTGGAACCTTGAATTGGAATGAGAGTCGTTACCACAACGACTCTCATCCAAATTCACATCTTGAAGGGTGACCTATGTGACCCTTTGTTATGGGATGCGAGGTGTGGTCTATAGCTCCACCCTCTGTGATCCAGAGATATAGCTCCTGGTTTCCATCATCAGGCTAGAACTGAAGAAGCCTTTTGGATGAAAGGTGAAACGTCTTCAAGCTCAAAGAAAAAGTCCAGTTACCTACTTTTAAACCCCTTGACTACAATGACCTGGATGAGTGAGAATCTACACAGATAGCCTCCTTGTATAGTGATTGGAAGATTGACAAGGCCCCAAAAACCTGATAGATTATGTGAATGGCTTCAGACAGCAGCTGTATTTTGCAAATAAAATGGCAAGAAAAAAACTGCAGGCAGCTCAGACTAAAATGAAGAGTCTGTATGATCGTCGGGGTGAGCACAGGGAGTTTAGCCCTGGGGATCAGATTCTTGCCCTTTTGCCTGTAGTTTTCTCTCTGTCTCAAGCCAACTTCTCAGGCCCGTATACAGTGGCCCGAAAGGTGTCAGAGTTGAACTATTTAATATCAACTCCTGACAGGAGAAAGTCTAAGCAATTGTGTCATGTTAATTTGTTGAAGCCCTATTTTGCTCGACCCTGTTTCCGGGCCATCACTTTCCTCTGCTGCTGCTGTGGCGGCAGTAGATTTCTCTCCTCTGGACTCAGTAGGAGAGAGTGAGGAGGGATTTGAGGCTCCGGATGATGGAATTCTGAGAGGTCGTCTTAAAAATTCAGAGTCACTGGAAAATCTTGATGGGATTTTGAATAATTTGCGAATTTACAATGCGAAAAGATCTGGGGGAGCTAGTTAAGAGCTATGCCTGCCTGTTTGGCGATACTCCATCTTGTATTCATCTTATTGAACACAACATTGATGTAGGTGACTGATGTAGGTGGCTATCAGACAGTGCTTTTATCGCATCTCTCCCGACAAATGCAAACACCTCGAGGCAGAGCTCACATATATGCTAGAAACTGGTATAGCACAGCCGTGTGCTTCTAGTTGGTCCTCTCTGTGCCTTCTTGTGAATAAACTGGATGGTACTTTTAGACCATGTACTGATTTGCAGAAGGTAAATGAAGTGACAAAGCCTGATTCTTTTCCACTCCCCCGCATGGAGGATTGCGTTGATCAGGTAAGGTCTGCCAAATTTGTCAGCCAATTTGGCCTGTTGAAAGGTTACTGGCAGGTCCCTTTGACCCCTAGAGCTAGGGAGATTGCAGCGTTTATAACACAGAGCGGGTTGTATTCATAGACTGCAATGCCTTTTGGTTTACGAAATACTCTAGCCATCTTCCAGCGCCTAATGAACAAGGTGGTTTCGGGCTGGAATTGGAATCCTGGAAGGATGTGCTGTGTATCTGGACGATGTTGTGATTTACAGTGATACATGGATTGATCGCCTGAAGCACATCAAAGCACAGTTTGATTGGTTGTCTTGGGCGTTATTGATGATTGAACCTTGCTAAATGCGAGTTTGTTAAAGCAACAGTCACCTACCTAGGCAAAGTGGTGGGCCAGGCCCTGGTACATCCTGTGAGGGCAAAGGTGCTGGCGGTTGACCAGTTTCCAGTTCTGACAACCAAGAAGGAGCTCTCTCGCTTCCTTGGGATGGTGGGTTACTATCAGGGGTTTTGCAAAGATTTTTCTACAGTAGTTGCTCCACTCACTTCTCTTCTTAGCTCAAAGGTGAGGTTTGAATGGACTCCTGTTTGTCAAGTTGCTTCTGAATCTGTTAAGTGTCCCTTGTGCTCTGCCCCTGTCTTAGCTGCTCCACAGATGGATCAACCATTTATATTGTATGTGGATGCTAGCAAGGTTGGTGCTGGTGCAGTCCTCATGCAGACCAACGACAAAGGCATAGACTCTCCTGTAAGTTACTTCTCAAAAAAATTCAATACCCACCGGCTGAATTATTCCATCATTGAAAAGGAGGCACTGGCTCTCATTTGGGCACTGAGGCACTTTGAGGTTTATGTGGGAGGTGGGGGGACACCGTTAGTGGTATACGCTGACAGCGTCTTATGCGATGGTGTCTGTTCCTCCAGCCATTCAATTTAGATATTTGGCATGTGAAGGGGGTTGAAAATAAGATGGCTGATGCCATGTCTCGTGCCATACCTGCTTTAATGATGTTATCCCTGCAGTGTCTCTCCCTGTCCATTCTGGCTGAGCCTCTCTTAAAATGGGGGTGTGACAACCCCTCGTGCTCCTGCTCCTCCTCCGTTCTCCCATTGGAGCTCCCTTGGTGCACCATCATCTACTATAACTAAGTTCAAGCAGTGTGCCCTACAGTGAACATAGAAGGCATGTTTAGCTACTTTTATTTTTTCTTGAACACCTGCATGTGCCCCATGCATCACTGCCGCACCATCATAGCCCTGGCCTACAATGTTTTCCTTGTACTCCAGCCCATGTTTCTCAAGGAACCATATAATCTTGTCACTTAACCTCTTCCCCTCTAGGCCTATTTATCAGTCTACCTCTAGAAAATTACATGTCCAGACTTAATGCAGTATATCTCTACAAATACAGGGGTTTTCTGAATGATCTTGGGTTTAAAATAAAGCTAACACCTGGGGTAGTTGTAGAAGTCCCAGGATCTATTTAAAATGTACAGTGTTAAAGTACAACCAGGTAGAATGAAGTAAAAAAGTGGAAAAAAAATGCTATTTAGGTTGGAAATCACCTGAAAATCATGTGATCCTTACTGATCCATGGATCAGTAAAATAAAGTGTTATAAGTAATTGCACAAATGTTCAGCCTTATAAGATGAACCAGACTGATTTTAGAGATGTTTTAGTTCAGGTGTGTCCAGGCGGATCTGATTTTGGCACATTTAGGCACATTTGGCACATCCTCACACATTACAATAATAATGACATATCTATCATATAATTACCTATATAATTATATACAAGTACCATGATACATTATATATAATAATACTATATAATATACTATATAATAATAATTATCTATCTATTTCTGGGCACATATGCGTTGAGCTGGGCTGTGTGTGTAAAGCTGGACATGAGGAGGAACAGACAGTGATATCAGTGATATAAGTGTCATAGCCAATAGAATCGAGTCATGTGGTCTAATCTGACGTATCACGCACCAGAGGGACACGTCAGGGTGTGTTTTACAAAGATAGGTGATACGGAGCGACTTCACACTCTGTAACTAATCTGGTCTCTGACTTATAAACAGCTGGAATTGAATAAAAATGACTTCAAAATGATGAAGAAGGTTTAGAAGCAGCAGACTGCAGCGTTTTTATGAGTCCAACACAACACAACAGTTTTTATAGAAAAATAGCAGAGATAAGACATAATTTATCATTATATCGGTAAAAAGAAAACGTTTTTCTGGCGGTTCATGGAAAGACTGAGGAGTGAATGCTCATCTTATAGAGACAAGCTTGGTACCTCTGTGTAGATTAGAGTGTGAGTTTTCTAACAACACCCTGTTTACTGATGGAGAATATGCTGTTGGAGAAATATCATCACGAAAATACAGAAAGTTACACATTCATGTTTCACTATGTGCTCATATTATTGTTTAGTGTTGAAGCTATGTTTTGTTTAGTGCTGTCAGTCGATTAAAAAAATGTATCGAATTAATTACAGGATTTTGTAATTAATTAAATGAATTAATCAAATTTTAATGTCATATCTGCTAAAGGTCTCCTGATAAAGAATTTGAATTCTAAGATATTAATAAATTGCAGTGCATGACTAATCGAATACAGTAAGAAGAAAAGATCTGAAATCCAATTTTTTATTGGTATAAATATAAAATGACTTACTAGTACTAGTTTTGTTATGCTAATAATGGTTGATATAAACTTGTAGCTGAGTTTGTCATCGACATTTTGGTGTGTTACATGAACATATTGGTGCTAGTCGGCGTAACAAGAAGGATAAATAAATGACAGCCCCCACTGGTGGAGGCCCTCGGGGGGAACAGGTTAAAGCCTCAACTCTGTCAGAACCACAGCTCCATCAGAACCACGGCTCTATCAGACCCACGGTTCCATCAGAACCTCAGGGTCACCTTTAGAAAGTGCTGCAGCAGCAGCTGATCACAGCAGCACCTGCAGCAGAGATTTATCACCACAAATAAGATCAAAATGGGTCAAACTACAGACTAGTGCTCCTCCTACTCTGACGTCACGTCCGGTGAGTGTGTTACGTTTGCCTGTTGTTGTTGTTGTTGCTAGACGCTCTCTTGTTTAGCGCTCCTTCATTGTGAATTAATCTATCAATTAATTACAATTCAGAGCACTTAGTGATTATCTGAATTAGAGAGCTAAACAATAGTGTTTGACCTTAATCAAAAGGTTTTTTTTACTAAACGCATCTCTTCTACTAGCATTAGCTACTAGCCTTGCTCTACCGAATCATGGCTAGCCCTCTGCTCTCTCCCTCCCGTCTCTTCTGCTCCATGTGCTGTATGTTCAGTGAGTTCCCGGCCTCCTTTACTGAGTCAAAGTGAAAGTCAGCTTTATCATCAATTCTTCACATGCTAGAGACATACAAAGAATCGAAAGTATGTTTCTACTATCCCGTGTGTGGACAAGAACATTAACATTAAACATTTGACATTTGACAAGGACCAGACAGTATGCAGACAGTATGCGGGACACAATGTGGAGACAATGTACAAGACAATGTACGAGACAATATGATGTGGAGGGCTGTAGGTATTTGTGTTGTTTTGCTGTCCTGAGTGTAAAAAGTAAAAAATGATAAATTAGCTGTCCTGAGTAAAAAAAGTAATAAGTTAGCAGTTGTAAATAAATAAGGTTAGTCCTGGTGCAAAAAGGTGCAAGATGGTGTGAAAAAGTCTGTAGTGCAAAGACTGCATGTAGTGCAAGACAAAGGTGATGATGGGCATGTGGGGTTTGCAAGGCGTAGTGCAAGCAGTGTGTCAGATGGGGGAGCCAGGTGGGTTTAAGACTGGTTATTCTATGGGGGGTGATTGTTCTTTGGCAGTCTTGGCCTGGCGGATGCTAGATAGATGGCTTCCTAGCATCCTTGGAGCGTGGTTGGTGGGGTTTGCAGGTGGGGGGAGGAGAGAGGGGATAGCCGAGGTGGGGGGAGAGTGGGAAGAGTGTTCAGCATTCTGATGGCCTGGTGGATGAAGCTGTTTTTGAGTCTGGTGGTGCGGGAACGGAGGCTCCTGTATCTCCTCCCAGACGGCAGGAGGCTGAACAGGTTGTGTGCAGGGTGGCTTGCATCACTGACAATAGTGAGTGCTTTGCGAGTGAGGCGGGTGGTGTAAATGTCTTGCAGGGAGGGGTCTTACTGACGTTCAGCAGGAGGTTGTTGTCTCTACACCACTTGGTCAGCAGGTCTACCTCTTCCCTGTAGTGTGTCTCGTCACCCTTGGTGATGAGATACCGACACGTACTGCTTGCGGTCTCTGGCTGAGGAAGTCTAGCAGCCAGTTGCAGAGGGAAGTGCTGAGGCCTAGCTTGTCTAGTTTGCAGATGAGTTGCTATGGTATGATAGTGTTGAATGCTGAACTGAAGTCTATGAACAGCATTCTCACATGTGTGTCCTTTTTCTCTAGGTGGGTGAGGGCAGGGTGGAGGGCAGAGCAGATTGCATCCTCTGTGGAGCGTTTGGCTCGGTATGCAAATTGGTAGGGGTCCAGTGTGGGGGGGAGGATGGATTTAATGTGTGCCATGACTAGCCGTTCGAAGCACTTTATGATGATAGGCGTCAATGTCACAGCACGGTAATCATTAAAGCAGGATGGTGATGATTTCTTTGGCACGGGTACGATGGTTGCGGCTTTGAAGAATGATGAGACAGTGGCTTGCTCCAGAGAGGTGTTAAAGATGTCTGTGAAGACATCCTTTAGCTCCTCTGCGCAGTCCTTTAGTACCCAGCCCGGGATATTGTCTGGTCCTGCAGCCTTGCGTGGGTTGATGGTGGTGAGTGTCCTCTTCACGCTGGCGGCAGACAGGCACAGGGTGTGGTCATGGGGGGGGGGGGTGGTTTTCTGTGGGTGGTTATTGTTCTGTGCTTCAAAGCGTGCGAAGAAGCAGTTTAGATCGTTTAGCAGAGAGGTGAGAGGATAGGAGTAGCTGTAGAAAGTGTAGCTTGGTGTCAGGGCTGGAGGCCAGGGTGTCTGAGTTAGAGGCATGGCTCTGTGTTTTGGAGGCTAAGCCTAGCTTTAGCCAGGTAGCAGCAGAGACCGCATGTCGTGCCTGCAGCAGTAGAAGCGTGGTTAGCCCTCCAGTGAGTCCCATGCAGCCAGATAAGAGCAATGGATTTGTGACAGTCCGGGGGAAACGTAGTGCTAAGTGCAAACACGTAGTGCACCAACAGCTTCATGTCAGTAACAGGTTTGATCCTCTCAGTGCCACACGGGCTGAACCAGACACACTCATAATTGGAAGTTCTATAGTCAGAGACGTGAAGCACCCAGCGGCGTCTGTTAGGTGTTATCCAGGGGCCAGAGTCGGTGACATCGAAGGTAACCTTAGGCTCTTAAAGCAGAGTAGGGCTAGATTCCGCCGCATCGTGATCCATGCAGGTGGTAACGATGCCCGGCGGAGACAATCAGAGATTCTGAAATTAAACATAGAATCGGTGTGTAAACTCACTAAATCGATGACACCGTAGCATTCTCTGGACCCCTGCCCAATCTGGTCAGTGATGAGATGTACTCCCACTTCTCATCCTTTAACCACTGGTTAGGTAGGTGGTGCCCTGAAAACAATATAGTTTTTATTGACAATTGGCGCGCATTTTGGGGAAAGCCCGGGCTCATCCGGAGAGATAGCATCCATCCGACTCAGGAAGGAGCCTCTGTCCTAAGCAGAAATATGGCCCCAAGACTTAGTTTTCCCAAATGACCCGATAGAGTGGGGGCCCGGGCACAGAGTCATAGTGTAAAACACTTCTCTGTAAGTCACTCGTCTCACCCTGAGCTGTCACATATCCCAGGTTCAGGAAAGCAGATAGAGACTGTGTCCATCCCCCGTGTAGCTAACTTTAATAAACCTAACTTTAATAAACCTAGCTTTAATAAACCTAACATTAGAAGGCCTATAAGACAGAGAACAGACAATTTAATAAAAATAATTCCCTGTAGAAACAAAACCAAAGTAACATCCAATAAACTTATAAAATGCGGACTCCTAAACATTAGGTCTATAGCATCTAAATCTCTGCTGGTAAATGATCTGGTCTGTGATTATAAATTGGATATTTTAGCACTAACAGAAACTTGGCTCCAGCAGGATGAGTATGTGAGTCTCAATGAATCCACTCCACCTAGTCATATTAACTTTCATACAGCTAGAAGCACTGGTCGAGGTGGAGGAGTTGCAGTCATCACTCACTCTAGTTTAGGTGTTAGTCCCAAAAATAATCATAATTATCAGTCAGAAACTTTACTTTTATCAATGACTGATTCCAGGCAGACAAACAAAAAACAGTCCTATTTGTAGTTGTTTGTCGCCCTCCTAGTCCTTATTCTGTATTTTTAGCAGAATTCTCTACCTTTCTGTCCAGTATAGTGTTAAACTATGACTAAATTGTAATTGTAGGAGACTTTAACATACATGTTGATAACAATAGTGATTCTCTAAGTAACACTTTTGGCAGCATACTAGATGGAATTGGCTTCACTCAGAATGTAAATAAACCAACCCACAGTCACAGTCACACCCTGGATCTGGTTTTAACTTATGGGATTGAGATTAGTGACCTTGTTGTTCTCCCCCATAATCCAGTTCTTTCAGATCACTGCTTAATTACCTTTTTACCTTAATTACCTGTTTATAATCAATGATAATCCCTCACCAGTAGTTAGAACTCAAATGAAAAGTACATTATGTGACCATTCAGTAAATATATAGAGATAATTCGGCCTAATATTCACCCCCACATATAATTATGAGAACAGCAGCTCAGACATGTTGTGTCCTGCTACATGTGATGAGTTAGTTGAAAATACGATGCACACCCTCAATAGTGCTTTAGACCTGGTAGCCCCATTAAAATGTAAAACTGTTAGACCCAGGACATTATCTCCCTGGTATAATACTGAAACACGTTCCCTTAAAAAAGCTACACGTAAATTAGAGAAGCTATGGCGCCGCTCCCGCACAGATCATTCCCTCAGAGCCTGGAAGAACAGTCTATTGGCTTATAAGCAGGCCCTGCATACGGCAAAAACTAGGTATTATTCATCATTAATAGAAGAAAATAAGACTAACCCCAGATTCCTGTTCAGCACTGTAGCCAGGCTGACCAACAGTCACAGCTCAGTAGATCCATCTATTCCAGTTAGTCTCAGCTGTGATGACTTCTTAAATTTCTGTAATAATAAAATCTTAACTATTAGAGATAAAATAGATCAAATCCTTCCTAACATCAGTGCTGAGGAAGCTCAGGCTGTAGCTTAGAAGCCCCTTTAAACCCAGTAATATTACTGGATAAATTCACCCCTGCAGACCCAGCCCAGTTAACTAAAATCATTATCTCATCTAAGTCAACTACGTGTATTCTAGATCCAATTCCAACTAAACTACTTAAAGAGACGCTGCCCTTAATTATTGATAATATCTTAGATATAATTAACATGTCCCTAATAACTGGATACGTGCCGCAGGCTTTTAAACATGCAGTTATTAAACCACTCTTAAAGAAAAACACTCTTGAGCCAGATATTTTAGTAAATTACAGGCCAATTTCAAATCTACCCTTCCTTTCAAAAGTTCTTGAAAGAGTGGTAGTTCAACAGCTGTGTCAGCACTTACAGGACAATAGTTTATTTGAAGATTTTCAGTCTGGTTTTCGGGCCCATCACAGCACTGAAACAGCACTAGTCAAGGTCACTAATGACTTGTTGCTGGCTGCTGCTGATGGACTGGGCTCGGTTCTGGTCCTGCTGGATCTAAGTGCTGCGTTTGATACAATCGACCACAGCAACTTACTGCAGAGATTGGAACAGGACATTAGAGGATCCGCTCTCTCCTGGTTTAAATCCTATTTATCTCATAGGTTCCAGTTTGTTAGCGTTAACCAGCAATCATCATCATACTAAAGAGTCACCTATGGTGTCCCACAAGGGTCAGTCCTTGGGCCCATTTTGTTTACTCTATATATGCTGCCCTTGGGTAATATTATCAGAAAACATGGTATAAATTTCCACTGCTACGCAGATGACACACACAGCTATACTTATCAATTAAACCCGATCAGATCAGGCTAGTACATAAACTTAGCGCCTGTGTTAGAGACATAAAGACCTGGATGTCTGTTAACTATTTGTTACTTAACCCTGATAAAACAGAAGTTATTATATTAGGCCCTAAAAGTGTTAGAGAGTCCCTCTCTGAGCAACTAGTAACTCTAGATAATGTGAAGATAGCCTCTAGCACCACAGTTAAAAACCTAGGAGTTTTATTTGAGCCAGACTTATCATTTAAAGCTCATATTAATCAAGCCTGTAGAACAGCCTCCTTTCACCTGTGTAACATAGTCAAAATTAGAAATATCCTGTCTAAAAATGATGCTGAAAAACTAATCCATGCGTTTGTTCCATCTAGACTAGATTACTGTAACTTCCTACTCATAGCGTGAGTTTTCAGCTGGTTCAAAACGCAGCGGCTCGTTTATTAACAGGAACTAATAGAAGAGACACATCAGCCCCATACTCCAAGCCCTTCATTGGCTTCCTGTTGAGTTTAGAATTAAATTTAAAATATTACTTCTAACTTATAAAATCATTAATGGTATGGACCCCTCTCATCTTAAAGATGCTCTGGTCCCGTACCATCCAACCAGAACACTTCTCTCTCAGAATGCAGGTCTATTGGTACCGGTAGTTCATAAAAAAAATCCATAAAAGCACAGTAGGAGCTAGAGCCTTTAGTTACCAAGCCCCTGTTTTATGGAACCAACTCCAAACTGATATTAAAGAGGCCGACACAGTCTGTGCATTTAAGGTTAGACTGAAAACATTTCTGTTTCAAAAGGCCTATGGTCAGGGTAGTTAAAGGTAGACTTAAACCCACAGTTCAGTCTAAGCTGCTCTAGGAGTGAGAATGCTGGGGGAAGTACAGTCACTGAGTCCTATCATCTCTTTCTGGTACCATGTACCACTGTCTGTCATTAATAAACAGTATCTAGTTTATACTTGGTCTTTACATCACTATTCACCCAGAGTCCTTCTCCCTGCTACTGTTTCAGTTCAACCACACGAGGCCCAATGATGACGACTCCTGATGTGACTCATGGAGGCCCCTGATGAACCTACTCCTTCACCTGCCTGGTTGGACCCACCCTTCTACCCCCACCCTACAGCATCTCTACAGACTGAAACATCTTTATAGACTATTATTTCGTCATCAGATGGATGTCTGTCAGTCCTGGTCCATCTATAGTCTGTCCGTCCATGGGAGTGGATCTCTCCTTCACTGTGGTTCTCCTCGAGGTTTCTCCTTTCACTGGGTTTTGGAGTTTTTCCTTGTTGAGAAGGAGGGTCTAAGGACAAAGGATGTCTGAGTCACTTTGGACTGGATTCTGTGAAGCACTTTGAGACAACTGTGTTGTAAAATTGGGCTATATAAATAAAAGTGAATTGAATTGAATTAAATGTCACATCAAAATAAATGATGAGGACTATTAAACTCATGAAGATTCTGCTCTGACGACTCAGTGATGAGCAGCAAACCCAGTGATTTTTTTGGAGACTCTGACATGACAACACGTGTGATTCTTCTTCTTCTTAACGGGCCATGTTGCTGTCGTGCATCATCTGAATTATCGTCCCTGTACATCCAGTAAATGAATCACACGTGTCTGATCCTGGTTATACTTAAGCTGTCGATGTTAAATTGATGTATAAAAATATGTAAAAGAACATTTATGGTGTTTTTCTTACTCTCCTAAGATATTCATTGGTCCTACATCGTCCATTACAATAACATGCACATGGATAACTATGCAAATTAGGTAATGACATTATTTAGCTTTAACTTTTAGGAGCCAATAGCATGTTTTACTCCCTGAGGAGCCAGTTATCTGGCATAAAACAGACATAAACAGACATAAACAGTCTTTATCTAGAAAATGTCTTTCTTATCTTTATCATTTGCTGGGGTAAAACTTTTTGCATGTGGAAATATAACAATATTCAAGCATGTTTCATTTCAAAATCAGATATAAACCCATTATATTCACAAAGAGAATAAAAAATAATAAAATAGAATAATAAAAGGAGTGATAACATTCAGTGGTGTCTCATGTTGAAATGTTTGAATATCTGTAGGAGTCAATTGTTGGTTTACTGTTGAAAATATGATTACATCTTCATTATTGCTATCATTACTATTATCGATATGTGTTATGTGTAGTTATTACATGAATATTTTTATTGTTGTAATTGGCATGAATGAACACTATTATTAACATATTGATACAAGTGATCGAGGATCAATAAATAAACTTTTTTGAATAATTTAACTGGACTTTTTCTTTGAGCTTGAAGACGTTTCACCTTTCATCCGAAAGGCTTCTTCAGTTCTAGCCTGATGATGGAAACCATGAGCCATATCTCTGGATGGAGCTATAGACCACACCTCCCATCCCATAACAAAGGGTCTCATAGGTCACCCTTCAAGGTGTGAATTTGGATGAGAGTCGTTGTGGTAACGACTCTCATTCCAATTCAAGGTGTGACTTGGAATGAGAGTCGTGGTCACATGATCCAGAGAGAGAGTCCTGCTCTGATGGTGAAGAGCAGTTAAACTTCCTGGGATGAGATCTCAAGGCAGGATGGTATGTAGCAGATAGGTTATGACGCAGTCCCCCTCCTCTGTTCAAAGTAGGTTGTTCCAAATGGACATAGATGGCCTCTTTCACTCCTCTCTCAAACCACCTGTCCTCCTTATCTAAGATGTGTCTACATCAGTGTCTTTAAAGGAGTGTCCCATTTCCTTCAGATGTAGATGTACTGCTGAGTCCTGTCCTGATGTGGTGGCCCTCCTGTGTTGTGCCATGCGTTTGCGGAGTGGTTGCTTAGTTTCACCAATATATAGATCCGGGCACTCTTCACTGCATTGTACTGCATAAACCACATTGTTGAGATTTTGTCTTGGGGTTTTGTCCTTGGGTTGGACCAGTCTCTGCCTGAGGGTGTTACCAGGCTTGAAATAAACTGGGATGTTATGTTTGCTGAAGATTCTTCTTAGTTTCTCTGAGAGACCAGATACGTACGGCACTACCACATGATTCCTTCTGTTCTTCTTTTTGTCTTCTCCTGTCTTCTATTAATCTTTATTAAATCAAGGTAAATGTGTTATTTTCCCTTTTTATTTTCCTCTTTTTCCTTTTTGTTGTTTTATTTTTACCTTAAATAAAGAAACAAAAGATAATCAATCAATCAATCAACCAATCACACTCAAAAGGCTGCTAGTGGCAGCTGCTGGTCAATGGAATGTCAGCCATTGAATTGTGAAGGTTTATCCTGATGTAACATGTCTGTGGTAAAGGTTTAGAATACGCCATGTTCTGTATATTTATGACATCACATGTTCTTTAAATAGTCTAATAAACACATTAGTTTGAAGCCTATTCCAGCTTGTGTGTATATTGTACTGAGAAACAGCTGCAGCTGCTGCTTCTTTAGAGGATATTTTGAGCAAAGTACGAACTCTCATCTTGTTCATCGTTACTACTCCTGTCCCTCTTGTTCAGGATGTCTTCTCTCTGAGCTCAGTGCATTAAAAACTGAAAGCGTTCTTTGTGTCGAGGCAGAGCGAAGGGAGACAAAACAGCGACAAGTCTTTGAGTGCTACTCCTGAGCTCTTGAAAAGCTGACATCAATGAAATGGAGGAGGGGGCATGAAGCAAAAAGAAAAGTTGACATGAAGAAGTTGTCACTGTTTATTTTTTATGTTGAAATAAAAAAAAATAAATAAAAAAGCTGCCGGAGGCTATGGTGAAGTGCAGGAGGTTTGCTTCTAACAAGCAACCAGCTCTAATTAACTGATTCTCAATGACGCAGCAATAATTCAATTCAATTCAATTTTATTTATAGTCCAAATCACAACACATTTGCCTCCCTGGGCTTCACTAAATTAAATCAGTGACCCAGACATCCTCTGTCCTTAGACCCTCCTTCGTGGCAAAGAAAAACTCCAAAACCCAGTGGGAAAAAGGAGAAACATCAGGTAGAACCACAGTGAAGGAGAGATCCACTCCCATGGATGGACAGGCTATAGATGAACCAGGACTGACAGACATCCATCTGATGATGATTTATCAGTCTGTGAGATGTAAAAATGATTCAGTCTGGAGAGAATCAGGGGCCTTGATAAGTCGCATCAGGAGTCGTCATCATTGGGCCTCATGCAGCTGAACTGAAGCAGTAGCCAGTAGTTTTCAACTCATTTGAGGGTTATCGCAACTGGAAAAAGGCTGCAATGAAAGATGGTGGTTTCTGTTCATTTTACTTCTAACAGCTACAGAAAACAGTGGGGTCACAGGGAATTTCTGTCTATGTTAGACTTGCTGGGTAACCATAACCCCATCATTAAAAAAGACTTGAACAACAAGCTAAAAATGATAAATATACCAGTTAAACAATACAGAATTGAGAACAGAGTGTTTGGCTGCAATGGTCAAAGAGGAAATCATCCAGGAAGTTAAAACAAGCAAGAAGTTTTCAATTATTGTTGTTTACAATGGCGTGGTTCATGAGAGCTTTTCTGGAGTTTGATGTGGCAGAACAGCTGGATGCTGCTGCCTTGACCTGTTCCCCCCGCCGTCTATAAATAATTAATCCTTCTTGTTACGCCAACCAACAAGCACCAATATGTTCATGTAACACACCAAAATGTCGACAAGAAACTCAGCTACAAGTTTATATCAACCATTATTAGATTAACTAAACAGTTTCAGCACTAAACAATAATATGAGCACATAGTGAAACATAAATGTGTAACTTTCTGTATTGTGATCATATTTCTCCAACAGCGTATTCTCAACAGGAAGTAAACAGGAAGTCGTTAGAAAGCTCACACTCTGAGAGGTACCAAGCTTGTCTCTATAAGATGAGCACTCACTCCTCAGTCTTTCCATGAACCGCCAGAAAAACGTTTTCTTTTTACTAATACAATGATAAATTATGTCTTATCTCTGCTATTTTTCTATAAAAACTTGTGTTGGACTCATAAAAACGCTGCAGTCTGCTGCTTCTAAACCTTCTTCATCATTTTGAAGTTATTTTTATTCAATTCCAGGTGTTTATAAGTCAGAGACCAGATTAGTTACAGAGTGTGAAGTCGCTCCGTATCACCTATCTTTGTAAAACACACCCTGACGTGTCCCTCTGGTGCGTGATACGTCAGATTAGACCACATGACGAGATTCTGTTGGCTATGACGCTTCCATAGAGTTGTCAATCACCCAAATTGACCAATAGGATCTCAGATATCACTGTCTGTTCCTCCTCATGTCCAGCTTTACACACACAGCCCAGCTCAATGCATATGTGCCCAGAAATATATAATTATTAGATTAGATAATTATTATTATATAGTATATAATAATGTCAGGTTCAAACAACCTAAAACATTTAAAACACAGACACAAAAAGGAGAAGACAAACGGTTAAGTTTTACTCGCGAGGAGAACAGACAGAGATGTGTTCGGTGGTAAATCTCCACTCTGTTCTGAACAAACTCTGCCGGGCCTCCTCTCTTTATTCCTTAGGGTGGTCCCTAGTTACATCCAAAATTTGCTCTAAGGAATGGGGTAATAAACGGTAATAACGGTCAACAATTTTTACAACAGTGTAATAGACATTTTTCCTTTATGATCTAGCTCTAGGACACAACACAGTTCAAAAGGTCCTCTTGCTTGAGCGTTCCGGTAAGGATTCAGGGGGGTACACATCAGGCAATGGTGGACTCGGGCTGCATGCAGTCTATAGTTCACCAGAACCTGATTCGCCATGGGGCATTGTTAGAGGCGGGATGGGTGGATATCAGGTGTGTGCATGGGGATATTCACAGATATCCTGTGGTGCCGGTGGAAATTCGCTACAAGGGTAAAAAGCATAGTGTGAAGGCTGCGGTTAGTTTCCGCCTGGCGCATCCTCTGATCTTGGGCACGGATTGGCCGGGGTTTGATAAACTAGTGGGGCAATGTGTGGGGGTGTGCTCGCGACCGAGAGGGACAGGGGATATGTGCGATGTGCTTAGCGGTGACGCGAGGTTGTCCGACGCTGCAGACGGGGAGGGGGAGTTGGCGGTGCCTCCACCGGAGGCTCCGCAGGTTCCCGTGTTTGACTCCATGGAAGATTTTCCACTTGAGCAGTCTCGTGACGATACTCTGCGCTTTGCCTTTGACCAAGTGATACGAATTGATGGTCACATGGTGCGCCCTGACGCAGCGCTATCATATCCACATTTTTCTTTGCGCAGGGACAGATTATACAGAGTGAGTCGTGACACTCAGACAGGCGACATAATAACCCAGTTGTTGGTCCCGAAAAGCCGTCGGGAAATAGTTTTCCAGGCGGCTCATTACAACCCGATGGCTGGACACCTGGGATATAATAAAACACTGAACCGGATAATGGCCCGATTCTATTGGCCAGGCATTTGGGCAGATGTGCGCCGCTGGTGTGCATCTTGTCCCGAATGCCAGTTAGTTAACCCACCGGCCGTCCCGAGAGCGCCATTGCACCCATTACCACTGGTTGAGGCCCCATTTGAACGTGTTGGGATGGACCTCATCGGGCCATTTCACCGGAGCGCACGGGGATATCGCTTTGTGTTAGTCCTGGTGGATTACGCAACGCGATATCCAGAGGCAGTGCCGCTGTGCACCATCTCTGCAAAGAGTGTGGCGCAAGCGCTGTTTCAAGTTATCTCCCGAGTCGGGATCCCGAAAGAGATCCTGACTGACCAGGGCACCCAGTTTATGTCACAAACACTGAGAGAACTGTACGGGTTATTGGGCATCAAGTCTATTCGAACCAGCATCTACCACCCTCAAACGGACGGCCTCGTGGAGCGCCTGAATAAGACCTTGAAGTCCATGATCCGTAAGTTTGTGCACGATGATAATCATAATTGGGATAAATGGCTACATCCTCTGTTGTTTGCAGTGCGCGAGGTACCCCAGGCCTCAACGGGATTTTCTCCCTTTGAGCTGCTGTTCGGCAGGAAACCACGGGGGGTTCTGGACCTGGTTAAAGAAAGCTGGGAGGACGGTCCGAGCCCAAGTAAGAACGAAGTTCAATACGTCCTGGACCTGAGAGCAAAACTCCACACACTAGGGCAGTTATCACATGAGAATTTGTTCCGGGCCCAGGAACGTCAGCAGCGGCTGTACAACAGAGGATCGAGGCTAAGACAATTTTCACCGGGAGTGCTTGTATTGCTCCCATCTTCCAACTCCAAATTACTCGCCAAGTGGCAAGGACCCTTTGTGGTCACACGGCGAGTGGGTGACGTTGATTATGAGCTTGTGCGATCTGACAGGGGAGGGGCAACACAGATTTATCACCTCAACCTCCTTAAAGCTTGGAGAGAGGCGGAGCCTGTTTCCCTGGTGACGACAATTAGAGAGAGAGATGAGTTGGGGCCCGAGGTACCAAAATCGACCAATCCTGCCCCGCTCCGTTGTGAAGACCATCTCTCACCGTCCCAGGGAGCAGACATTGCCAGGTTGCAGCAGCGTTACGCTGATGTGTTTTCCCCCCTGCCAGGACGCACAAGCCTTATTCAACACCATATCGAGACTCACCCAGGGGTGACGGTGCGTTCGCGGCCCTATCGGCTACCTGAACACAAGAGAAAAGTGGTTCAGGCTGAATTGAAAGCTATGTTGGAGATGGGTGTAATAGAAGAGTCCAACAGTGCCTGGTGTAGCCCCATCTTTCTTGTAACCAAGAAAGATGGGTCTATCCGGTTCTGTGTGGACTATCGCAAGGTGAATGATGTTTCACAGTTTGACGCCTATCCAATGCCCCGGGTCGACGAACTCCTGGATCGCCTGGGCCCTGCTCGCTTTTTCACGACGCTGGATTTGACCAAGGGCTACTGGCAGATTCCCTTGTCTCCAGAGTCCAAGGGGAAAACGGCCTTCTCCACTCCGTACGGTTTGTACCAATTTGTCACACTTCCGTTAGGGTTGTTCGGAGGCCCCAGCCACATTTCAACGCCTCATGGACCGGGTGCTGCGTCCCCATGCCGCATATGCTGCCGCCTACCTGGATGATGTCATCATCCACAGTAACACCTGGGCGGAGCATGTGCGGCAGGTGGGCGTGGTGCTCGAGTCACTGAGGCAGGCGGGGCTTACGGCCAACCCAAAGAAGTGTGAAGTTGGATGGAGGGAGGTACGGTATCTGGGGTACCACTTGGGCGGCGGGCAGGTGCGTCCACAGGTAGACAAGACAGCAGCGATTGCAGCCTGCCCAAGGCCCAAGACCAAAAAAGAGTCTCCCTCCCTGAAAGGGTGGAACCAACTCCACCCCCAAGGGAAGAAGACATAACACCGTAACAGTTAAGTAACCGCATGCTCTAACCACTCACAACAGCATGCGTTAAACCCTAACTAATCATACCTGACCTGTAAATCTCCATTCCACCCTCCTCAATAACACATTGCATGCTGTAAAGACTGTCAGGGATCGTCTGAGGAAATGTTAAGATCTGCTACCCGCCTTCTCAGATACACCTAGCGTATTGTCTTGGCAGTGCAATACCAATTTCAGTAGACCCGCAGAAATTAGAAATAGGATTCATTCTCAACCTGCCCATCATCGAGAGACCGAACATATACAGGTTGAAGGCAGTGCTGAATGTTGGGTTTTGGAAAGCCAATACACACATTCACATCAAAACACCACCCTTACTTGCCTATCACAACGATCACCCCTCGCCCTATCTTGTCCCCAACTTAAAAATGTGCACGAAAACTAGGGACATCCATTGGGTCTGCCCCAGCAACCCCTTTATTAGAGATGTCACCAATTACCTCTGCGGCTTGAGGACCGAATCCCCTGAGCAAAAATGCCAAGCCAGCATGTCTGTAAAAGACGAGGACATGGAGACCAAAGTAGAACGAGCAGGTAATCGATGGCTTGTAAGCACCCCTGCCACTGACATCCTGATCTCATATGACCGCCATGGCACAGCCACCAGACTGACCCTACCAAATCAGACGGTGTTCCTAACGGTCCCCAAAGGAGCCACCGCCCATATTGGTGACGTCGTCCTCCATCATCTTGAATCTGACAGACACAATGTTGAGATTGAGATTATGGACGCATTTCTGGGTCATAATATCATGATAACTGACTCCCTACAGCAGCAGCTCCTGACTGAAGGGACAAAATTGGTTAAATTAAGCCTTAAACCAACTGGGATAACCACCCAGTTCGGTGATCTCGTGCACAATCGTTACCAAGAAAGCCATGTCAGTTTATCTGCCCTTGGGCTCCTCCTCGGTGGCTGGGTCATCACGGCAGTCATCGCACACCTCATGTACAGACATATCCAAAGGTTACAAGCAAAGCTTGACTCCATCTGCCTAGTGCAACCACGTTTTACACACGGGTCTGTCACCAACACTCGGGTTGACTCCATTCCACTCCAGGGGTCAACCACCTCATCATAACAGCTCCCTCCTCTTTTCTTTCCTCTTCTTTTTCTTTTTTTCCTTTCTGAGCAAACATTTCAAGCGGCAAAGCTGTTGTTATATTGTGTGTTTGTACATGTGTAGAATTGCTAGTTTAGATTAGAAATCTGCCCAGAAGTAGCCTCTGTTCACTGCTAGAGATAACCTCTACTGTACCTTTTCATATGAACTATGAACTATAAACTGTTGGATTACTCTTTTTCTCCATAAAGATTCTCAGGACTGCTCGACCCTTCTGTTGATCAAAGGACTGTGACCCACATCCCACTCCTCCGATCAAAGGGGGATATGTTGTGCCTCGCCCTGAGGAATTTCAGGCCTGCAGGCAAGCCTGAAGCCTGATTTGAGTTCCTTTGTCTCTTGAGACAAAGGAAACTCCTTTGCCACGTGTCCCTAAACAAAGGAGCCCCGGGTGGTACTCAACAGCTCCACCTGTGTTTCCGTCGGATCCAGCAACTACGTCACAGGTAATCCCAGCAGGGGTCCCACAGAAAGCGGACTCTGATTGGCTGTAGTGCGTCACTGGGCGGTGACGACACGAAGGCTATAAATGCATGGAGGACCTGCAAACTGCGCTCTTTCCAGTCGCGCTGACGGGCGCGACGAACGGAAGCACACAACTCTCGCTCAACCCGCCTGCCCACACCGAGCAGCAGCCGAGCGAACGGTTACCGCGCGCATTTCCAGAAGGCCTGTAAGAAGAAATCCTCGCTGGCCGAGACTTTCTTCTACCCGATTGATCGACGGTCACCCCCCGGATCAAGCTGTTTCCCGCGGATGTAGGCGACGCCCGCCTATGAAAGGACACCTGAGACACAACGTTTCCCTCCTTTCTTTCCTGTCGCGACCCTCTCCCTCCGAGCCACGGACTGTGAGAGGACACTAGCGTGCCGCTAGCCCCGGACTGTCAGCAAAGGACGTGCTGCAGCTCTGGACCAACAAAGCCCGGATCGACAAACTCCGGACCACCACAACTACAGCCTGCATCACAGTAAGAGGTTATCTTCTGGGCAGTGAATATTAGTTGTTGTTTTATTAGTGTTTTCACTTGTTGTTTTGTACGGATCGCCGCGTCCGTTGTGCTGTTTATTCTGTTACTGTGATCAGCTGATTGAGCGCCGAGTCCGCTCGCTCGCTCTCTTCTCTCTCTCTCTCTCCCGCTCGCTCTCCCACTCTTATTCTCTCTCTCTCTCCTCTTCGCTCTCCATCCTCTCGCTTACTACGAACACTCGCACACTTACATTAACACATACACGCACCACACTACGCACGCCCCCGTGCTTTTCTTTGCTCCGGATTACGTGCCGTGGACAAGTCGCCATCTTGTCTCACCCACAAGTATCCATAAGTGTAGTCCCGCGCTTTCTTTGTCTCGGATTACGTGTCGTGGACAAGTCGCCATCTTGTCTCACACACAAGTACCCGTGGGTGTATTGTCACAGTGTGACCACTAGTGGCGTAACACCCGTTCCTGGCGTAGCCGCCATCTTGAGAGTCCCACTTTGTCCCGGCGTAGCCGCCATTTTGCGACCTCACACGCGCGCGCACTCACTCACACACGCCCACTCACACACGGCCACTCACACACGCCCACTCACACACGCCCACTCACACACACACACACACACCCACACCCACACATACAACCCCTTGCTGTTGGCTTGGTTTTGTCTATTTACACTGTTTACTTAGTTTGTCTCTGTTATACTTAGCTTATTCTGTCTTTGTAGTTACCATACTCATTTAGTTATAGTTGAGGATATTGACAACAGTAGTAATTGTAAGGTGTTTACTGTTTGTAAATAAACTCTTTTGTGTATTTAAAGAGAAGCCTCCTTGTATTTTGTCCATGTATTATCACAAAGAGCTGGTTGATTGGGCTAGTGTACGGATTCACACCTTCCCTTTTTATACCTTCTATTAACTTATGTTCTAACATAAAGCTAATTATAAGGTAATAATTTTATGAGACTGGTCATTATAGTTATTAGTCCGGTTCATCCGGTGGTGCCCCGTTTTTAATTTATTAATTTTTAATTAATAAATTTAATTAATATTTTTATAATTAATAATCATCTTTGATAATTATTAATTACTACTAATAACTATTTATAGCCCCTACATGCACAACAACATCTCTAAAATCAGTCTGGTTCATCTTCTTTTTCCACTTTTTTACTTCATTCTACCTGGTTGTACTTTAACATTGTACATTTTA
>CM060464.1:37810279-37952779 GCA_030544235.1 Lepturacanthus savala
CATGGATTAGTTTTTCAGCATCATTTTTAGATAGGATATTTCTAATTTTGGCTATGTTACGCAGGTGAAAGAAGGCTGTTCTACAGGCTTGATTAATATGAGCTTTAAATGATAAGTCTGGCTCAAATAAAACTCCTAGGTTTTTAACTGTGGTGCTAGAGGCTATCTTCACATTATCTAGAGTTACTAGTTGCTCAGATAGGGACTCTAACACTTTTAGGGCCTAATATAATAACTTCAGTTTTATCAGGGTTAAGTAACAGATAGTTAACAGACATCCAGGTCTTTATGTCTCTAACACGTTCATGTACTAGCCTGATCTGATCGGGTTTAATTGATAAGTATAGCTGTGTGTCATCTGCGTAGCAGTGGAAATTTATGCCGTGTTTTCTAATAATATTACCCAAGGGCAGCATATATAGAGTAAACAAAATGGGCCCTAGGACTGACCCTTGTGGGACACCATAGGTGACTCTTGAGTATGATGATGATTGCTGGTTAACGCTAACAAACTGGAACCTATTAGATAAATAGGATTTAAACCAGGAGAGAGCGGATCCTCTAATGCCTATGTCCTGTTCCAATCTCTGCAGTAAGTTGCTGTGGTCGATTGTGTCAAACGCAGTACTTACAGTGGGGAAAACAAGTATTTGAACACCCTGCTATTTTGCTATTTCTCCCACTTAGAAATCATGGAGGGGTCTGAAATTTTCATCGTAGGTGCATGTCCACTGTGAGAGAGATAAACTAAAAAGAAAAATCCAGAAATCACAATGCATGATTTTTTAACAATTTATTTGTGTGATATAGCGGCAAATAAGTATTTGAACACCTGAGAAAATGAATGTTAATATTTGGTACAGTAGCCTTTGTTTGCTATTACAGAGGTCAAACATTTCCTGTATTTTTTCACTAGGTTTGCACATACTGCAGGAGGGATCCTGGCCCACTCCTCCACACAGATCTTCTCTAGATCAGTCAGGTTTCTGGGCTGTCGCTGAGAAACACAGAGTTTGAGCTCCCTCCAAAGATTTTCGATTGGGTTCAGGTCTGGAGACTGGCTGGGCCATGCAAGAACCTTGATATGGTTCTTACGGAGCCAGTCCTTGGTTTTCCTGGCTGTGTGCTTTGGGTCGTTGTCGTGTTGGAAGACCCAGCCACGACCCACCTTCAATGCTCTGACTGAGGGAAGGAGGTTGTTCCCCAAAATCTCAAAATACAGGCCGCTGTCATCCTCTCTTTAATGCAGTGCACTCGTCCTGTCCCATGTGCAGAAAAACACCCCCAAAGCATGATGCTACCACCCCCATGCTTCACAGTAGGCATGGTGTTCTTCGGATTGTACTCTTCATTCTTCTTCCTCCAAACACGCTTAGTGGAATTATGACCAAAAAGTTCTATTTTGGTCTCATCTGACCACAAAACTTTCTCCCATGACTCCTCTGTATCATCCAAATGGTCATATGCAAACTTAAGACGGGCCTTGACATGTGCTGATTTAAGCAGGGGAACCTTTCGTGCCATGCATGATTTCAAATCATGACGTCTTAGTGTATTACCTACAGTAACCTTGGAAACGTTGGTCCCAGTTCTTTTCAGGTCATTCACCAACTCCTGTCGTGTAGTTCCGGGCTGATTCCTCACCTTTCTTAGAATCATTGAGACCCCACGAGGTGATATCTTGCATGGGGCTCCACTCCAATTGAGATTGACCGTCATGTTTAGCTTCTTCCATTTTCTAATGATTGCTCCAACAGTGGACCTTTTTTCACCAAGCTGCTTGGCAATTGCTCCGTAGCCCTTTCCAGCCTTGTGGAGGTGTACAATTTTCTCTCTTGTGTCGTTGGACAGCTCTTTGGTCTTCGCCATGTTACAAGTTAAAGTCTTGCTGATTGTATGGGGTGGACAGGTGTCTTTATGTCTTTATAACGACTTCAATCAGGTGCATCTGATTAAGGATGATACATGGAGTGCAGGTGGACTTCTAATGGGCGGACTAACAGGTCCTTCAGGGTCAGAATTCTAGATGACACACAGGTGTTCAAATACTTATTTGCCGCTATATCACACAAATAAATTGTTAAAAAATCATGCATTGTGATTTCTGGATTTTTCTTTTTAGTTTATCTCTCTCACAGTGGACATGCACCTACGATGAAAATTTCAGACCCCTCCATGATTTCTAAGTGGGAGAAATAGCAAAATAGCAGGGTGTTCAAATACTTGTTTTCCCCACTGTAGATCCAGCAGGACCAGAACCGAGCCCAGCCCATCATCAGCAGCCAGCAACAAGTCATTAGTGACCTTGACTAGTGCTGTTTCAGTGCTGTGATGGGCCCGAAAACCAGACTGAAAATCTTCAAATAAACTATTGTCCTGTAAGTGCTGACACAGCTGTTGAACTACCACTCTTTCAAGAACTTTTGAAAGAAAGGGTAGATTTGAAATTGGCCTGTAGTTTACTAAAATATCTGGCTCAAGAGTGTTTTTCTTTAAGAGTGGTTTAATAACTGCGTGTTTAAAAGCCTGCGGCACGTATCCAGTTATTAGGGACATGTTAATTATATCTAAGATATTATCAATAGTTAAGGGCAGTGTCTCTTTAAGGAGTTTAGTTGGAATTGGATCTAGAATACACGTAGTTGACTTAGATGACATAATGATTTTAGTTAACTGGGCTGGGTCTGCAGGGGTGAATTTATCCAGTAATATTACTGGGTTTAAAGGGGCTTCTAAGCTACAGCCTGAGCTTCCTCAGCACTGATGTTAGGAAGGATTTGATCTATTTTATCTCTAATAGTTAAGATTTTATTATTACAGAAATTTAAGAAGTCATCACAGCTGAGACTAACTGGAATAGATGGATCTACTGAGCTGTGACTGTTGGTCAGCCTGGCTACAGTGCTGAACAGGAATCTGGGGTTATTCTTATTTTCTTCTATTAATGATGAATAATACCTAGTTTTTGCTCAATACCTAGTTTTTATCTCAGGAGACAAATCTCTGCTGTCCATCACACCGAGAAGGAGGCTCCAACTGCTGAGCTCAGTAGAGTGTGTGTGTGTGTGTGTGTGTGTGTGTGTGTGTGTGTGTGTGTGTCTGATGGAAGTTAAAGAGTATTCCATTTAAAGAGTGATCTGCTTTCAAAAATCTAAAATCCATCCATCCTAATTAGCCTTTACTTGACACCACAGGACAATTTATCGATTAGTTGCCAACTATTACATTAATTTCCAACTATTTTTTCAATAGATTAATAGCTTCAGCTATTAATATATAGCTTTAGCTATTAATCTATAGCTTCAGCTATTAATCTATAGCTTCAGCTATTAATCTTAAAAATTATTCAAGTCAAAATGATTCAAGTCATTTTTCAGTAGAAAACATTGAAATTCTCTGGTTCCAGCTTCTCTTCTCTGATTATTTCCTGTTTTTTTTTTAGTCTCTATAATAATAAACTGATGATCTTTGGGTTGTGGACTGTTGCTTATTTTATGAATCAAATAACTAATTGATTCACTTTTCAATAATCATCAGATTATCCGACTATCAAAGTAGTTGTTGCATCAACATCAATTTCTTCTATTTTTAAGCACAAATTGGAAATGCTCCAGCCAACATTTTACACCATTTAATGAACCAAACAACTAATCTATTAATCATTTTTAGAATAATGGGTCATTTCAGTCCTGAGTCTTTGCTGAGATGTTGGACTTTCTCCTTTAAAACCAGAAAGTTGGAGCGGTTGCACAGTGTTGCACCAACAGAATCACAAAGTAGCAGCAGCAGCTCTTTTCTGCAGCAGCTTCAGTGGTTTTATAGTTTGCATCGGCTTGCGTGATCAAATCCAAACGCCACCACCGTCCTCCAGCTTCTCCCTCCAGACCCGGAACCCGGGTCACTGAAGAGATTCTCAAAGCCCGACGAAAATATTTGAAAGAGTTTCCCCTGAAAGGAGGAGAGCGGGAGCACTGGGAGCCTCAGATTTATTCTGGCTGTTTTTCATGGTTTCAATCTTTCATATTTGTGTGAGCGGGGCCCTATGGGAGCAGCACTGATGCTGCTGGACAACAAAAGATGAGCCTTTACTTTTCATCCGTCCTGGCCTGGGTCTCCCGGGGTTAAGATGACCATCGATCGGAAGGGCTGATGAACACAAAGAGCTGCTACTGCTGCTGGTGGAGATGCTCACCAAGCAGCCAGACTCTGCCTGTCATAACACAGTCCCCCGCTCTCCCACACGTCTGCCGTGCAGCGAATGCATCGCGTCAGGTCTCCTGGTGCCAGGGATCACACTTAACATTGTTTATTCTCTCTGTTAAGAAATATCTGTACACCTTGTGCAAAGCTTTAGCTGCAGATGCTTCAGAAGTTTTCTCCCTCTCATATTCCTGCCACCTACTCCTCCTGCTGGGAATCACTTCTCCCACGTCCTCTAGACCTCCTCCTCCTCCTCCTCTGCAGCAGGAATCACATGGCTGTAAATGGGGCCCGGGGCTTGGCGGCTGGAGGGCTCCCTGGTGGATCCACCAATTAGCCCCGGCCCCCGGCCTTCAGAGAAGTGGAGCAGAGCTGGTGGTGGAGAGAGCTCCATGATGTCCCCAGAGCTCCTTTTAAACGGGTGACCGCCAAAGATGGGTCGAGGAGAGGCGAGGAGAGAGGGGGAGGCGGGGCGAGGACGGCCGGGATAATAGATGACCCTTTTGTCTGTTTCCCACTAAGGATTCTGAATCAATCGCAGCCCCACCAGGCCCTGCAGCTCCAGCCGGTGGAGCTCATCCTGCAGAATGAACAAGTCAGGGATGTCTTCAGCAGAATGTCAAAGACGACCTGATTTATCAGCTGAATTCTCTGAAATATTCACTCCTCCGTCTCCAGGTGTTGTTTATTTGTGATGTCACATCAGCTGATGACAGCAACTTTCTGACATGTTGGGAAACTTCCTAAAAATTGATACTTCTTGAATTGAAATGATTGACATATGTGTATAATATAATAAAATAATAAAACACTAACGTCTTATATATGTCTAGATGTTTTCCTTTTTTTTTACATATGCTTTTCAGACTAACAACCCTCAAACTTACACTTCATCACATTTATATCTTTACATGTTATCACAAGGTCACACACACTTTTTTCCTCAATTAATAATTTGGTTGATGAAATGTTAAAAAACTTTTTCTTAGCTCCATCATGTCTCCAACCTGCTGTTTTCTGTTTTGTTATAAATATTAAAAACAGCGTCTAATGTTCAGGGTCGACTGACCTGTAATCACGTTAAATCAGCTTCTATTGTCTGTTTTACTATTTATACAAACAGCTGCAGGTTAAGAAACTCAGGCAAGTTTTTTTATTTGTAGATGATTTCACCAGGCTGAAGAAATGGATCAGGGTAAGTTGTGGGAGAATCTGTGATAGGATGTAACTACTTCCTGAAGTCAAATATCACTACATCTAAAGAAATGATCATCAACCTCGATATTATTAAATTAGACAAAGGGGGAATTAGAAACATTTGTTCTTCATTGGTAATTTTGCATTGATGGCTCTTTATTATCATGGCCATTCCAATAGATTCATTTAAACTAATAAAAATATATTTTATTTTTATTTTTCATGGGTGTTTGTTGTTGTGAAATCATATCCTCTTATAAGTTGTGTTTGGGTTTTTACACACTAAAACCTACAAACATACAAGGCTGAATAGCCTTGTATGTTTGTAGTAAAGTAAAGAGACTATTCAGAGATGATTACTGCCACTAAATTTATTACTTTTGTCATGGATATATTTGAGAAAACATTTATACGTAGAGTTTCCTAATATTTGTGACATCAGTTATTAAACAGAAGAATCCATTGAAACAAAAAATCGTCGGGAGACTCTAACACAAACTGAGCAGCTACTGATGTTTACTCTGGACACACACCAGAGTCAAGGAGCCACTGTTTACCCACAACCCCCTGCTGCTTGAATCAACAGCTTCCTCCCAGCGCTCCACAATAAACACACACACACTAAAATAAGGAGAGCACACACAGTCAGGACCAGTGATAGCAGCAGAGAGTGGTGGTGTTTCTAGTGGCTGAGCCGGAGGTAAAGTTTCATCACGAGGACAAGGAGGTGAATTAAAAGAAAGTTGAGATTATCCAAGGCTGGTGAGGACAGATACTGCTGCTCCAAACCCCCCCCCCCCCCCCCGGGGTAAACAAACTGCCATAAAACAAACGGACTGTTTGTTTTATGGTGAGTGTCATCGCCATTACTACGGCCGAGAGAAGCAGCGTCGCCAGCATTCAGCGAGACGTGTCCATATTATGTCCATATTGCAGTTTTTCAGATTCCATCTCATACTCTTTGTCAGCTTGCCATCTCTTAACGCTTTGAGTGGATTCAGCGGGTGACAGGTGAAAATCACAGTGAATCAGAGGAGGCACCTGGCACCAGGAGACAGGGCTTTGTGTCTCCTCAGCGGAGACTTTGTGGAGTGATTAATCATCACACTCTTCAGCTTTAGGGGGTAAGTTATGGCTTCAATTCATGGCCTTTATCATTATGTGCGGGTGGAGGTGGGGGCTGCAGCCGTAGAGAAACATTCTCATTGTAACGTCTAAGCTAAGCGCCACACCATCCTTTTATTGATTGTACAACAGCATGTTCATGTGGATCTCTCTGAGGCTTCATCAGCAATGGACAAATATACAAAGGTCATAATGGCTAATGCCATAACATAGCATACCATACATACCATATAAAACCATACCATATATGCCGTACCAAACCATTCTCTACATACCATACCATACAAACCATAGCATACGAAACCATACCATACATATATTACCAAACCATACCATACATACCACACCATATCATACCATACCTACCATATAAAACTATACCATATAAACCGTACCAAACCATTCTATACATACCATACCATACATACCATAGCATACATACCATAGCATACCAAACCATACCATACATACCATATACAACTATATTATAACCATAACCATATATAACTATACCATATATACCGTACCATACATACCATACCAAACTATACCATACATAACATACCAAACCATATCATAGATACCATATCATACCATACCATACCATACATACCATACCAAACCATACCATACATACCATAGCATACAAACCCATACCATACATTTCATACCATACCATACATACCATATAAAACTATACCATATATACCATACCATACATACATACATACATACATACATACCATACCATACCATAGATGCCATGCCATACCATAATCATACCATACCATACCATACCATAGATGCCATGCCATACCATACCATATCATACCATACCATACCATACCATAGATGCCATGCCATATCATACCATACCATACCATATCATACCATACCATACCATACATACCATAGCATACAAACCCATACCATACATTTCATACCATACCATACCGTACCATACCAAACTATACCATACATAACATACCAAACCATATCATAGATACCATATCATACCATACCATACCATACATACCATACCAAACCATACCATACATACCATACCATATACATACCATATAAAACTATACCATATATACCGTACCATACATACATACATACATACCATACTATACTATAGATACCATACCATACCATACCATACCAAACTATACCATACATAACATACCAAACCATACCATACATACCATACCATAGCATACAAACCCATACCATACATTTCATACCATACCATACATACCATATAAAACTATATCATATATACCGTACCATACATACATACATACATACCATACCATAGATGCCATGCCATACCATACCATATCATACCATATGATATGGTATGGTATGGCATGGCATTTATGGCATGGCATACCATACCATAGATGCCATACCATATCATACCATATCATACCATACATACCATAGCATACAAACCCATACCATACATTTCATACCATATCATACCATACCATACATACCATATAAAACTATACCATATACACCATACCTACCACACCTACCATACATACATACATACCATACCATACATACCATACCATGCATACCATAGCATACAAACCCATACCATACATTTCATACCATACCATACATACCATATAAAACTATATCATATATACCATACCATACATACATACATACCATACCATACCATAGATACCATGCCATACCATATCAGTGCAGATGCTTTTCTGCTTTGCTCTTGCCTCTGCTGCATTTTTCCGCTTATATTTGTGCTTTTCTCTGTGGGAGATAACAAGAAATGCTCCTGGATACCTACTAATCATCAGGACTACTGTTTATTTATTTATTTTTTATTAATACAGTTGGATACTGTTACTTTTGGACATTTTTACGACCTTGTCATTGAGTGCGGCCTATCAGCAGCATAAGCCTGCACTAAAGCGACTGGGACTGAGAAGTGCCACTAACCAAAGCTAATTAGCAGCAAGATGCCTCCCTTCTCCGAGGACGACTACTACAAACTTCTCCAGATGATAACAGTACTGGAGATGAAAGTTCAGCGGCTTAAAGTAAACTGGGAGGTAAATGTTCAATATGGGAATGAAACCACTCTTCCGATGACCCAAATCAGTGGAAAGGAGCAGGCTAACAGTCAGCTACTTAGCACCACCAAGAATCAGGACTTAACCAGTAGTCCTACCTGGAACTCTCTTGGTGCAAAGCCAAAGCATAAAACGTGTAAAGATAAATCGCTTCCCTGCATGGAAAGCCGGCTAACAGGCAGAATCCTGCACCCAAAGACTCTTGATGAAGCTGAGTGGCCTGCATTGCCGTTGCACAGGAGTGTTTCTTCAACACCAGTACCGAGGAGAAAACAGCCCTGGACTGTGGCTACAACAAAAAGTAAGAGCAAATCGTCCCAAAACACAGGGATTCTACTAGAGAACAGATTTGCTCCACTTTTACAAGACCCTGACTCCCCAAAAGAAAGCTCCTATTCCAGCATAAGAGAAAGGTATGAGTCTGAATCAAAAAAAATAAAATATAATAAAAGGCTGCAGGAAGAGCTAACTACTGGGCCTCAAACGCTGATAGTGGGCGATGCAGCCGTGAAGGAGATAAAACGCTTTTGCAGCAAAAAAAACACCAAAGTACTCTGTTTTACCAATGACATGGTGTCGGATATCTCAGAGAAAATTCTGGTGATCGCTGCTGAGCATCCAACAGTCAAATCTCTGGTCATACACACAGGAGCCCTTGATGTTGTCAAGCAAAAATCTGAGTTATTGAAACAGGACTTCATTGATTTGCTGAACAAAATTAAATCCCTGAATCCTAGGGTGTTTATCAGTGGGCCGCTACTAACAGTTCGAGGAGGAGATGAGAGATTCAGCAGGCTGATGATGCTCAACCGATGGCTCAAAGATGCGTGTGCCACTCAATCTGTGAGCTTTATTGACAATTTCAACATTTTCTGGGAACGCAGACATCTCTTTAAGACAAATGGATTTCGCCTCAACAAATCAGGAGTACAGCTATTAGGCTCCAACATGCTCTATTTTGTGCGTCAGGCACAAGCAGCCCTTGCCAAGGACAAGAGGCAAGATGTTCCAAAACAACTGACAAAACAACTGATAAGACAACCCTCTGGAGAAGAGTTGGTATCGCCAGAGTCAGCTGTTGTGACAGCTGACTCAGAAAAAGGCAACGTCATCATCTTCACCCCAACAAGAGGAGTCTATCCCAGGCCCAACAGGCCAGCAACCCCCCCTGACCCCGCCCAGCCCCTCAGTCTCTCTGGATTCATCATCTCTGGATTCCTCACTCCCAGATTTCACGGACAGGATGAATGAACTTGTCACTATTGGAATCCAACTTACACCACGCCAAACACCCATACCTTCTTCCCTTAACCCCCCTTATCGTCCAGCCCCCCCACTCCACCACGCTGGAAAGAACCTTCATCAAAAAGTCACAGAGCCCCCCCACCTCCTCTGAAACATGTCATCTGTGAGTCTGACTGATATGTGCCGGGTCCAGGCTCCAAAACTAAGATCAATAATGTTCTCCAGGAAAAGTCAGGGCCCTATGGAGTTCAGGTAGCTTTCTCAATCCCTGTGATGACAGGTAACAGAAGATCGGTTAATCTGATGAGAAAAAAAAAGGGTTCAATTAAAGCGGACAACTTATTAATTACAGCATATCAACCTCGAAACATTCCAGTGTTTCCTTGTCTTCCACAACCAGCTGAGGAAAACGGTGAAACACTGAGTCTGGCCTTACTAAATGTTAGGTCCTTAGTGGGGAAAACCTTCTTAATTAATGATTTTATTATTCAACACAATCTTGATTTTATGTTTTTAACTGAAACATGGTTGAACCCAGATAACAGTGCAACCATGCTCATTGAGTCAACCCCTCCAAACTTCAGTTTTATAAGTGAAACTCGGGTGGGAAAGAGAGGGGGTGGAGTTGCTATATTGTTTAATGTCTCCCTCAAATGCAAACAGATGTTATATGGACATTTTAATTAATTTGAATATGTTGCTCTTCAGTTAAATTCCTCGCCCCGGGCAGTTTTTCTCAATATTTACAGGCCACCAATATATTGTGCAAACTTTTTTGATGACTTTTCTGAACTCCTGTCTGTAACCTGCATTGACTTTGACTATGTCATTATTGTTGGTGATTTTAACGTTCATGTGGATAACGCTCAGGACAGCAGTGCTAAAGAACTGTGTTGTGTCCTTGAAAATTATGGATTAATTCAACATGTAACGGAACCAACGCATATCAAAGGTCACACTTTGGATTTAATTATCTCTAAAGGTTTAAACATTTCTAAAGTTGAGGTGACTGATAGAAGTGTTCAAACAGAGGTAATATCAAAACGGTACATCACTGATAACACTAGAGAAATGTTTACCCAGGCTTTCTCTCTGACACCCCCTACACTACAGTGAATGAACTTTTAGAAAACTTCAACACTAAAGTTACAAATCTTATTGATGCCTTTGCACCGGTGAAAGTGAAGATTATCTCTGGCAAAAAGAGATCTCCATGGAGAAATGAAATGCTGGTCAGAATCGGTAAAAGAGAATGCCGGAAAGCTGAACGCAGGTGGCGAAAAACTAATCTTCAGGTGCATTATGACATCTATAAAGAGAAACTTAGCCTTTATAATCTTGAATTGAGAAAAGCAAGGCAGTCCTTTTTCTCTGACATTATCTCCAAAAATAAAAATAATTCACGTACTCTGTTTGCTACTGTCGATAGGCTAACAAACCCCCCTGTGTCAGTAGCCCCTGAACTTGTATCCACCAGAGCCTGCAATGAGTTTGCCTCCTTCTTCACCAAAAAAATTTTCAAAATTAGACAAGCAGTCACCTCCTCCATGCCAGGTACAGGATATGTGTCGTCCCAGTGTAAACTCAAAATCAATTGTGATGGCATGACAAAATTTAATCCAATCAACCATAAAAATCTGGAGGACATTATACAACATCTGAAATCCTCCTCTTGCTGTCTGGATATTCTGCCAACAAGCTTTTTTAAAAAAAGTTTCTAACTGCATGACCTCAGATCTTCTGCACATTGTAAACACGTCACTTGTGTCAGGTGTGTTCCCACAGGCCCTAAAAACTGCAGTCATCAAGCCACTGCTAAAAAAGAACAATCTAGACAATTCAATAATGAATAACTACAGGCCCATATCAAACCTTCCGTTCTTAAGTAAAATAATTGAAAAAGCAGTTTTTAGACAGCTGACTAACTATATGACACTGAACAACTGTTTTGATGTCTTCCAGTCAGGTTTCCGACCCCACCACAGCACTGAGACTGCTCTAGTTAAGGTCTGTAATGACATCCACATAAACACAGACAATGGCAAAATTTCAGTCTTAGTATTACTGGATCTCAGTGCCGCATTTGACACGGTTGACCACAACATATTATTACACCGACTGGAGAACTGGGTGGGACTTACTGGCACAGCACTAAAATGGGTTGAATCCTACTTAAAGGACAGAGACTACTTTGTGTCTATAGGCAACTACACATCTGAACATATAGACATAAGCTGTGGGGTCCCCCAAGGTTCAATTCTGGGACCTCTACTATTCAACATTTACATGCTCCCACTCGCTAAGATTGTGAAAGAAAAGAAAATAAGCTACCGTAATTATGCAGATGACACACAAATTTACATCAGTATATCACGAGGAGATCATAATCCAATACAAACACTGAGTAAATGCATTGAACACATTAATGATTGGATGAGCCAGAAATTTCTCCAATTAAACAAAGATAAAACTGAGGTAATTGTTTTTGGAGCCAAGGCAGAACGATTGAAAGTCAGCGCTCATCTTCAATCAGCAATGTTAAAGCCTACAAACCAAGCTAGAAATCTGGGTGTAGTTATGGACTCAGACTTGAATTTCAATAGTCACATAAAAAACGTTACAAAGTCAGCCTACTACCACCTGAAGAATATATCAAGGATTAAAGGCCTTATGTCTCAGCAAGATTTGGAAAAGCTTGTCCATGCTTTTATCTTCAGTAGACTAGACTACTGCAACGGGGTCTTTACAGGCTTCTCTAAAAAGTCAATCAGACAGCTGCAGCTGATTCAAAATGCTGCCGCTCGAGTCCTGACTAGGACTAAAAAATTAGACCATATCAGTCCAGTTCTAAGGTCCTTGCACTGGCTTCCTGTCTGCCAAAGAATTCACTTTAAAATACTCTTACTGGTTTATAAAGCCCTGAATGGTCTAGGGCCTAGGTATATTGTAGATCTGCTGATCCCTTATGAACCATCCAGACCTCTTAGATCATCTGGATCAGGCCTGCTCTCTGTTCCTAGAGTCAGAACTAAACATGGAGAAGCAGCATTCAGTTTCTATGCCCCACAGATCTGGAACAAACTCCCAGAGACCTGCAGGTCTGCCGCAACTCTCACTGCTTTTAAATCACAGTTGAAGACTTTTCTGTTCAATGCTGCCTACTGCTAATATCATTCTGAATTACTCTACTCTACACTGCACTGTAACTTGTTCTTTGTTTTATTTTCAAAGTTATAAATTTTAATTCTTAATTTTAATTTTTTATTTTTATTATTTTTTTTAATTTTAATCAACTGTTTTAAATTGTATTGTTTTAATTTAAAAAATTTTAATTCTTAATTTTTATTTTTATTTTAATCAACTGTCTTAAATTGTATCTTGATGCTTTTAATGTTTTATGTAAAGCACTTTGAATTATCTCGTTGTTGAAATGTGCTATACAAATAAACTTGCCTTGCCTTGCCATACCATGCCATAAAATACATACCATAGCATACAAACCCATACCATACATTTCATACCATACCATACACACCATATAAAACTATACCATATATACCGTACCATACATACATACATACCATACCCATACCATACCATAGATGCCATACCATACTGTTGGGGCTTCTGAATAAAGACTGTGTTCATCATGCCCCTAAGGGCAGTTAAGGACACTACAGCCTCCCAAGTGTTTTCTGTTGTCTGCCCTCAAACTCCTCCCAGTGTATGATGTCTCTGCTCCCTGCCCCTCTGTTGCCAGCTGTTACCCATCACCGCCTAATCACTCCCAAACTCACCTGTGTACTTAAACTCCACTCCCACTACACTCTTTGTCTGTTCGTCTCCGTGTATGTGCTTCCTGACCTCTGCTACCAGCGTGAGTTTCTGCCTGCCTGGGAATATAGTTCTGCTTCTTTGTTTTTACCTTGTACCTTGACCTGTGGACACTTTAAGTTGGAACTTTGTTTAAAGACTGTTTTTGACCTGCGGACACTTTAAGTTTGGAACTTTGTTTAAGAACTGTTTTTGACCTGCAGACACTTTTTGTTAATCACCTGTCGGGAATAAAGACATTTCAACCGTCTCTTGTGGTCCTGCGCTTGAGTCCTGTTCCGACCCCAACAGTACGAACAGACCAAGAGATGGACTCAGCAGACCACAACCCCCTGAAGGAGAATCTCGCCCAACAAGGCGCGATGCTGGGCAGACATGAGACCCAGTTCTCTGCCATCGACCAGAGCATGGAGCAGCTATCTAAGACTCTGAGCAGCGTAACCAGTCAGCTGCAGCAGATGCAGCTCGGCCTGGGCTCGATCATCGGACACCGGACGGCATCACCAGACGCCACTCGAGACCCCCTACCAACTCATCCGGTCCCGCCAGTTCGAGAACCATGCCTGCCACCGCCAGAATCCTATGGAGGTGAGCCGGGTACCTGCCGGGCCTTCCTGTCACAGTGCTCCCTGGTATTTGAGCTCCAGCCTGCAACCTTCCCCACGGACAGGGCCCGCATCGCCTACATCATCACCCTGCTGTCGGGGCAGGCCAGAGAGTGGGGCACAGCGATGTGGGATGCGCAGGCCCCCTTCTGCAGCACCTACCAGGAGTTCTGCGACGAGATGAGGAGGGTCTTCGACCGGTCTCAACATGGGCGAGAGGCAGCCAGAGAACTGCTGAGAATCCGACAGGGAGGGCGTTCGGTTTCGGACTATGCGATTCAGTTCCGAACCCTCGCTGTCACCACTGACTGGAACACCCAAGCCCAGTACGACGCCTTCCTCAATGGCCTGTCGGAGGTCATTAAGGATGAACTCGCCACGCGCGAATTACCCTCAGACCTTCAGGCCCTGGTGGATCTGGCCGTCCGCATAGACAGCCGAATAAGGCAGCGTCGTCGGGAGTCTGGCATCTACAGCCCTCGAGAACCGGCCGAGCGGGCACTCCGCCATCTGCCGGCCCCAGAGACATCCCTGCGTGAGCCCCCGGCTCCCGCTTCCTTGGTCCCCGAACCGATGCAGGTGGACCGCACCCGCCTGACCCAATCAGAGAGGCGGAGGAGGAGAGACACCAACTCATGCCTGTACTGTGGTCAACCTGGACATTACGTTGCCACATGCCCAGTAAAAGACAGCGCTCACCCGTGAAGAGGGGACCACAGGTGAGCAACACTATCTCCCGATCCCCCACCACACGCACTCAGCTAGCAGCTTTTATTATTGTGGACAATTGCAGACAGACTGTGTCTGTGCTACTAGACTCTGAAGGGAACTTTATGGACGCAGGGTTTGCCACCTGTCTGGGCATCCACTCCACTAAATTACAGCAGCCATTAGAGGCAAACGCCCTGACAGGGGTTAGGCTCGCCCAGATCACTCATGCCACAGAACCTGTCAGCCTTATCATTTCGGGCAATCATAGGGAGAGAACTGTTTTTAATCTCATTGACTCCCCTCAGTCCCCTGTTGTCCTAGGCCATCCCTGGCTCGCCCAACACAATCCACACATTGACTGGTCTTGTAATGGAGTGCTAAGTTGGAGCCAGTTTTGCCTACAGCACTGCCTACAAGCTGCCCCGGCTCCGCCCCGCCAGTCGGTCGTCACCCCAGAGGAATTCCCTGATCTTTCTATGGTTCCCCCCCGAGTATCAGGACCTCAGGCCAGTGTTCAGCAAAACAAGAGCCACATCATTACCACCCCACCGTCCCTATGACTGTGTTATTGATCTCCTTCCAGGAACATCACCACCCAGGGGACGTTTGTACTCGTTGTCGGCACAGGAGAGGGAGGCCATGAACACTTACATACAGGACTCCCTGGCAGCTGGAATCATCAGACCATCCTCGTCCCCAGCAGGGGCCGGGTTCTTCTTCGTGGGTAAGAAGGATGGCACCCTGCGCCCCTGCATAGACTACAGAGGTTTGAACAATATAACAGTCAAGAACCGTTACCCACTCCCATTGATGGCCTCTGCTTTTGAGCTGCTCAATGGGGCTACAGTTTTCTCTAAGCTAGACCTCCGAAATGCTTACCACCTGGTGCGTATTAGAGAGGGCGACGAGTGGAAGACTGCTTTTAATACCCCTTCAGGACACTACGGATACCTAGTGATGCCATTCGGCCTCTCCAATAGCCCCTCTGTATTTCAAGCCCTGGTAAATGATGTGCTTAGGGATATGCTAAATCAATTTGTCTTTGTTTTTCTGGATGACATTTTGATATTTTCCAGGTCTCTGCCAGAGCATGTCCAACATGTCAGGTGGGTTCTCCAGCGCCTTCTGGAGAACCAGTTGTATGTAAAGGCGGAGAAATGTGAGTTTCACAGAGACACCATCGGGTTCCTGGGCCACATCATTATACCCAATGGTGTTCAGATGGACCCCCAGAAGGTAAGGGCAGTGGCAGAGTGGCCCAAACCCAGCTCACGCCGTGAGGTACAGGGGTTCCTTGGGTTCGCTAATTTCTACCGCCGCTTCATCCGGAACTTCAGCTCAGTGGCGGCACCCCTCACTGCCCTTACCTCAACAAAGCTAAGATTCTGTTGGAATCCCGCAGCTGACAAGGCATTTTCAGTTTTAAAAAGACTCTTTACTAATGCCCCCATTCTGATCCGACCAGATCCCGTCCGTCAGTTCATTGTGGAGACAGATGCCTCGGACGTTGGAGTAGGAGCTGTGCTGTCACAACGTTCATTGGACGACGGAAAGGTACACCCGTGCGCCTTCTATTCACACAGGTTGACACCGACGGAGCACAACTACGACATCGGGGACCGGGAACTGCTCGCGGTGAAGTTGGCATTAGAGGAGTGGCGCCACTGGCTCGAAGGTACCCAGTCTCCTTTTTTGGTATGGTGTGACCACAAGAATTTGGAATATATAAAGACTGCCAAGCGGCTCAATCCCCGCCAGGCCCGCTGGTCACTCTTCCTGTCACGTTTTAACTTCTCCCTGTCCTACCGCCCTGGCTCCAAGAACGGGAAACCGGATGCTCTCTCCCGCCAATTTGGGGCTTCTGAGGAGCCTCCTAGTCCAGCCACCATCCTCCCCAAGAGATGTCTGGTGGCCACTGCCCAGTGGGGAATCGAGTCAGTGGTCCTTTCAGCACAGCGGGGTGAGTGCATTCCCAGCTCCTGCCCTGCTAACCGTATGTTTGTTCCCCAGTCTGCCCGCACTCAGGTTCTCCAGTGGGGGCACTCCTCCACCTTAGCCTGTCACCCAGGCATCCGGCGCACTACAGACTTCGTCGGTCGGAGGTTCTGGTGGGCCTCAATGAAGGAGGATGTCCGTAGCTTTGTCTCCGCCTGCCCAACCTGTGCGCGGAACAAGACCTCAAGTCGACCCCCTGCCGGACTATTACACCCCTTACCCGTCCCCAGGAGGCCCTGGTCCCATATCGCCTTGGACTTTATCACCGGATTACCCCTATCAGACGGTAACAGCACCATCTTAACGGTTGTCGATCGATTTTCCAAGTCTGTCCACCTGCTCCCCCTCCCTAAGCTCCCCACAGCTGAGGAGATGGCCCGTCTGCTGTTTGACCACGTCTTCAAGCTCCATGGCCTCCCGGTGGAGGTAGTGTCGGACAGGGGGCCCCAGTTTTCCTCACACTTCTGGAGAGCATTTTGCAGGCTAATTGGGGCCAGCGTCAACCTTTCCTCTGGCTTCCACCCACAGAGCAACGGTCAGGCCGAGCGTACCAACCAGCAACTGGAGACGATGCTCCGCTGCGTGACATCCCAGGAACCGGCCTCTTGGAGCAAGCAGCTATCATGGGTAGAGTATGCCATTAACTCCCTACCATCTGCTGCCTCTGGTTTGTCTCCCTTCCAGTGCTGTCTGGGCTACCAGCCCCCCCTGTTCCCATCCCAGGAGGAGGAGGTTGGTGTTCCATCCGCCCAGAGACTTATTCAGAGGTGTCAGCGCACGTGGAGGAGAGTCCGGAGGTGCCTTCTCCGAGCAGCATCCAGGATGTCGCAACAGGCCAACCGTCACCGCACCCAAGCCCCTACTAACCGCAAGGGGCAACAAGTATGGCTGTCCACCCGAGACATCCCACTGAGGGTGGAGTCCCGAAAGCTGGCGCCCCGGTTCATAGGACCCTTTCCCATCACCAAGGTGATCAATCCGGTGGCGGTTCGCCTGAAGCTACCCCCTACACTCCGCATCCACCCCACCTTCCACGTCTCAAGGATCAAGCCCGTCATCAAGAGCCCCCTTTGCCCAGCTCCGGTACCCCCCCCTCCCCCTCGCCTCATCGAAGGCTCTGAGGCCTTCACTGTACGCCGCCTACTGGACATGCGGCGCAGGGGCCGCAGTGTCCAATACCTCGTGGACTGGGAGGGGTATGGACCAGAGGAGAGGTGTTGGGTTCCAGCAAGGGACATTCTTGACCCAACACTAATCCAAGACTTTCGTAGAAGCTATTCAGCTGAGATGCCTGGAGGCGTCCGTAGGAGGGGGGGTACTGTTGGGGCTTCTGAATAAAGACTGTGTTCATCATGCCCCTAAGGGCAGTTAAGGACACTACAGCCTCCCAAGTGTTTTCTGTTGTCTGCCCTCAAACTCCTCCCAGTGTATGATGTCTCTGCTCCCTGCCCCTCTGTTGCCAGCTGTTACCCATCACCGCCTAATCACTCCCAAACTCACCTGTGTACTTAAACTCCACTCCCACTACACTCTTTGTCTGTTCGTCTCTGTGTATGTGCTTCCTGACCTCTGCTACCAGCGTGAGTTTCTGCCTGCCTGGGAATATAGTTCTGCTTGTTTGTTTTTACCTTGTACCTTAACCTGCGGACACTTTAAGTTGGAACTTGGTTTAAAGACTGTTTTTGACCTGCGGACACTTTAAGTTTGGAACTTTGTTTAAGAACTGTTTTTGACCTGCAGACACTTTTTGTTAATCACCTGTCGGGAATAAAGACATTTCAACCGTCTCTTGTGGTCCTGCGCTTGAGTCCTGTTCCGACCCCAACACATACACACCATATCATACTAAACTATACCATACATAACATACCAAACCATACCATGCCATATCATACCATACCAAACATACCATAGCATACCAAACCATACATACCATACCATACCATACCAAACCATACCATGCATACCATACACAACTATACCATACCATACATACGATCCCATACCATAAATACCATAGCATATCAAACCATACCAAACTATACAATACATACCATACATACCATACCATACATATCATACCATGCCATACCATACATATCATTGAACGAAGCACATTGAATAAAACGGCAGATTTTGTCAAATAGAGCTAGATAAAATACACAACTTTCAGGTGTCCTGCTCTGATGGTGAAAAGCAGTTAAACTTCCTGGAATGAGATCTCAAGGCAGGATGGTATGTAGCAGATAGGTTATGACACAGCCTCATGTGACTGGATCATGTGACCACAACGACTCTCATCCAAATTCACACCTTGAAGGGTGACCTATGTGACCCTTTGTTATGGGATGGGAGGTGTGGTCTATAGCTCCACCCTCTGTGATCCAGAGATATAGCTCCTGGTTTACATCATCAGGCTAGAACTGAAGAAGCCTTTCGGATGAAAGGTGAAACATCTTCAAGCTCAAAGAAAAAGTCCAGTTGCCTACTTTTTAAACTCCTTGAATAAAAGAGACAAGATGCAGAGGAGGAATTCCTTTGAAAATAAAACAGGAAGTAGACACAAAAGGAAACTGAGAAACAACCAAAAGGGGGGTTTAATCCAGGGGTCAGGTTATGTTAAACTCAAAGTTAGTTAATCCTGAAATGAGGGAAACTCTGAGTTATGTGATCCAGAAAGAGAGGAAACTGAAACTCTGACTCAGTCACCATGGTAACAGACTCTGTGAACATCACCTGCTGCTGGCAACTTAATTTGTAGAAACCCTGAGTTTCTATCTGTCTCCTCCCTCATGAAGAAGCTCTTCAATATGAATCATCCATTAATTCTCAATCTGATCCACATCAGAGGCAAATTATTAGCAGCAGCAGTAGCAGCAGTAACAGTAGGAGTAACAGTAACAGCAGCAGCAGCAGTAGCAGCAGCAGCAGTTACAGTAGCAGCAGCAGTAGTAGTAGTAACAGTAGCAGCAGTAGTTGTAACAGCAGTAATAGTAACAGCAGTAACAGCAGCAGTAGCTGTAATATCAGTAATAGTAACAGCAGCAGCAGTAGCAGTAACAGCAGTAACAGTAACAGCAGCAGCAGCAGCAGTAGCAGCAGTAACAGTAGGAGTAACAGTAACAGCAGCAGCAGCAGTAGCAGCAGCAGCAGTTACAGTAGCAGCAGCAGTAGTAGTAGTAACAGTAGCAGCAGTAGCTGTAACAGCAGTAATAGTAACAGCAGTAACAGCAGCAGTAGCTGTAATATCAGTAATAGTAACAGCAGCAGCAGCAGTAGCAGTAACAGCAGTAACAGCAGCAGTAGCTGTAATAGCAGTAATAGTAACAGCAGCAGCAGCAGCAGTAGCAGTAACAGCAATAGTAGCAGAGATTTCCTCCATCCTGATGATGGAGACCTTTGACCTCTTCAGCCTCTAAAAGCCTTTTCAGCTCTTTCATCACTGAGCTGAGACATGATGATACAGCATTCATCAACCATCCTCCTCCTCCTGCTCCTCCTCCCGCTCCTCCTCCTCCTCCTGCTCCCCCTCCTCCTGTGGATGTGACAGATAAACATGTCATCCAGCATCTTTATTGCTCTCATATGTTCAGGTCACATTGGACATGAAGGTGTTTTACAGCTTCAAACTAAATAGTCCTTTAATAAACGGGAGGATTTATGGACAGTAGCGACCTCTTTAATCTGTCGTGTGTGTTTATCGAGCTGCTTCACGGCCTCTGAGCTTCACTCTGGACCTGATGTGGATCACAGGTTTCCTTTCATTATTCACCATGACAACTGTCAGCAGATGGCCGCTGCTTAATGAGAAAATATGTACACGTTGCAACTAGAGAAGATTTTTATTATAATTATATATGTGTATTAATCTGTGTTTTACAAATTATATAAAATAAAATAATTACTGTCTGAAAAATAGTAAAGACATCACATTTCATCCTGTAGCAGACTCTGGTATTTGCTGGTGTCGACATCTGTATCTGAATAAACCGTCAACTTTAGTTTTAGTGGAGACACATGAACTGAATTAATGATTCCTTATTTAACTCAAGAACTTTGTTTATTTTCAATCATTACCAAATTGATTTGTCTCATGTTCAGTCAAATTTTCAGTTATAACTGATAGGTTTTTATTTATTTTTTTGTTTTTTTACAGTGTAGAAATTTTGTCATATTGACTAAAAAGTGTGAAACCTTCTGGTTTGACATTTGTTAGAAGTCAGTGTTAGCGTTAACATCACTCAGTCAAAGAAGCTGTTTTATTGTTATTCAACTTTTTCATGGTGCTAAAAATGCTCCAGAAGATTATTTATGCCCAAACATGTAAATGTGATTTTGATTTTCGTATTTCTGTTTTTATGTCTTTTATCTCTTTATATTTGAATGGACAGAGAAGACTGAGACTTGCAGGAATCTGCTGCCAAACTGCTTTAATTTGATGCCAAATTCAAACTGACGAGTCATTAATTACAAACAGCAGCAGTGTAAATTCAACCAATCTAACCAGACCCACACATGATCTATTATGCAACATGCAACATTCATTCTATTTCTATTAATGCAACCATACATAAGTTAAATAAAATAGATCATATGAATGATGGCTTGAGCTGTAATTTACTTTATTCACACAATAACAGTTAATTGGATCTTTGTTAGTTTCTCCTCCTCAGTTCTTCCCTTTATTGTTCAGAGTCATGTTCACCTATTAGTTTACATTGTAGAATAAATATTTAACTATTCCTTTTTATTGTTGGGCTGGTTATTAACTATTGGGAGTAATAAAGGAATTGATGAAGAGTCTTAAAGACAACCATGAAATGTTGATGTTGAACAAGTTGCTAATTATTTTTTTTAAATGCAATTAACATGCAGACAATCTGACAGAGTGACCCCAAACCTGGGCTTAAAGACCCAGAGAAGTATATACTGACCAGAAACAGATGAAAAACAAGACCAACCAGGAAGTCAAAGAAATAAATAAAACAGGAAGTGACACATAAGGAAACAATGGAAGCCCATTCCAGCCAGAGGATGTAAAAAGATCCACATGGAAAGTCATATCTATGAGATAAAAATTGTCATGGATAAAAATTGTCATGGATACCCGAAACATTAAAATAAATACATTTAAAAGTGCGGTGTCCCCCAGACAATTTAGTGGTTTCCATGAAAAGTCTCATTTTTATTTACCACGAGTTGTAAAATGAATAGAAAATATAGTCCAGACATTGATGAGGTCAGAAATAATGATTTGTATTTGAAATATTTTTTCATAAAATAAAGTAAAAAATAAAGTTTTATATCTTCTCTAAAAAGCTACTAAACTGTTTCTAGCTGCTAACATGATAGCATCAAAGGTTTTCTAATCATCCATTAACCTTCTGATCAATAATCAAACACATTGATCCATTAGAACACTGGAGTGATAGTTGCTATAAATGGGCCTCTATACACTTATGTAGATATTGCAGCAAAAAACAGACATTATTTGCAGCTAGAATAGTCATTTACCACATCAGTGATGTATAGAGTTGATTTATGATTAGTTTAAAGTTATCCTCAATAAAAAAACAGTGATTTTCCTTCAAAAATAAGGAAATTTCTATGTGACCCTAAATTTCTAAACAGCAGTGTGTTGTGCCCACAAAGGTGATAAACATCTTCAGCCAGATGCCTGGCTGAGCCTGGAACTTGTGACCCTTCCCCCAACAGGAAACTCAGTTTCACACCTTCAAGGAATGTCACCAGAGGTATAAAGGCACCGGCGTTTCCCCTCTAAAACGCTCTTCGACTTTACTCTCTCTCTCACTCCACAGTCTCTTCGACTCTTCTCCAACATCAGCTCCAAACTCTCTCCCAGGCTCCTGCTCATCAGCAGAGCACCGCTTTGTAGCAGGAGAAGCTGCAGCACAGAAGCCTTCAGCAGCTTCTCTGCTCTAAAAGGGATTATCCAGCTGCTTTCAGCGTCTCACAGACCTGCAAGTGACCAAAGACTCAACGACGTCCAGCCAGCAGCACTAAAGAAACTCCACAGCTGCAACAACATCTGCAGCTACTCAAGGAAGCAGAACCAGAGAGCAACCCTTCTTCTTCCTTTCCACTGGTAACATGACTTGGGCAGAACAGAACATTAACAAACACAGTTAAACCAGACTGTTGAACTTTGTTAATGTGATGAGATCATAGGCTACAGTTCACTGTGTTTTAGGTTTGTAAGAAGGTTCAGTTTGATGTTAGTGTCCCAACCTGCATGATACTAACCATTCTTTAACAGGATACCTTGATACACACACACAAAGTGACATTAAGCCTACACACACACACACACACACACTCACACACACATTAACACGGTCAGCCAGTTTCCCTTTGTTCTTAACAGACAAAGAGTCCCACATGGCCTGGACTACATAGAACAGCCACCACGGCAGCCATCTTTGTAGTCCCCCCCACAGATACGCACATGCACGCACACACACACACACAGCATCTACGCACATTCACATTTACATAGATACATTTAGTTTAGATTGTTTATTGTGTGTTTACTTTTGTATTTTTATGAATAAATGCTTTTGAGTCATACATTCTGCCTCTTTAATGTTGTACAATCTATCTAATCTATCTATCTATCATCTCTATCTATCATCTATCTATCTATCTATCATCTATCTATCTATCATCTATCTATCTATCATCTATCTATCTATCTATCCATCCATCCATCCAATTTTACAGGATGTAGAGTTAGTTTTCTATAATTATCATAGTAATAATACAATTTATATCTATACACTTAACATTATAGCAAGTTCAAAGTGTTACAAGTGCAGAAAATATTATGATTATAACTATTATATTATGACCTCCAGATTGACAGAAATCTGTCTCAGGACATGTTTTGAGACATTGGTTTTGAACACTAGTAGTGTCTGGACCGGCAGCTCCATCAGCCCCATGGCCACACATAGTCCCAGAAACTGGGAACAGAGTTTCATTTCTTTGCTGAATAAGTATTTGTTGTCACAAGACATCACCAGAGTTCCTCTGTAAAAATCTTTTCAAATGCTTGCAGCAGAGTTGCATCTGCACGTAAATCAATTTTGACGCCTGGGGTTCAGGTAAATGCTGGTGAAAGTTCAAAATCTGTGTCAATAGTGTCATCATTTCCACTGATACCTGAAATTCGAGGTTTCTCCTCTGGTGCTACTTTGAGTCTGAAATGGTCGTAAAGTAATAAAAAGTACAAAACAACGTATCCACTTTCCCGGCCTTAAAGGTAGAAATATGTAACGGCACCTCTGGCCTTAAAGGTAGAAATGTGCACATGAGATCCTGGTTTAAATTGGTTAAAAACCCAAATCCACCTTCTATCTCTCTGTGACTACAGAAAATTTAACTGATCCTAAAAAATTTTGAAGGTGATCAAATCTATCTCTGGTGATGAGAACCATGGTGACCTCCAACCTCCTAGCATTGTCTATACACCCTTGTGTTGGATAGGCCTTCCATGCTAGAATGTTTTAACAAACATTTCATTGCCTCTGGCTCCCTGTTCTCTAGTTCTTTTCCCCCTAGTGACTCACCATCCCCTGGTCCAGGAACTCCTGTTCCAGATGCTGGTTACACCACTGGTCAGCGTTTCTGTTTTGCACACTTTACAGTGGAAGAAGTGCACAATGCCATCCTTTCCCTGGATATTACAGTCAGTGGGCACATATGGTTTAAAAACAGTTTTTAAAGCTAGCAGCTGATTTAATTGCTAAACATCTCTAGTGTATTTTCAATCTTACCATTACTTACAATTCCATTCCTGCAAATTGAAAGGTTGCTCATGTCTCTTTCAAAAGGGGGTGACCCCACCTGTGTAAATAACTATGGTCCATTTATAAGTTGAGTATCTTGTCAAAGTTCCTTGAGACAAAAGATTTTTTCCATGCAAACAATATTTTCCTCACCATTTCAATCTGGATTCAGGAAGCAGCACAGTGCCATCACAGTTTCATTAGATAACAAAAAATTGTGCAACTCTCCAAGGCATTTGATACTGAGGATCATTCTATACTGACACAATGATTAAACAATTAAATATTGGTCTGTCAAGCAAGCAGTTGGTTTGTTCAGTAGCTATCTGTCAGATATCTGACAGATAGCAATGCGCACATTTTGATGGTAGTTCTTCCACATTGTTAAAGTTCTCCTCTGGTGTGCCCCAAGGCTCTGCTCTAGGCCCAATTTCGTTTAGTATTTACGTAAATGCTCTTGGCAGAAATGTTCCTGGTGCTAAATTCCATTTCTATGCTGACAATACAATGTTATTTACAGTTGTGGTTCCACCGTTGTCGAGGCCGTGGGTTATTAATAGATTGCCTTTAACACTGCGGAACGTCAGATAACAGCCCTGAAGCTGATTCTAATGTTTCCAAAACTAAGTTAATGATTTTCTGGGTCAAGTTCTTGGGTGTCTGGATGGTTGATTGGCTTTCATTCAGACCTAACATAGAGCAAATTAAAGTTAAAACTCAGAGGAATCTGAAACTCAAAGAACTGATTTCACTTGGTGCATTTAAAAACGTTGTCAGGAATTTGGAATCTTCTACATTTCTTTCGTGCTCCTGTCTTAATCCTCCTGTTATGTTACAGGTCAAATTGTTGACCCGTTTTAAAGTTTGAAGATCTAGGAAAAATATTTAAAAGTATTTTTCAGTGTGAAACTTCGTCTGCTTGCCTTATTCAGTGTAATGAACAAATAAAATGAAAATTGTTCATCTCACATATTTGCAACCACCCTCTGCATGTTTATATCACATAGATACTGTTTCGGGTCAGTTTGACCCAGCAGAGTATTTCTTTATTTGCAAACGTGAAACATATTTCACCACAATCTCACTCTATCTCATGCTCACACACACACACACACACACACAGGTGCAGGTGCATGTGTTAAGGGGTGTTCACACCGGACTCAACTGACTTGTCGTGCTGTTGTTGCTGTTGCTGTTTTCGCCTGACCTTTTTGCGAAAATTCGCCAGATTGCGTCATCACGTCCACGCCTGTTTTGCTTTTTCTCTCATCATCCATGTGTGTGATCACCACTGTCACTGCATTGTACAGCTCTGAAAGTCTGAAGCTCCGCCGTCATTTCTGGGTAATGAAATGACGTGCACAGAGCTCCGCTGGTTTCAACGCTTCCTACCGGAGCTCCGCCTGGACGACGCGGCTTCCAAGTCTGTTGAAAAGTAAAAGACTGGCGATAAGTGAATTTCTTGTTGTCATGGGGACGTGAAGCGAATCTAAATGCCTGAAAAGTTAAATATTTGCCACTTTGCATCCATCCCGTCACAAAATTGCGTCTCACTGCGTCTTCCCATTGACTTAACATGTAATCGCGTTGCGCAAATTTTTGTGTGATGTGAACATCCCTTTATGACTTTTGACAAAAACCTTTTATGTTCTTGAGGGAAAACTCCGGCCACACACACACACACAGGGTGTCAGATATATCAGATTATTTCTTTTTTTGCAGCTATGAAACATGTTTCACTACAATCACGCAAACACATGCACACATGCTCATGCACAGCACACACAAGTGTTATGACTTTTAACGGAAACCATTTAGGTTCTCGCTGGAAAACTCCATCCATGTGGGAATCAGGGTTAAATAACTTTACTAAAGGATGACAGTCCAGGAGGCTCTGGAAGTCATCTTTGTGAAATAGAGGAGGATGTGTCTGAACATGAAGACTATCCTGAAATATTTTATGATTCTGTCTGATTCTAATTTAATGATTCTGATTTTGAAGTAGATGAGGGAATAGCAATTCCTATTCCTCCATGCAAGACATTCATGTCAAAATTTATGAAATACAGTGGTCTTCATCCCCAAATATGCATCAAGTAAAACTGTCTGCAGAAAATATAATAAAGACAGTGGCAGAGACATGAGGATGACATCAAATCAGCTTCTGAGCTGATCATGACAGATTCAATATAGAAAACCATTCTAGAAATGATTAATCTAGAAGGGAGGCGTGCTGAAGGAGCTGGACAAAGCATCTTTATTATTATTATTCTAAAGCATATTTATTATTATTATTATTCTAAAAAATATTTATTATTATTATTATTATAAAGAATATTTATTATGAACCATTACATGTTAGCAATAAGGAACACCATTGCACTAAATATTGATATAAATACTGAGAACGATGCTTGTTAATTGATTTTTTTTTCATAAATTTTGTAAATTTTCAAATTTTTGTTTCATACATCTTTTGGATAATAAAACATCATTGCTGTTCCTCAGAAAGTAAAACAACAGGAGGGTTAAATGAGGACCCATTTTTCTGACTCCTAATTTTACTGTTGGTGATTTGTTGATTGATCGGTTGATTGACTAACTGGTTGATTGATTGACTGACTGATTGATTGATGTATTACACCAGTTTGTAACTTGTATTGTCTCTGTGTTTTGCTGTTTTTGTCCAGGTTTCTTTGTCTGTGAAAGGGACTGAGCTGGTAAAGTAAAGGCTAAGAGGAAGCTCCCTCCAGATTTGCTTGATGTTGTCTGTTGTTGAAATGCTCCAGCAGTTGTGAATATCTATTATTTCCATCAATTCTTCGAGATCAACACTTTCAAAATCTGAGCACCAAGATTCAAAGATCACTCAATCAGACATACAAACAGGATAGGGGCCAGTTTTATGGGCAGGCACTTTAAAACCATTTCCCATAGTGCACAACACATCAAAAACGTTCTAGAATTCAGACAGGACATCCCTCAAAAACCTCTGTCATCTACGGCCTTTTCATCACGAAGAAGAATGTTGAAGTGAACGCTATCCTTCATGAGCCTTTCTTCAGAAAGCACAGGAATGAGTTCTTTCTGAATCTGTCCCTGATGAAGAGCAACGATTCTCTTCACCTTTTCTTTCTGATTCAGTTGTTCATACACAAATATCCAAGGAAGAAGAAAAAATGAATAAACAAGGAAGAAGAATAAAATTTAATTTTATTGACTGAATAAATAAAATCTATGTCAGTGATCTTTTTAAAATCTTTGTATTTTGGTACTCAAGCATATTCAGAGTGCATTTAATGTTCAGTTTCTCATCTTCTATACCTACCTATTCCTCATTAGGGTCACATGGTCTGCTGGAGCCAATCCCAGCTCATTACGGCGAGAGGCAGGGATACACCCCAGGCACACACACCATTCACTCACACACTCACACCTACGGCCAATTTAGAGTCTCCAATTAACCTCAGCATGTTTTTGTACTGTGGGAGGAAGCTGGAGAACCTGGAGAAAACCCACGCAGACACACAGAAAGGTCCCAGACCCAGGACTAAGGAGGTCTTGAACCTGCGACCTTCTTGCTGTGAGGCAACAGCGCTAACCCCTGCTCCACGGTGTCGCCCATGTTCAATTAATAAATACATGTTTCTATACTGCAAAGTCATCAACTAATGAGAATGCGAGCATTATGTAAGGTTTTTTTTTTTTATTTTTTATTTAACATGGGATGTTGACTTCTTCACCTTTTTTAACAGATCGCATCTCCGCAAATCTGCGGAAATGTGAGCACGACTCCGGTGACTGGACTCGACTGTGTGTCACCTGATGCAGGAATAATGACGCACCAAAAATAAAATAAAATAAAAAGTGTTAAACCAGCATGTCTAAACAGAGAGAAGATGTATAACAGGATGTTGAATATCCATTCAATGTGACAAAAAAAACGTTTATTTAGACTCTTTATTCTGTCGGAAAATCCCACTTTGAAAAAACTTTATTAAAAACACTCCAGACTGCCATTACATTTTTTAGCTTGCACACCCCCGAGTGCTCGGACTGCAGTCAGGGCAAACAGTTGAAGGCAGTGTGTAGATAGAGATGGAGCAAAAAGTGTGGAGGAGATTGGGGAGTAGAGGGCATTTTTGTTTTTAAATAGTTAACAATATTATTTGCACTGGTTTTTAAAGCCTTAGTTTACACATGCTCAAGAGCAGAGTACTGATGCTGAGTTAATAGACTATTTTACACTCAGGTTATTTGTGTTTCTTTTTTTCCATACAGTTTACAGTCTGATTTGCACTTTTACTGACCGCTGATGTCATTCCTGTTTGTTATTTTAATGTTGTTAATCCGTGAATAAACAGGTCAGTTTCTTGTTACCAACCTTTGTGTATTCAAACTCACTTAAGTCATTTGGTTGGATAGGCTGGTATCGGCCATCGGTATCAGATCGGAAGAGCAAAAAGCTGGATTGGGACATCCCTAATTAATAGTAATGTTGCACCGATCGATCGGCCGCCGATCATGATCAGCCGATATTGCCTAAAAATAGCCTGATCGGTGATCGGAAAAACATGCCGATAAAAGCCGATCATGTGATGTAAATTATTAGCGAGCACTTTCAAACTGACAAACATGCTACAAAACAATAAGTGCATCCAGGGACGGACTGGACCCGTTTTAGTCTCTCTCTCTCTCTCTCTCTCTCTCTCTCAGCACATGTAGCCGTGTCTGTTTTCGTTGTGTGGAGGCGGGCCATAAGCAACAAACCAATCATGACATGATTCTTTTAAAAAAACTGTCATTTTCCAATCCTAATAATCCTCTGCTTCAGTTTCACAGAGCACACATCTCTGTGCAGTAGCGAGTGAGAGGGCATGTACTAGAAGTGTTTTTTGCCTGGCAACAGCGAGGCCATTGGCTGCATTGTATTTATTGCCAGCACATGTCCTGACAGCCCTGGCTTCTTATTGGCCCAGATGGCAGTTTCTGTTTCTGTACTTTTTAAAATATAGTTACATAATTGATAATTTTATTTCTATAAACGGTGCACCCTCTGCTAGATGAAAGGTATGGAAATTTAAAATTCCTTCTGTGATCAGCAGTGATCGGCCATCGGCAGATCAAGTTCTTTGGTGATCGGTATTGGTGATCGGGCCAAAAAATGCTGATCGGTGCATCACTAATTAATAGCTATTAATATGATGACCCTGGTTTCTATTATTAAGTTAATTGTTAATCAGACGTCCAAATGAATAGTTTATTACAAATAATGAGACTGAATCAGAGAATTGACTCTTTTCCTCTCAACCGAGAGGTGGTGCCCCGAAATTCTAAAACTTTTAATGAATCCATAATTATTTCCAATAATTATTGATTCTTTCTGATAGTCAATTCTACCTGAAGAATTAGTGCAAGACACAACATTTATGGCTGCTGAGGCTAAATAAATCACACATTTTATTTGGTATCATCCAAAAATCCAAAAACGTCTAATGTCTAACAGACAAACACAAAAGCTGACGTGACTTAACTGAAACGCTTCTTCTACAGGAGCTGTGACCGGAGAGGAGCCAGAGCAAATGTCTGCGGTGAAGTGTCTCACGGTGAAACCAGACAAAGACTGAACAAACTGCAGGGTTTATGTAGGGTTGGCAATTAGGATGAAGCCACAGGTGTGGGGCATAACGAGGGCGACAGGTGTGGCCTGTTAGTAGACAGGGGAGAGTGAGCAGGAAGCCATGTTTTCAGCAGAGTGGAGAGTGGGTGTGGTCGATGGAGAGCCTGGTGTGGCCGTGACAGATGTCACACCCTCCACGCATGTAAGCCGGTGTCCTGCTCCACATTACTCGGGTCTGGGCTCTGACTCACCATCACAATCTTTTCATACACCAACATAAAAACCAACCTGTTAATATCCTCTTTTTCTCTGTTTATCTAAATCAACTGTACAGTATTTATTCTCATTTTAATCATAATAAATGAATGTAACCCACTTACACTCATTTATTATTACTTACACAATGAACAAATATTGACATAAAATTCAAACTAGAGTATCACCACATACCTGAATTTGAATGATTTATGTTACTGACTTATTTACTTGCGGGCGCTTTATTTCACGGGCAACAAACGGAACGACTCACATGGGGGTATGGGGTATCTCTGGGATAAAGGCACCTTTCTGTTGTAGTCACCATAAATTTGCGATAATCAAATTGCGGTAATCACAGTATTGTTCACGTCTTATTTTTGTATTTAGAGTTTTCATGACGAGAGCTCAAGCTCAGAATTAGCTTAGCCTTGTAGTTGACAGAGTAGGTAGCTTAGCGAAACATGCTGGAATTATGCTTACAGTGGGGAAAACAAGTATTTGAACACCCTGCTATTTTGCTATTTCTCCCACTTAGAAATCATGGAGGGGTCTGAAATTTTCATCGTAGGTGCATGTCCACTGTGAGAGAGATAAACTAAAAAGAAAAATCCAGAAATCACAATGCATGATTTTTTAACAATTTATTTGTGTGATATAGCGGCAAATAAGTATTTGAACACCTGAGAAAATGAATGTTAATATTTGGTACAGTAGCCTTTGTTTGCTATTACAGAGGTCAAACGTTTCAAACGAGCTGTGGGGGGTCGAGTGACGACGACACAGTGATCGCGCAAAATGGGGGGAGGGGTCGAGTGGGAGGGGGAGGGGGTGGAGAGGGGAGCCGTTGGGAAGGGAGGGGTGGGGGTGTGTGCATAGGTATTTGATGGACGTATTAGACAGCCAATAAATGTAAAGATGATCAGTACATTGATTGGTCAGAGTTTTCCTCTGAATACACCCTCTAGACCGAACCAAAATGTTTAGAGTTTTTTGCAAACATTCTATTTAGTGTGTGCAGTGGGAATGTGAAAAGGTTTTCAGGAAATATTTTAAAAAATGCTGCAAAAAAGAATCACCCACCCCACCTTTAATCACTTTCCCTGCAGTTATTAACATTAGCGTGCTCTCACTCGGCTGTAGTGTGTCTTCTCTCTTCGGCATCAATGGAAAAAAAGGTGCAAGGAAAAAAACAAGGAAACTCAGACTGTGAGTAGCGCCTGTGTATAACTAATGCGCACCCTGCTGGCAAAACTAAGACAACAACTACAAACTCATTCAACTGTATAGCTCAACAGTGTTAACTGGAAAAATTGGGGATTACATTGTGTGTGTAACTTCAGGGCGTTAAAGACATTTTTTTTTTTGTGGGTATTTTCTAAATGTGGCCTCTAATCACAAAGACAGCTGATGACATCAGATATTCTGACATGATTTAACATAAACATTGAGGGTTAGATAAATGCTAATGAGGTATATGAGTTAGCCTAGTGCTCATCATGAAGGCTAGCTGAGAGCAAACATGCTAGTTTAAACACTGATATTATGGAAGCTACATTACCTAAAATTCCTTAAATCTAAGAATGATGAATCCCACATATTCTCCTTTAACAACCAGTCTCAGCTCTATAAAAGTCACCCGTAATCCTCACGAGAAGGATTCTACTCCTGGTACCTCCTCACTGGGAGTCTCCACCTGGCACCTCCTCACGAGGAGGAATCTCCTCCAGTTACCTCCTCACTAGGGAGAGACTCCTTCTGGTACATTCTCATTAGAAGGAGTCTCCACCTGGCACCTCCTCACTAGAAGGAGTCTTCTTCTGGTACCTCCTCATTAGAAGGAGTCTCCTCCTGGCACCTCATCACTAGGAGGAGTCTCCTTCTGGTACATCCTCACTAGAAGAAGTCTTCTCCTGGCACTTCCTCACTAGGGAGAATCTCCTCCTAGTACCTCCACACTAGAAGGAGTCTCCTGGCACCTTCTCACTAGAAGGAATCTCCTCCAGTTACCTCCTCACTAGGGAGAGACTCCTTCTGGTACATTCTCATTAGAAGGAGTCTCCACCTGGCACCTCCTCACTAGAAGGAGTCTTCTTCTGGTACCTCCTCATTAGAAGGAGTCTCCTCCTGGCACCTCATCACTAGGAGGAGTCTCCTTCTGGTACATCCTCACTAGAAGAAGTCTTCTCCTGGCACTTCCTCACTAGGGAGAATCTCCTCCTAGTACCTCCACACTAGAAGGAGTCTCCTGGCACCTTCTCACTAGAAGGAGTCTCCTCCTGGCACCTTCTTATGATGAGGAGTCTTCACCTGGCAACTCCTCAGTAGAAGGCAAGGCAAAGCAGGTTTATTTGTATAGCATATTTCAACAAGTTAATTCAAAGTTCTTTACATAAAACATTAAAAGCATCAAGATACAATTTTAAACAGTTGATTAAAATATAAATTAAATTTAAATTTTTTAATTAAAACAATACAATTTAAAACAGTTAAAATACAAAATTTAAATTAAGCTAACCCTAACCCTAATTTTTTTAATTTTTTCAAAAAAAAAAATCAAGAACAAGTTACAGTGCAGTGTAGAGTAGAGTAATTCAGAATGATATTAGCAGTAGGCAGCATTGGACAGAAAAGTCTTCAGCTGTGATTTAAAAGCAGTGAGAGTTGCAGCAGACCTGCAGGTCTCTGGGAGTTTGTTCCAGATCTGTGGGGCATAGAAACTGAATGCTGCTTCTCCATGTTTAGTTCTGACTCTAGGAACAGAGAGCAGACCTGATCCAGATGATCTAAGAGGTCTGGATGGTTCATAAGGGATCAGCAGATCTGCAATATACCTAGGCCCTAGACCATTCAGGGCTTTATAAACCAGTAAGAGCATTTTAAAGTGAATTCTTTGGCAGACAGGAAGCCAGTGCAAGGACCTTAGAACTGGACTGATATGGTCTACTTTTTTAGTCCTAGTCAGGACTCGAGCGGCAGCATTTTGAATCAGCTGCAGCTGTCTGATTGACTTTTTAGAGAAGCCTGTAAAGACCCCGTTGCAGTAGTCTAGTCTACTGAAGATAAAAGCATGGACAAGCTTTTCCAAATCTTGCTGAGACATAAGGCCTTTAATCCTTGATATATTCTTCAGGTGGTAGTAGGCTGACTTTGTAATGTTTTTTATGTGACTATTTAAATTCAAGTCTGAGTCCATAACTACACCCAGATTTCTAGCTTGGTTTGTAGACTTTAACATTGCTGATTGAAGATGAGCGCTGACTTTCAATCGTTCTGCCTTGGCTCCAAAAACAATTACCTCAGTTTTATCTTTGTTTAATTGGAGAAATTTCTGGCTCATCCAATCATTAATGTGTTCAATGCATTTACTCAGTGTTTGTATTGGATTATGATCTCCTCGTGATATACTGATGTAAATTTGTGTGTCATCTGCATAATTACGGTAGCTTATTTTCTTTTCTTTCACAATCTTAGCGAGTGGGAGCATGTAAATGTTGAATAGTAGAGGTCCCAGAATTGAACCTTGGGGGACCCCACAGCTTATGTCTATATGTTCAGATGTGTAGTTGCCTATAGACACAAAGTAGTCTCTGTCCTTTAAGTAGGATTCAACCCATTTTAGTGCTGTGCCAGTAAGTCCCACCCAGTTCTCCAGTCGGTGTAATAATATGTTGTGGTCAACCGTGTCAAATGCGGCACTAAGATCCAGTAATACTAAGACTGAAATTTTGCCATTGTCTGTGTTTATGTGGATGTCATTACAGACCTTAACTAGAGCAGTCTCAGTGCTGTGGTGGGGTCGGAAACCTGACTGGAAGACATCAAAACAGTTGTTCAGTGTCATATAGTTAGTCAGCTGTCTAAAAACTGCTTTTTCAATTATTTTACTTAAGAACGGAAGGTTTGATATGGGCCTGTAGTTATTCATTATTGAATTGTCTAGATTGTTCTTTTTTAGCAGTGGCTTGATGACTGCAGTTTTTAGGGCCTGTGGGAACACACCTGACACAAGTGACGTGTTTACAATGTGCAGAAGATCTGAGGTCATGCAGTTAGAAACTTTTTTTAAAAAAGCTTGTTGGCAGAATATCCAGACAGCAAGAGGAGGATTTCAGATGTTGTATAATGTCCTCCAGATTTTTATGGTTGATTGGATTAAATTTTGTCATGCCATCACAATTGATTTTGCGTTTACACTGGGACGACACATATCCTGTACCTGGCATGGAGGAGGTGACTGCTTGTCTAATTTTGAAAATTTTGTCAGTGAAGAAGGAGGCAAACTCATTGCAGGCTCTGGTGGATACAAGTTCAGGGGCTACTGACACAGGGGGGTTTGTTAGCCTATCGACAGTAGCAAACAGAGTACGTGAATTATTTTTGTTTTTGGAGATAATGTCAGAGAAAAAGGACTGCCTTGCTCTTCTCAATTCAAGATTATAAAGGCTAAGTTTCTCTTTATAGATGTCATAATGCACCTGAAGATAAGTTTTTCGCCACCTGCGTTCAGCTTTCCGGCATTCTCTTTTACCGATTCTGACCAGCATTTCATTTCTCCATGGAGATCTCTTTTTGCCAGAGATAATCTTCACTTTCACCGGTGCAAAGGCATCAATAAGATTTGTAACTTTCCTGTTGAAGTTTTCTAAAAGTTCATTCACTGTAGTGTAGGGGGTGGCAGGTGTCGGAGAGAAAGCCTGGATAAACATTTCTCTAGTGTTATCAGTGATGTACCGTTTTGATATTACCTCTGTTTGAACACTTCTATGTGTGGAGAAAGTGCTCTTAAAGAACACACAGGAATGGTCAGACAAACCAACATCAGTCACCACAACTTTAGAAATGTTTAAACCTTTAGAGATAATTAAATCCAAAGTGTGACCTTTGATATGTGTTGGTTCCATTACATGTTGAATTAATCCATAATTTTCAAGGACACAACACAGTTCTTTAGCACTGCTGTCCTGAGCGTTATCCACATGAATGTTAAAATCACCAACAATAATGACATAGTCAAAGTCAATGCAGGTTACAGACAGTTCAGAAAAGTCATCAAAAAAGTTTACACATGTTGGTGGCCTGTAAATATTGAGAAAAACTGCCCGGGGCGAGGAATTTAACTGAAGAGCAACATATTCAAATTAATTAAAATGTCCATATAACATCTGTTTGCATTTGAGGGAGACATTAAACAATATGGCAACTCCACTCCCTCTCTTTCCCACGTGAGTTTCACTCATAAAACTGAAGTTTGGAGGGGTTGACTCAATGAGCATGGTTGCACTGTTATCTGGGTTCAACCATGTTTCAGTTAAAAACATACAGTTTTTCACGATTGTTACAGTTTTTTCTGATGGCTTAAACACTTACATTGATTCTTATAGCACAATTTCTAAAACTATTAATATTTATCACAAAACCCTTCACCAAGTTTGCAAAACTGAAAGCACAAATGCTGCTTTGCACTTAGTTTGCAATTTCGTAACAAACACTTTGTGTTTTGTGTAAATGCAATTTACTGCACAGCACTCTTTTTGCAAAACTGTAAACACAGCTCACTGCTTTACACTCAATTTCCAGCTGATCTACACACTCCTGTCAAAACTATACATATTTATGGCTATTATTTACACAATTTTGCCAACTGTCAGGCAACACTGTCACATGTGAAAACAATTATCTATAATTATTTGACTTTGCAATCAGCCTGAGCACTATAAATAAGCCACAGGTAAGCCTTTTTTGTGGAGAAAGATGGAAGGAGAAAGAAGAGTAAGAGGAGTGAGAGTAAGAGGAGGGCGAGGAAGAGGACGTGGAGGTGAAGAAGCAAGAGGGAGAGGAGGACAGCAAGGACGCAGAGGAGCACTTAGAGGAAGAGGACAACGAGGTGTGCTTAGAGGAAGAGGACGAGGAGGTGCAGAAGCACAAGGAGAACGAGGAGAGGAAGGGGAAAGCGTACGACTAAGAAACAGAATCACTGATGTCATCAGAGCTACAATAGTGGACCATGTCATCAACCATGGCATGAGCCTAAGGGAAGCTGGCCAACGCGTTCAACCCAACCTGAGCCGCTACACTGTAGCAGGCATCATAAGAACATTTCGAAATGAGAATCGGTGAGTACAGTATCTTCTTCATACTAAGTTTTACATTATGTATACTGTAATACAGTAGTGTCATATTCCTTTGAGAAACAATACTGTACATTTACTGTAAAAATACTGAAATTGTTACTTTACAGAATTGTTAGACGACCTGTAGCTGGGGGCAGAAGAAGACTATTCACAGCTGAACAAGAGACCTACATAGTGAATATGGTGTTGGCAAACAACTCAATAAGGCTACGAGAAATACAGCAGCACATACGAGAGGATGACACAACATTCGGGGACATAAATAATGTGAGCATCTCTGCATTATCTCGCTTATTGGCACGCAACCAAATAAAGATGAAGCAGATCTATAGGGTCCCATTTCAAAGAAACAGTGAACGTGTAAAACAACTGCGGTATGAATTTGTGCAGGTAAGCTTATCATTGGTACTGAATTTGGAATTGCATACTGTGTGCTGTGCATGGGCCTGCTGTGCTGCATTTGTTTTGTCTTTTCCAGAGAGTGATGGAGCTAGAGGCAGATGCCATGGGTCATGAGCTGATTTTTGTGGATGAGGCAGGCTTCAACCTCAGCAAGACAAGAAGACGGGGAAGGAACATTATTGGACAACGTGCCATAATCAATGTCCCAGGACAGCGTGGTGGAAACATTACCATGTGTGCAGCCATCAGCCAAAACGGTGTTGTTCACCATCATGCAAATCTGGGCCCATACAACACTGCACACATTCTTGCATTCCTGGACACCCTCCATGAAATAGTCACTCTCATTCAGAGACCAGAGCAGACCAGGTATGTCATCATATGGGACAATGTTAGTTTCCACCACGCTGTTCTGGTCCGCAACTGGTTTATCGATCACCCGCTCTTCATTGCGGTCTACCTCCCCCCTTACTCTCCATTCCTGAATCCAATTGAAGAGTTCTTCTCTTCTTGGCGCTGGAAGGTCTATGACCGTCGCCCCCATCAGCGCATATCCCTTCTAGAGGCAATGGAGGAGGCATGCGGAGACATTGACCGGGTATCATGTCAGGCCTGGATACGACACTCAAGGAGATATTACAGTATCCCCGCTGCCTAGCAATGGAAGACATTGCATGTGATGTGGATGAAATTTTGTGGCCAGACCCTGTAAGAAGACAAGACTGATTTTTTTTTTTTCCTCAGTGATATTCTCCATTATGTTTTTTTTTTTTTTTTTTGTGCCTTGACTTGAAAAACACTTGTTTGTATGTATGTTTACGTATTTTGACGTGTGTAAATAAATATCCATACACTTTGACCCCTGTGTGTTACTGTATAAGGTACTGAAAACTAATATGCCCTGCACACACGATAAGCAAAAGCCAAATGAGTTTTTCATTGTTACTGCCAGTGTGCAGTGGCTGCTTTGTGTGCTTACTGATATTATGGCTTGTGTGCACCATCGGATACAAAAATACTATTTTTGAAAGAGTGTGAACAGTTTAGCAAAAAGTGTTTATGCAATTAGTGCAAAAACATGCTTTTGCAAGTAATCTAATGTGTTTTGCTATTTGGGTGAAAGGTTTTGTGATTTGTGTGTAGAGTTTTGCAAAAAAAGCCAGAAGTTTCAAAAATTGCATCTAAGCTATCAGAAAAAACTGTAACACTACACACAATGTTCAGTTGTTGCAAACACCTCTCATTTAAAAGCTCAAAGCTTCAACCTACAATACACTGTGCAGTCAATTACACATTAACTTGTTGTCAAAACACTACACACAATGTTCAGTTGTTGCACAAACCTCTCATTTAAAAGCTCAAAGCTTCAACCTACAATACACTGTGCAGTCAATTACACATTAACTTGTTGTCAAAACACTACACACAATGTTCTGTTGTTACACACACTTCTCATGAAACATCTCAGTGGTATTAACCTACAATACACAAGTGCTCAAAACTCAACAAAACTCAGCAATTAGCAATCAGGACTGCAGCATATCAGTGCCTTGAACCTCCTCCTCTCTGTGTGGTGAGCAATGGAGAACTTTGGAGAGAGCAAGAGCAGAGAAGTGTAAGAGTGAGAGGAGGAGTGGGAGAACAAGGAGAAGGAGAAAGAGGACAAAGAGGGGAGGAGAGAGGAGAAGGAGGACTTGGAGGAGGAGGAGAAGAGAGAGGAGCAGGAGGAGGAGGAGAACAGAGAGGGGGGGGTAAGAAGAAGGAGAACTATCATATCTAATGAGATTCGGGCCACTGTGATAGACCATGTGCTGAACCATGGTTTGCATGGTTTGCATGAGGGAGGCTGGATGGAGGGTCCAGCCCAATCTCAGCTGATTCACAGGTGCCATCAAAAGAACATTCAGGATGGAGAACAGGTGCTAAATGATACTTTACTATAAATCTCTCTTTCTCTCTCTGTCATTTCTCAACCCCATAGAGGAGTTCTCTGCTTGAAGGTAGAAGGTGTTTGAGCGAAACCCCCAAACCCAGGTCCCACTCCTCCAGGCCATGCCAGAAGCCTGTCGTGACATCGGAATCGAGTCCATTCAGGGATTCATGCTGTTGTGACTTTTGTTCAATATCCAATAAGCAACAAATTAGTCTAAGTCTTAGTACGGAATAACAAAAATGAGAAGTCACAAGAACATTAAAGATGAGACAGGATCAGCTGGTTCACGGTCCGACGATGGTTTATTGTAGAAAATACAATGTTAACCATACATGAGAAGTAGCCCGGGCTAAGTCTGAAAACCAACTGAAAAGTTCCGAGCTTTTATACAATTTGGGGGCCTGGGGACTCCTCCCCAGGCCCCGCCTGCTATTTGATACATTTTTCACTGTTTTCCACCGGTATTACCATACATGTCAATTCTAACCGAGGATGTACATGTCATCATGTATTTTTTTAAACTGGTTGACCATGCAAAGGCCCTTCCCTTAACAGGAGGAGCTTGACCCCTATCTAGTTTGGAATGCAACTGGACCTATGGCATGAGGTCTGTTCGGAATGCAACTGTCGGCGCCATGGTGCCATGGTTTCAGTGTTGGACTACATTTTTTAGATCACACTTGTTTAAAAGGAGGTAGAATTTCCCCAGCTTGTGTAGTCAGCAGGGGTTTAAATGTTCACAACTTGACGAGTTCACAGTTTGAAAAGACATGAGGTAGAATGTCTCTGGTGTAAATGCCATGACTTTATGAACTACAACTCACTTAGTATATTGATTATAAGTATATTGATTAATACATTTTATTAAGTATATTGAGTAATAGCCTTTTGTCACTACATTCCCCCCTATGGTCCTGGAAAGGACCATCAATCAAAAACAAATCATAACTCCACAATGTATGCATGCTTATATTCTGCACATTCTGATTAATAAGGTAAGGCATAAAAAAAATCCAGCATACCACTTCAGTGTGATATCCCTTCGCCTTGTACATCTACCTATCCCTCAGTGAGGACCACCAAGAGGTGAGGTCCCAATCGCAAAGACAATTGTACAACTCCACCTCAGGGCCATCCCGGGACTTTCCCATCCTAATGGTCCAGTAGTCGTCACTGTTGGGCCCCTAGCTTGAACCCTGCAGACATGGCCAGGGAAACATCCTTCCCTCTGTAGACAAAGGAAGGTAAAACCCTCGCCAGGTGGCAAGGCCAGCAGTACTAACGTTCCAAAATTAAAAGAGTATCATAAAATTTCACCTGAGCATGCAAATCAGATATTTTTGTGATCAAAGTCAGATATACTTATCAACACTGCTTGTGATTAATAATGGTTATAATGTCACACCCCAAACCACGTCTATTCTGTTTACACAGCTAGTTACTCTTTGGTTTGTTCAAGGGGCAAATCCCCTGGCACACTTATGAGGAACCGTCCTCTTAATTTTTTTATAGAATGGATTTTTAGTTTGTTTTCTTAGCAGTCCTAACTCCTTTGCCGCTAAAACAAAGTTGTTAGGACAAGTGGGTAAAGAACGAGTAGGGTTTCCCCTGAGCCTGTGTTACCACAAGCCACGCATTTAACTCTTTTAACACTAGGGATCACTTCCCTTATTACCCTCTTTTTTGTGCTTAATTAACACTTATACTTATCCGCTAGTGAATACATCACTGGGCCAAGCCCACATAATCTGATTACTATTTTATTTTATTTTATTTTTTTTTTTTTTAATTCTTTTGAATAACTATATTATGTCATTAAGTACCCAATAGTTATTCATTATCAATTATGTTTATTTTAGTACCATTAGGATTATTAATTCTTTATCGCTTACACACCTTGATAGTATATATTTGTTCTGATTGCGTGGAGAAAGTCCTCTGCTCTTGCCCTATAGGCCTCAGGTCTGAGTACAGAACCTTCTCCTGTTGGATGCCAATGGTGTGTGTTATTGGTACCTGTAACGATGGAAGTCATTACTTTGCCTGTTTGTGATGTCAGTTTTAACCATTGTAACAGCTGTTGTGAGGTGTCTGACCAAAGAGCTGATTGCCCACCGTCCAGGATTCTCGTTACTGTCCTGTGACCCGATGTTGCCACCAGGTACCTTCTCCTATTGACTCCTGGGTACACTGTAAATGGACTACGGCTTTGATTAGGATACAAATAGCCCCATAGAAACAAATGATACATCACATTTACATGGTATCGTGTACGTTGCACATACAGATTTGCCCTTATGGGGATTATCTCATCCTCCTCAGCCACTGTTGTCAGTTCACCAAACCCTTCATCCCAGTACTGGATGCTGCCTGTTTCCTGGAGCTGAGCGTGCAGAGTGCTCCAGTGCAACCTTTGCAGGCAATGGTGTAGGGTTTGCTCTGGCCAAGGCATTGTCCATTGCAAATGTGGAGTGATGGGGTCAGATGCTGTTCTCCAAGGTTCATGCCACCCGTCCGTGGTGGTTTGCAGCTGTGATACCGGGCTTACTAAAGTGTTAATGAGCTTAGATCCCGGGACCTGGGATCCGAGATCAGTGTGCTCATTTATGAACTGTGGTTTGTGGGATAAAAAGTCACTGTAGTTCCATCCCCCAACTGTTTTTCCATTGGGAACGTGTTGATCGCGTAGGGTCTTCCATTCAGCCCACCTGTTTACAAGTGGGTCATTGTCCACCTCATCAGCCGCCTCTTGGTCACCAAACACATCCTGTAATGCGGCTAGCAGGATGTCATCTGGCTCATCATCTTGGTTGGGATTCATTTTTACTGCTCCCCTGCTCGGGGCTGGTAGGATCCCTGCTGAGGAAGGGCGTTTCCCACCACCCCCCTTCTCAGTGTAGCTTCTAGTCCATTAACTGCAGTAGCTTGTTGGTACAGTTTTGTTTTGCAGAATCTGATCAGGGTGGCATTGGACTGCTGCAGCTGTGTTATGGTTTGATGTGCCTGCTCGTAAGCAGTTTGTACCTCACCCATCTTCTTTTGTAGTGTGCTAGCTTCATGCTGAGCATGAGTCAGCTCATGTGTCAGTTTTTCAATTTCCTTCTGCATCTCTTTCAGTCTTCCAGTATATCTGCGATTATATGCCAGGCGCCTGATCTTCTGGACTTGTCTACGGGCCATTTCTGACAGACCATCTTGCATGGAGGAGTAAGTTATGGTGGTCATGTCACCTATTTCACAACGAAGATCTTCGAGACAGGTGTATTGCTCAAAAGGACGGACCAGGTATCTGGATAACTGAGCAACATCTTTGGGACCAACGGTGAGGTACGGTGGTTTGTTGGGTAGTGGCGGGCTATTTTGCAGAAGAACTGTTATTGAAGGCAGGTCATCATCGGTCTCTGGCAGCTGTCCTTGGTCCTCTGGATCCCCTGGGCTGCTGGAGCTGGGCTCTGGCTTGGGGGAGGTTGTAGACCACTGGACCACGTTTAGATCAGCCAGATGTGTCGCGGGAGTCTCCAGGGGTGCTATCCGGAAACGGCTCCATCCTGATCCCTCTGGAGGATGGATAGGGATGAAGTATCTCTCGTCCCGCTGTGATTCACCGGAGTGCCTGTTTGGAACATGTGTGCTTGCAGCTAGATGTTGTGTTCCTACTGATGTGTGTGTGTTGTCCTCTCTGCTAGAGCTGGGACCCTGCCAAGCATCCATGGTCGCTTGAGGTCCAGTTAGGAAAGCCTCCGCCATTTCCAACAGTCTGTGATGGGGACACGGTGATTAGTATTTACAGCATTATATATGATTATCTACCGATTTCTCTAATTACATTATTTTACAATATTTACAATACGTACCTTGTGGGAAGTGGGCGGTGACCATTGTATCCCTATCTGCCTACCTTCCATTCTCGTAGGTCTATTCGTTTTTCAGTTTCTGGTTCAAATTGCATTTGTATTACTGGAAACTGTCCTGTTATGCTTTCAAAAACACGTGATATCAGAACACGGAGCAAGGGTATGACACAGCAGACCACCAGTAACACCACCAGTATAATTCCTCCCAGTACCATCCCGGCCATTTTTAAATAATTCAACAATCCCAATTTTCCCAACCAGTCCCAGAAGCTTTTAATTTGTGTGTTCCAATTAGAATTCCTTACGTGTTCTTCCCGTAGTCGTTTCATTTCCTTTAAGACTCCAGTCAAACTACCATTAATACCAGTGTGCATTGGGATTAACGTGCAACATTCTTCCCCAATTTCGTCGCAAATTCCTTGATCCCCTGCCATGCGTGACTCTATGACGAATCTGTTTTGTAAGGTCATCATTGATGTAGCATGCAGTTGTTCCCGAATTAACGACACCCCTTTTATAGTAAAGTTCATAAATCTTTGTTGATTGTACCATAAGAGATTTACCCAGCGACTATTACGAGCTATATATTGGGCATTATTGAACTGTCCTGCAACCGGGATAAGTCCTAATCCCCTTCCTGATATTGTCCAGGCCGATGCTAAAGCGGTTTGGTCCTCAGGTACACCCAAAGGGATTTGATCCCAAGTGATATAAATTTCGTCTGAGGCTTTCCAGTCCCATTCCCAATTGTGAGCTTTATTGGTACTTCTCTTAATTCTGGGGTGTGTCTGATTTGTATCTTCTTTCTGTGTGATTAAAGATAGTTGTCCTGTTAACATTACTGGGGCGCATATGCCCGTCCAATTTGCTGGTAAATGTGGTATCATGGTGACATTTGCCTCGCATGTCCAAAAAATATCCCCCAGTGGCTTTGTTCCACTTCCCAGATCTAATAATCTGTATTGGGCTATGTGAGATGAGTTTCTTTCATAAATTACATGTCCCCCGTTTGGTACTATTTGTGTACATTGAATTCGAGCTTTTGGGCTGGTCTCACACAATTTGATGATTCCGGTGGTATTTCCCTCGGGGAGTTTTGGGTACCAGGTTATGTTGCTGCATCTCACCAATTCCTCCGCATCCGTCATTACTGCTGATGTTCTCCGAGCGACCTCTTCCAATTCTTTTCCTCGTACTATGCAGAACGGAAAAACAATATTATCAGGTTTGTGCACCACAGGGGGCGCTACTCCTATTTCCTCATAATTGTCATGTGACAGTATTCTTGGGCAAACCTTTTTATCTTTACTCCAACCCGGAAAGCCTCCTGCCATGTGCATAGTACAGAGGGGAAAACACCTGGAAATATCTGGACAGCCCCCTATCTGACTTCCTGGTAATGACCTAAACTGCGGTAGTTTTTTAGCATTGTAACAGGCAATACAGTCTCGTTTTTTCTGTTTTTTTGCTTCAAACATAGATTTTGCCGAATACTGTATCCATTGCTGAAACATATTTGTTTCCCAATGTGATGTTCTTAATTTTTCCAAATCTCTTTTCTCTCTTCTATTCATTAATCTTACTTTAGTTTTGGCTTCTCTTTTCGTCATTACCTGTCCTGTTTGTTCATTTTGACACTTTGTGTTGTTACATTTTACCTGAATGGTCACCGTCCCTTCCTCACGACAGTCCATGCTTTGAGGATACCCCAGCCAATGCTTACCCACTGACTCGGTTCCTATTTCTTCTGCCAGTACATAATCATATATATCTGCTTTGACATGCATTATATGTTTGATTTTCCCATTTTCACTGTCTACTATCCACTTGTTAGTAGCTAGTGTAATCATTGCCAAGGCACATGTATCTAATGTGTTTTGTGTGGTAGCTGTGTTAGGATTAGGTGTATTTAATACTAAGATTTCCCCCGTTGTTAATCCGCAAAGGGTTAACATCATCATGCAACTAATCTGAATCAGAGGAAAGCCAGTCCCGCCCCGGCGTGGGTGGGTATACAAACGCTTGCGGGCCGTAGGAGCCCGGCGTTTCAGCTTGTGTGGGAAGTGGTGACGGGCATGCAGGTGTTGAGCGATGTGATGTGCCTGCCACAGCACCATCAGAGCTCTGTGTGTGTTGTGAATGGTGTTCGTCAGCAGTCGTTGGAGCCTCCTCAGACCGCGTCCGGCCTGCAGAACCAGTTGCATCAGCAGGAGGCTCATCACACCCAGCAGGCGAATCGGCAGTGTCAGAACGCTCGGACTCACTTGACTGTAACCTCTGCTGACGGCGGGCCGACAGCCGTGCAGACCTCCTTTCTCCATGTGGAGGGAGTGATTCCGAATGTGGGGAGGTGGGAGAATGGCTGGAACCAGTAGCAGGAGGGAGGCTTTGCACCGCCCTATCAGCATGCTCAGACTCCGACGGGTCTGGAAAGTGCCCAGGCGGGTCGGGAGGTTTATGGCGGGTACAATGGTTCTTATGGAACCAGAAGGGCTTACCTTCGACCTTTAGGGCAGTGGGGGTGGTAAGTACGACTTTAAAAGGTCCCTCCCTACGGGGTTCGTTCCACTGACGCCTAAACACCCGTATGAACACCTGGTCACCAACTTGGACGTCACGCACGTCAACTGGGATGTGCGCCTCGTCCTTCCCGTGGGCTTCTTTTACCTGTTGAAACACAAGTCTGTGGATTTGAGTTAAAGCACGCAGATATTCACCCAACTCACGTTCTAGTTGTGCGATAGCTGGCCCCTCCAAAGGTCCTCTGGTTTGTGGGAGGGGCATGGGTCTTCCTGTGAGCATTTCATGAGGGGTTAGATGGGTTAGTCGGTTAGTTTGCGACCGCATGGCCATTAAAGCTAGGGGTAATGCGTCTACCCATGTCATTTTACCATCACAATCAGCCATAATCTTAGCTATTTTGGTCTTCAAAATGCCATTAGCGCGTTCAACAGAAGCCTGAGACTGTGGGTGATAAACACACCCATATTTCTGCTTGATCCCTAGGATTTTGAACATCTCCTGTATTACTCTTGAGACAAAGTGTGGACCATTATCAGATGAAATAGTGTCTGGCATTCCAAACCTGGGAAAAACTTCTTTACAAAGGAACTTTGCCGCGGCTTTGTGATCGGCACTAGTGGTAGGACATGCCTCGATCCACCTGCTGAACCTGCAAACGACCACAAGCATATACCTTTTACCTTGCACCCGATCAATCATGTCTACATAATCCATGACCAGATGTCGGAACGGACCATCTGGCATGGGAATGTGAGCCAAAGGTTGAGTGAACATTTTACGCACATTATATTTCGGACAATGGGGACAAAGAGCAAGTTCTCTATCAACCATAGGTGTCATATATGGGGACCACCACACTGCTTGTAATTTCCTCACAACCTGTGCCCTGGAACAATGATCAGGTTCATGCATTTTCTTAATAGCAATGGGCAGCAGTGATATGGGTAGAACAAAATGTCCCCGACAACTCCGCCACAATCCGTTGTGGGGGTGCGAAGTCCGAACAGCTCCCCTTTGGACCCACAGGCGTTTTTCTGCCTCCGGAACCTTATTCTGTGCTTCAATCAGAGATGCAAGGTTTGTTATAGGTGCACAATCTTCTTCAAACAGAATTGGTCCTTGTACTACCTGGCCTGTTGCTTCTTTTGCTGCCTCATCTGCCAAGTTATTTCCTACAGCAATTGGCGAAGTGCTATTTTGATGTGCTGCACATTTAACTATGGCTAGTGTGGTTGGAAGTTGCATAGCCTGTATAAGTTCAATTACTGCTTGTCCATGTGCTACTGGGGTACCATCAGTACGAACAAATCCTCTTTGTTTCCAAATACTTGCGTTTATGTGACATACCCCATAGCCATATCCACTGTCAGTGTAGATGGTTGCTTTTTTATTAGCTGCTAATTTGCATGCTGCTGTTAATGCTTTAATTTCAGCTAATTGGGCGGAACAGGGCTGATCCAAACTTACTGATTGAATTTTGGTGAAAGTGCCATCTGGATTGAGTTGGACTATTCCAAACCCTGCCCTGTTCCCCGTCTCACCCCTGACACATGAACCATCTACGAACAAGGTCAGGTCGGACGGAATTGGATGATTGTATAAATCATCCCGCACTTTCATGAAGGTGTCTGTCTCTTTAAGACAGTCATGAGGCACACCTTCCGTTGGCAATACCATTCTCGTGGCCGGATTTATTGTGGTACATCTCTGTACCGTCAGGTCTGGTCCTGAAAGTAGGATCTCATAACCTGTTCGTCGAGCTTGGGTTATCACAAACCGAGGGCTTGTGAGCATTGCATGCAGTTGATGTGAGGTGTATAAGAATACAGGATGGCCCATAGTAATTACTGAGGCCTTTTTATATGCAAAGGCGGCTGCTGCTAGCCCCTGGTAGCAGGGTGGCAGCCCTTCCTCCACACTGTCTAACTTTGTACTATAATAAGAAATTGGTTGTTTACCTGTTGGCGTTTGTTGCATCAACACTGCACATGCGTACCCTTGCTTCTCTGCCACATACAGATGGAATGGTTTGCTGTAGTCTGGATTGGCCAATGCCGGGGCAGTTTGGAGATCTTTTTTCAGCAGCTGAAACGCCCCCTCTGCCTCGTCTGTCCACTGCAGCCGGGCTGACTGTTGTCCTTGTCCTGCTGTGCGGATCAAGGCCCTTAATGGGGCTGTTTTGAGAGCGTAATCACAAACCCAGGGTCTGCTATAGCCTGCCATTCCAAGAAAAGACAACATGTGACCAACAGTTTGAGGTTTTGGCATTTTACTGATGGCTTCCAACTGGGAGGGAGCAATATGTCTTTTGTCCCCACACAGCTGTCTGCCCAAATACTCTACCGACTTCTGACAGAATTGTAGCTTTTTCTTACTTACTTTATGTCCACCTTCTGCCAGGGCCTTCAATACAGTGATAGAATCTTTTTCACACTGTTCCTTGGAGTTAGAACATATCAAAATGTCATCCACATACATGAGTGTAGTTGACTGTATGTCCAAATGACTAAGATCCTTTGCTAGAACACGATTAAAGATGGAGGGAGAGTGTACAAACCCTTGTGGAAGGCGAGTGTACGTGAACTGTTGGCCTTTATAAGTAAAGGCAAATAAATATTGAGAATCAGGGTGAACTGGAACACTGAAAAATGCTGAGCACAGATCTATCACCGTGTACCACTTTGTGTCTGGTGGTATGTTAGATAACAATGTGTGTGGGTCAGGAACAACAGGTGCTTCTTCAGCTACAATAGCATTAATTGGCCTTAAATCATGCACTAACCTATAATCGTCACCATTTGGCTTTTTGATGGGGAAGATTGGAGTGTTACATTTACTTTGTGATTTTATTAGGACTCCTGCTTCCACGAGTCCTGTTATGATGGGATTTATACCTTCAATAGCCTTCGGTCTAAGGGGGTATTGTCTTTGATAAGGTAACCTAATTCCTGGTTTTACATGAAATTTCTGTGGTTCAGCTGATTTCACTAAACCTACATCTGTTTTGTGTTGTGACCATAACTGTGAGGGGACTTGTTCCAATAGTGCTAGGTGTTCTGTAGCTATTAGCATTTGCCTAGCTCTTTCCCTATGTAATTTAACTCTTTCTGCTATAGCTTCATCAGCATGTGTGCAGGTGATTTTGAAAAACACGCCATCTGAAGAAAAGCTGACTTGCTGACAGTCTGTGGGAGTCCATTCTTTGATTTGTCTTGCAGCTTTTATCATGGGTCCTAAGTCGTGTGACTCATAATCTTCTGCAATCAAAAGAGTGACATGAGGTGTTGAGTTGGGAACTTGGAACCAGTCTTTGACATCGTCCTGTATCTTTACCGCTACTGCTGCTCCTTGCGGTCCCACTATGATGTCTTCATACTGGATGACAGCAGTTCTGTTGTTAACATGTTCATCCCAACATTTCTCATAGTCTTCCTGAGACTGATCTTTGTCATAGAACATGGTGCAATGAAGTGGGAGTGTTGGCTCTTTAGCCATGTCATAGTGATTCATTACCAGTGGTCTCCATGCTTCCCATTCATGGTACAGGAAAGAGTTCGGTGTTGTCAGCTTCATCCAGAATACTTGAGCTTCTGGGTCTCTGGTTAATATCTGTGGAGACTCTGTAGGAGTTGTTAGAGGCATCATGGGTACAAACATGTCACTGGACTGATCATCTGTTACGTCAAAGTAGATACCATCCGGTGTACATTTGATCTTGGCGTTTAATTTGCATAACACATCTCTTCCCAGGAGGTTAATAGGTGTATGTGCCGAATACAATAGTGATGTGTAAATTATCTTGTTTCCTATTTGTAACGGAACCGGCTTAGTCATAGGTACTATTTGTGTTTTCCCAGAGAAACCTACTGTTCGAATCTTTGAAGCTGAGAGGGGGAGGTGGGCTCCGTCTTTTCCTATACAGGAGTAGGTGGCTCCTGTGTCTATCATGAACTGATGATGATGATTGTACAGAGTTACATTTATTGTGGGTTCAGTGTTTGGGCGTTTTGTTAGTATGGGTAACATCACCTCCCCTTCAGGTTTCTCTGGGCATCCCTATGGCCAATACGCTGCTGGTCCCATCCATGGTCCATTGTTCTGTGGGCCGGGACCTGTTTCCGGGCCGTAGGGTCCTGAGTCGGGATTCTGAGGTCCTATCCACGGGTTGGTCGGGCACTCCCGCTGCATGTGTCCCGTCTGCCCGCATCCCCAGCACTGCAGTCTCGGCTGATATTGAGATGTTGTTGGGGCTGTCCGTGGTGGCTGTTGATACCGCCCTGGGGGAGGTCCTCTGGATTGTTGCGATCCTTGGGGCCTCCTCCATTTCCCCCTTATGGGTGGGCCACCACGTCCTTTTCCGGCCATGGGTGGCTGGATACCTCCTCCTTGGTTGAGGTGCACATGGATTGGGGGTATCTGCGGTGTCTGGTTCTGGCCTGTGGGTGGTGCTATAGGAAAAACAGGAGGCACAGCAGGCATTGTTTGTTGAACAGGAGGTTGAGACATTGTGGGTGTAATCATGGGTGCTTGTGTTACCCTTCCTTCCGCATGTCCTCCCTCTGTTTCCGGAGCCGCCACACTTACTGACGCTTGGTGTTTAGGCTTTTCTCCTTTCTTCTGCTTTGCCAGCTCACCTATTTGCAGCTGGGTCAGTTTAGTAGCCAGCATCTTGCTCTGGTCTTCCAGGGCCTGTTTTTCAGCTCTGTGTGCATTTACATAATGGATTATATGTTCAGAGAATACAGGCCAATCCATTTTCATCAGTCCCACTACCCCATTTAGCTTGGCTTGCACCTCTTTTGGCATGGCATTTTTTACATATAACATGAACAAAGCTCTAGTTGACTCATTGTCATTCCAATCACTCCCAGTCTCATTTTTCCACATTTTCTGATAATCACATAAAAACTGTGACGGGCTATCACTGTCTTTTAAACACTCTCTCTCCAATTTGGCTGGATCCATGCGGGATGGGTACTTATCTCTCAGGGCCTTCCATACGTTAGTCCGCATCTTGTCGAAGGACACACCATCAAAGTTGTGTGAGGTTATCATTCCTGAGTATCCGGCGGTTTCGAATATCTCTATGGTGGCTGCCTGTCCCGCTGTCTTCATCAACAACGCTTTGACGTCGCCACCTGCCAGCTTAATCCCTCCCGTGATCTCCTCGAGCTTCTCGATCCATTTGTTAGCTCCATCTGCTAATGGGGTTAATTTGCCTGCAAGTGTTATCATATCCATAAACGCCCAAGGCACATACCGGTAGGTGTTTCTGGGTCCTTTGGTTAGTAGAGGGCACATTTTTTCATGGGGTGGGAGCATTGGAGACGGGCGTCCCACCACTGTTCCGCTTCGCAACCTTAACCCTTGGCTTGGGGTTTCCTTTTCCACCTGCAAGTTTACATCTAGCACCTGTGAGGACTTGGCCTTATTCGGCGAGGTTGATGCTGCATACTCACGGGAATGTGGTCGACTTCTGCTTGAATCCCCGCTATCTGACTCTATGTCCTCGCTTTCATCTGCGTCGCTCGCCTGCTGTGATTCAAGGTAAACTGATAGATCTTTACTCTCCTCTGCCCCCTTATCCTCATCTGAGTTACGGTACTCATCATCAGACAGTGGTGGTGCCTGGCCCCCATTTTCCTGTTTCCGTGAGTGTTTTGATGGTGGTGATTTGGGATATGGGGTACACTTTAGCAAGTTTTTGTACTGCCATTCTTCTTCTTCATCCCTCCTCCTTCTTTTTTCCCTTCTTTTTCCATTCGTACTCTTACATAGTGCCTTTTTAGGTGTTTTCCCATCTGAATGTGTTTGTGATGTTGAGGGGCCCGCACCTTGTCCTTTGTCACGTTGTTCTGTGTCTGCTCCCCTACCTACTTCTTTTACCTCTATCCTTATCCTTCCTGTGATTCTCCCATCCGCTTCATCCTCATCTGCCATGACAAATTGCCCCACTCTACCTGGGTTGTACGGAGGTGGTCCGAGGTCTATGTCTCTATGCATTGTTGGGCTTCGGCTGGCTTCCAGCCTGAAATATTGCAGAATATCTCTTTGCTCCGCATTTTTCTGTTTTTTCTTTAATTGTGTTATTTCATATTTTTTATCTTTATTTCTTAGCTCTTCCTCCACTTTATCGCACCGACTAGGATCAAAGCTACCTTCAAGGGGCCATCGGTTTTGGCCCGATGTCATTTGATGCCATTTTCTCATGCATTTTTGAATTTTTCGCCTGTTGGTTGGATGAGTGATGATGATCAACTTTGCAGGCGTTACTTCATTTGTTTGTTTGCTTTTGCTGGCTCCCATTGTCCTATGGTTGTCTACAGCGACCCTTTATAGTTTTGTGGTTACTTAATTAGTTAATTATCAAATTTGTAATTTTTACCTGAGCTTCTTCTCCCTACTGCCTCGGCCTTGGTCAATACAAGACTGATTTTGCGCACACTAATCACAATTTTTAGTAATAATAAAAAGTTTAACGAATTTAATACTTTATGTGCCAGATATACTTTTATAATGATTACTTCGTTGTGTTGGTTTATTTTTGACAATTAAATTTTTACCAATGTACTTTACCAACACTCCAAAACATTTGTTATAGTGTTGTACTTTTTTTTTTTTTTTTTTTACAGCTTGTACTTTTAATGAAAATATGTTTTAACAATAACTTGGGTTGTTTTACTGTGTTAATTTATATTTTTAACAATTGTACTTTTAATACTTACTTACTTTTTATTTTAATCTCAATTTTACTTGTTTTATTGTTTTAATTTATATTTTAACAGTTACACTTAGTTGACAATATTATGACAATATTTACTTTACGCACACACACAACACTTTTATCGCTTTTATCGACAATTTTCAATGTACTTTATTTACACTTCGAAGATAGTTATTTTTATTTTTCTTACTTATGTTTACGCACATGCATGACTTTTTAACAACAACACTTTTAATGATAATATTTTACGTGCATAATATGGTTATAATGTTTTTATTTTACGGTTATACATATATTTACACAGGCCTTTTTTACCGGTTTACTGTACCCACAGTATTTTGCTCCTGTCTAGGACCACTCCGCAAAAGGCAAAAGTGGCTTCTCACCTCAGACAGAACCCGTTTTACTCCTTTTTCCCTGCCTAGGACCACTCCCTCGATAGGCAAAAGTGGCTATCACCTCAGGCGGTACTTTTTACTCTTTGTCCCTGCCTAGGACCACTTCCTCAATAGGCAAAGTGGCTTCTCACCTCAGGCGGGACTATCTACTCCTTTTTCCTGCCTAGGACCACTCCCTCGATAGGCAAAAGTGGCTATCACCTCAGGCAGTACTTTAAACAGTACTGTTTTAAACATGTAACATGTTGCACTTATTAAACAGAGCTCAACCACAAAGTTACCAAATTACCAAATACATATATTAAAGATCCATTAAACAAAGCGCATTAATTATCAGATCATAATTCTACTGTCACCTTTTGCTGCTTTTGCTACACAAACGGCATCTCATAAAATTTGAGACCACAGTGAGTTTAGCAGTATCACAACAAACTCTACCAGCAGTCAAAGTGTACAGCGGCACATACCATCTATTTATAGCAACTAGCTGAAACTCTATCTTGCCTTTACAATACTTTAAAGAGAGGTTGTGCTAACAAATGAGAAAAATCAGATTAGAACTTCAGAGGTTGAGAAATACAAACATATACGGTTATTTTTTAACCACTTTCTGTATGATTCTCATCCCAACTAATACTGACTGTCTGATCAATTCTTCTCTCACTTTTCACATATTCAGCCATCACATATATCAGTGCTCCAAGACACATGAGTGACATAATAATCCATACACAAATTAACAGATTAAATATGCATCTCTCAAGTTTATCCATCCCACAATCATCATACTTTCACATGTAATATCAATCATTCAATGTTTGGATCCGATTACCAGCTGTTATTGCTCATATACACATTTAATATTCTTTTTAATGCCAGGTTTTTTAAGGATAGTTTTTCAGAACCTTCTGACCACTGGACCAGGTGGAGGGTGGATCCCCATAAATTTGGAAAAAGAAAAAAGAAATTGGTATCTCACCTGTTCTTGGTGGATATGTGGGCCCCTGGGGTCCTGGCCTCCAACCGGTGCCTGCGGCCGTCCAGCCCTGTCACTTCCTCCTGGCTGGCTCGCCAATTGTTGTGACTTTTGTTCAATATCCAATAAGCAACAAATTAGTCTAAGTCTTAGTACGGAATAACAAAAATGAGAAGTCACAAGAACATTAAAGATGAGACAGGATCAGCTGGTTCACGGTCCGACGATGGTTTATTGTAGAAAATACAATGTTAACCATACATGAGAAGTAGCCCGGGCTAAGTCTGAAAACCAACTGAAAAGTTCCGAGCTTTTATACAATTTGGGGGCCTGGGGACTCCTCCCCAGGCCCCGCCTGCTATTTGATACATTTTTCACTGTTTTCCACCGGTATTACCATACATGTCAATTCTAACCGAGGATGTACATGTCATCATGTATTTTTTTAAACTGGTTGACCATGCAAAGGCCCTTCCCTTAACAGGAGGAGCTTGACCCCTATCTAGTTTGGAATGCAACTGGACCTATGGCATGAGGTCTGTTCGGAATGCAACTGTCGGCGCCATGGTGCCATGGTTTCAGTGTTGGACTACATTTTTTAGATCACACTTGTTTAAAAGGAGGTAGAATTTCCCCAGCTTGTGTAGTCAGCAGGGGTTTAAATGTTCACAACTTGACGAGTTCACAGTTTGAAAAGACATGAGGTAGAATGTCTCTGGTGTAAATGCCATGACTTTATGAACTACAACTCACTTAGTATATTGATTATAAGTATATTGATTAATACATTTTATTAAGTATATTGAGTAATAGCCTTTTGTCACTACATTGCGCCACTCAAGGCGGTTCTTTCAGAGATGCCTGGATAGGGAGAACATTGCCTGTGATGTGGACGAGGCCCTCTGGCCTGACAGAAACCAAAGGCATGATGATGCTTGATCATGATTCCTCAATCATGGACAAAAATAAAACATTTTTGGCTGCATAATTGTGTGCTGTTTTATGTTTGTTTTATGAAAAAAGTAGGCTATGCAGAATCATTTGTACAAAAGGAGAAATATCTTATTTTCCAGAGTCACCTCATTCATATGGTGTGTTCCATTTTACAATAGTGTTTTCAATGTTGCATTACAATGTGTTGTAAATGCTTGGTAGTGTGCAGCAAAAGCTTAGTTGTGTGTGCTCAATGAATGGTATGTGTCACTGGAAAATACGACTGTGTGTAGCAAATGAAAACAGGAGTTCCGTTTTGTGAACACAATGTAGAGATTTGATGGCAAGAGTCTTCTTGCAAAGGGAGTGTTAGGTTTAGCTTTTTGTGTGTGCAGTTTTCAGTTTTGTGTGTGCAGTATTGAGAAAGCCGTTATTGTATTGAGAAACGTGTGTTAACAATTGTGAAAAACTGTAATATCAAGGTTGTGTTGAATAATAAAATCCTTAATTAAAAAGGTTTTCCCCACTAAGGACCTAACATTTAGTAAGGCCAGACTCAGTGTTTCACAGTTTTCCTCAGCTGGCTGTGGAAGACAAGGAAACACTGGTATGTTTCGAGCTTACAGTTTTTTCTGATGGCTTAAACACTTACATTGATTCTTATTGCACAATTTCTAAAACTGTCAATATTTATCACAAAACCCTTCACCGAGTTTGCAAAACTGAAAGCACAAATGCTGCTTTGCACTTAGTTTGCAATTGCAATATGTGTAAATACAATTTACTACACAGCACTCTTTTTGCAAAACTGTAAACACAGCTCACTGCTTTACACTCAATTTCCAGCTGATCTACACACTCCTGTCAAAACTATACATATTTATGGCTATTATTTACACAATTTTGCCAACTGTCAGGCAACACTGTCACATGTGAAATCTATTATCTATAATTATTTGACTTTGCAATCAGCCTGAGCACTATAAATAAGCCACAGGTAAGCCTTTTGTGTGGAGAACAATGGAAGGAGAAAGAGTAAGAGGAGTGAGAGTAAGAGGAGGGCGAGGAAGAGGACGTGGAGGTGAAGAAGCAGGAGGACAAGGAAATGAATTTGGAGGAAGAGGACGAGGAGGTGCAGAAGCAAGAGGGAGAGGAGGACAGCAAAGACGCGGAGGAGCACTTAGAGGAAGAGGACGAGGTGTGCTTAGAGGAAGAGGGCGAGGAGGTGCAGAAGCACAAGGAGAACGAGGAGAGGAAGGGGAAGGAGTACGAGTAAGAAATAGAATCACTGATGTCATCAGAGCTACAATAGTGGACCATGTCATCAACCATGGCATGAGCCTAAGGGAAGCTGGCCAACGGGTTCAACCCAACCTGAGCCGCTACACTGTAGCAGGCATCATAACATTTCAAAATGAGAATCAGTGAGTACAGTATCTTCTTCATACTAAGTTTTACATTATGTATACTGTAATACAGTAGTGTCATATTCTTTTGAGAAACAATACTGTACATTTACTGTAAAAATACTGAAATTGTTACTTTACTTTATAGAATTGTTAGACGACCTGTAGCTGGGGGCAGAAGAAGACTATTCACAGCTGAACAAGAGACCTACATAGTGAATATGGTGTTGGCAAACAACTCAATAAGGCTACGAGAAATACAGCAGCACAGACTAGAGGATGACACAACATTCGGGGACATAAATAATGTGAGCATCTCTGCATTATCTCGTTTACTGGCACGCAACCAAATAAAAATGAAGCAGATCTATAGGGTCCCATTTCAAAGAAACAGTGAATGTGTAAAACAACTGCGGTATGAATTTGTGCAGGTAAGCTTATCATTGGTACTGAATCTGGAAGTGCATACTGTGTGCTGTGCATGGGCCTGCTGTGCTGCATTTGTTTTGTCTTTTCCAGAGAGTGATGGACCTAGAGGCAGATGCCATGGGTCATGACCTGATTTTTGTGGATGAGGCAGGCTTCAACCTCAGCAAGACAAGAAGACGGGGAAGGAACATTATTGGACAACGTGCCATAATCAATGTCCCAGGACAACGTGGTGGAAACATTACCATGTGTGCAGCCATCAGCCAAAACGGTGTTGTTCACCATCATGCAAATCTGGGCCCATACAACACTGCACACATTCTTACATTCCTGGACACCCTGCATGAAATAGTCACTCTCATTCAGAGACCAGAGCAGACCAGGTATGTCGTCATATGGGACAATGTTAGTTTCCACCACGCTGTTCTGGTCCGCAACTGGTTTATCGATCACCCGCTCTTCATTGCGGTCTACCTCCCCCCTTACTCTCCATTCCTGAATCCAATTGAAGAGTTCTTCTCTTCTTGGCGCTGGAAGGTCTATGACCGTCGTTCCCATCAGCGCATAGCCCTTCTAGAGGCAATGGAGGAGGCATGTGGAGACATTGACAGGTATCATGTCAGGCCTGGATACGACACTCAAGGAGATATTATCCCAGCTGCCTAGCAATGGAAGACATCGCATGTGATAGGAAATTGAAATTTTGTGGCCAGACCCCGTAAGAAGACAAGACTGATTTTTTTTTTCCTCAGTGATATTCTCCATTATATGTTTTTTTGGGCCTTGACTTGAAAAACACACTTTATGTTTACATATTTTGATGTGTGTAAATAAATATCCATTCACTTTGACCCCTGTGTGTTACTGAAAACCGATATGCCCTGCACACAGGATAAGCAAAAGCCAAATGAGTTTTTCATTGTTACTGCCAGTGTGCAGTGGCTGCTTTGTGTGCTTACTGATATTATGGCTTGTGTAAAAGAGATGTTAAAGAGATGTCTGCGTTCCCAAAAAATGTTGAAATTGTCAATAAAATTCACAGATTGAGTGGCACACGCATCTTTGAGCCATCGGTTGAGCATCATCAGCCTGCTGAATCTCTCATCTCCTCCTCGAACTGTTGGTGGTGGCCCACTGATGAACACCCTAGGATTCAGGGATTTAATTTTGTTCAGCAAATCAATGAAGTCCTCAGAATGAATAACTCAGATTTTTGCTTGACAACATCAAGGGCTCCTGTGTGTATGACCAGAGATTTGACTCTTGGATGCTCAGTAGCGATCCCCAAAATTTTCTCTGAGATATCCGACACCATGTCATTGGTGAAACAGAGTACTTTGGTGTTTTTCTTGCTGCAAAAGCGTTTTATCTCCTTCACGGCTGCATCGCCCACTATCAGTGTTTGAGGCCCAGTAGTTAGCTCTTCCTGCAGCCTTTTATTATATTTGATTTGATTTAGACGCATACCTTTCTCTTTTGCTGGAAGAGGAGCTTTCTTTTGGGGAGTCACGGTCTTGTAAAAGTGGAGCAAATCTGTTCTCTAGTAGAATCCCTGTGTTTTGGGATGAATTGCTCTTACTTTTTGTTGTAGCCACAGTCCAGGGCTGTTTTCTCCTCGGTACTGGTGCTAGTCTTTGGGTGCAGGATTCTGCCTGTTAGCCGGCTTCCCATGCGGGGAAGCGATGTATCTTTACATGTTTTATGCTTTGGCTTTGCACCAAGAGAGTTCCAGGAAGGACTACTGGTTAACTCCTGATTCTTGGTGGTGCTAAGTAGCTGACTGTTAACCTGCTCCTTTCCACTGATTTGGGTCATCAGAAGGGTGGTTTCATTCCCATATTGACCATTTACCTCCCAGTTTACTTCAAGCCGCTAAGCTTTCATCTCCAGTACTGTTATCATCTGGAGAAGTTTGTAGTAGTCATCCTCTTAGAAGGGAGGCATCTTGCTGCTAATTAGCTTTAGGTAGCAGCACTTCTCAGCCCCAGTCGCTATAGTGCAGGCTTATGCTACTGATAGGCCACACTCAATGACAAGGTCTTAAAAATGTCCAAAAGTAACAGTAGCCAACTGTATTAACTAAAAAACAGTAGTCCTGATGATTAGTAGGTATCCAGGAGCATTTCTTGTTATCTACCACAGAGAAAAGCACAAATATCAACAGAAAAATGCAGCAGAGGCAAGAGCAAAGCAGAAAAGCATCTGCACTGTAAGGAAGAAGGAAGCATCAGGAGGTACCAGAAGAAGGAGTCTTCTTCTGATACCTCCTCACTAGGAGTAGTCTCCTCCTGCTACGTCCTCACTAGAAGGAGTCTCCACCTTGTACCTCCTCACCAGGAGTCTCCACCTGGTACCTCCTCACTAGAAGGAGTCTTCTTCTGGCACCTCCTTACTAGGGAAAATTTCCTCCTGGAACCTCCTCAACCGGAGGAGTCTCCTCCTCGCAACTCCTCACTAGAAGGAGTCTCCTGGCACCTCCTCACGAGAAGGAGTCTCCACCTGGTACCTTCTCACTAGGAGGAGTCTCCTCCTTGTGCCTCCTCACTAGAAGGAGTCTCATCCTGGCACCTCCTCACTAGAAGCAGTCTCATCCTGGCACCTCCTCACGAGAAGGAGTCTCCACCTGGTACCTCCTCACTAGGAGGAGTCTCCTCCTTGTACCTCTTCACTAGAAGGATTCTCCTCCTGGTACCTACTCACTAGGAGTAGTCTCCTCCTGCTACGTCCTCACTAGAAGGAGTCTCCTCCTGGAACCTCCTCACGAGAAGGAATCTCCTCCTGGCACTTCCTCACTAGGAGGAGTCTCCTCCTTGTGCCTCCTCACTAGAAGGAGTCTCATCCTGGCACCTCCACACTAGAAGCAGTGTCCTCCTGGCACCTCCTCACGAGAAGGAGTCTCCACCTGGTACCTCCTCACTAGGAGGAGTCTCCTCCTTGTACCTCCTCACTAGAAGGATTCTCCTCCTGGTACCTACTCACTAGGGATAGTCTCATTCTGGTACCTCCTCACTAGGAGGAGTCTCCTTCTGGTACATACTTGTTAGAAGGAGTCTCCTTCTGGTACCTCCTCACTAGGGAGAGTCTCCTTCTGGTACATCCTCACCAGAAGGAGTCTCCTCCTGGCACCTCCTCACTAGGGACAATCTCCACCTGGCACCTCCTCACTAGGAGGAGTCTCTTCCTGCTAACTCCTCACTAGGGAGAGGCTCCTTCTGGTACATCCTCACTAGAAGGAGTCTCCACCTGGCACCTGCTCACTAGGGAGAATCTCCACCTGGCAACTCCTCACTAGGAGGAGTCTCCTTCTGGTACATACTCGATAGAAGGAGTCTCCTCCTGGCACTTCCTCACTAGGGAGAATCTCCACCTCTCAACAGGCCCAGCTTTTATAGCCTCTTCCTGACCCCATGAACCCAGTTTTTCCAGCAGAAAATTCCACAGCTCCCCCATTGTCCTGGACCCAATATTGCAGCCCAACTTCCATCTGGCTACACTTCTGCTGTGTTTCTGCTGTGCTTCTACTGTGTTTCTGCCATGTTTCTGCTGTGCTTCTGCTGTTTTAGTTGTGTTTCTGCTGTGTTTCTGCTGTGTTTCTACTGTTTCAGCTGATTTACTACTGTGTTTCTGCTGTGTTTCTGCTGTGTTTCTACTGTGTTTCTGCTGTGTTTCTGCTGTGTTTCTACTGTGTTTCAGCTGATCTACTACTGTGTTTCTACTGTGTTTCTGCTGTGTTTCTGCTGTGTTTCTGCTGTTTCAGGTGATTTACTACTGTGCTTCTACTGTGTTTCTGCCATGTTTCTGCTGTGCTTCTGCTGTTTTAGTTGTGTTTCTGCTGTGTTTCTGCCGTGTTTCTGCCGTGTTTCTGCTGTGTTTCTGCTGTTTCAGGTGATTTACTACTGTGTTTCTACTGTGTTTCTGCTGTGTTTCTACTGTGTTTCTGCTGTGTTTCAGGTGATTTTTTGCTGTGTTTCTGCTGTGTTTCTGCTGTGTTTCAGGTGATTTACTACTGTGTTTCTACTGTGTTTCTGCTGTGTTTCTGCTGTGTTTCTGCTGTGTTTCTGCTGTGTTTCAGGTGATTTACTACTGTGTTTCTACTGTGTTTCTGCTGTGTTTCTGCTGTGTTTCTACTGTGTTTCTGGTGTGTTTCAGGTGATTTTTTGCTGTGTTTCTGCTGTGTTTCTTCTATGTTTCTGCTATGTTTCAGATCATTTTCTGCTATGTTTCTACTATGTGTTTCTGCTGTGTGTCTTCTGTTTCAGTTGTGCTTCTGCTGTTTTAGTTGCGTTTCTGCTGTGTTTCTACTGTGTTTCTGCTGTGTTTCTACTGTGTTTCTACTGTGTTTCAGCTGATTTTCTACTGTGTTTCTAGTGTGTTTCTGCTTTGTTTCAGTTGTGCTTCTGCTGTGTTTCAGATGATTTTCTGCTGTTTGTCTGCTGTGTTTCAGTTGTGCTTCTGCTATTTTAGTTGTGTTTCTGCTGTGTTTCAGTTGTGCTTCTGCTGTTTTAGTTGTGTTTCTGCTGTATTTCTGCTGGGTTTCTACGGTGTTTCAGCTGTGTTTCTGCTGTGTTTCAGCTGATTTTCTACTGTATTTCAGCTGATTTTCTACTGTGTTTTTACTGTGTTTCTGCTGTGTTTCTATTGTGTTTCTGCTGTGTTTCTGCTGTGTTTCTACTGTGTTTCTGCTGTGTTTCTGCTGTTTCAGGTGATTTACTACTGTGTTTCTGCTGTGTTTCTACTGTGTTTCTCCTGTGTTTCTGCAGTGTTTCTGCTGTGTTTCTACTGTGTTTCAGCTGATTTACTACTGTGTTTCTGCTGTGTTTCTGCTGTGTTTCTGCTGTGTTTCTACTGTGTTTCAGCTGATTTACTACTGTGTTTCTGCTGTGTTTCTGCTGTGTTTCTACTGTGTTTCTACTGTGTTTCTGCTGTGTTTCTGCTGTTTCAGGTGATTTACTACTGTGTTTCTGCTGTGTTTCTACTGTGTTTCTCCTGTGTTTCTGCAGTGTTTATGCTGTGTTTCTACTGTGTTTCAGGTGATTTACTACTGTGTTTCTGCTGTGTTTCTGCTGTGTTTCTGCAGTGTTTCTGCTGTGTTTCTACTGTGTTTCAGCTGATTTACTACTGTGTTTCTGCTGTGTTTCTGCTGTGTTTCTACTGTGTTTCTACTGTGTTTCTGCTGTGTTTCTGCTGTTTCAGGTGATTTACTACTGTGTTTCTCCTGTGTTTCTGCAGTGTTTCTGCTGTGTTTCTACTGTGTTTCAGCTGATTTACTACTGTGTTTCTACTGTGTTTCTGCTGTGTTTCTGCTGTGTTTCTACTGTGTTTCAGCTGATTTACTACTGTGTTTCTGCTGTGTTTCTACTGTGTTTCTGCTGTGTTTCTACTGTGTTTCTGCTGTGTTTCTACTGTGTTTCAGCTGATTTACTACTGTGTTTCTGCTGTGTTTCTGCTGTGTTTCTGCTGTGTTTCTACTGTGTTTCTGCTGTGTTTCAGGTGATTTACTACTGTGTTTCTACTGTGTTTCTGCTGTGTTTCTTTTATGTTTCTGCTGTGTTTCACATGATTTTCTGCTATGTTTTTTATGTTTCTGCTGTGTGTCTTCTGTTTCAGTTGTGCTTCTGCTGTTTTAGTTGCGTTTCTGCTGTGTTTCTACTGTGTTTCTGATGTGTTTCTACTGTGTTTCTACTGTGTTTCAGCTGATTTTCTACTGTGTTTCTACTGTTTCTGCTTTGTTTCAGTTGTGCTTCTGCTGTGTTTCAGATGATTTTCTGCTGTGTTTCTACTGTGTTTTTGCTGTTTGTCTGCTATGTTTCTGGTGTGTTTCTGCTATGTTTCTGCTGTGTTTTTACTGTGTTTCTGCTGTGTTTTAGTTGTGCTTCTGCTGTGTTTCAGTTGTGCTTCTGCTATTCTAGTTGGGTTTCTGCTGTGTTTCAGATGATTTTCTGCTGTGTTTCTGCTGTTTCAGTTGTGTTTCTACTGTGTTTTTGCTGTTTGTCTGCTATGTTTCTGCTGTGTTTCTGCTGTGTTTCTGTTGTGTTTCTACTGTGCTTTTGCTGTTTGTCTGCTATGTTTCTGCTGTGTTTCTGCTGTGTTTCAGTTGTGCTTCTGCTATTTTAGTTGTGTTTCTGCTGTGTTTCAGTTGTGCTTCTGCTGTTTTAGTTGTGTTTCTGCTGTATTTCTGCTGGGTTTCTACTGTTTCAGCTGTGTTTCTGCTGTGTTTCAGCTGATTTTCTACTGTATTTCAGCTGATTTTCCACTGTGTTTCAGCTGATTTTCTACTGTGTTTCTACTGTGTTTCAGCTGTGTTTCTGCTGTGTTTTTACTGTGTTTCTGCTGTGTTTCAGTTGTGTTTCAGCTGTGTTTCTCCTGTTTCAGTTGATTTTCTACTGTGTTTCTACCGTGTTTCTGCTGTGTTTCAGCTGATTTTCTGCTGTGTTTCTGCTGTGTTTTTACTGTGTTTCTGCTGTGTTTCAGTTGTGCTTCTGCTGTCTTTTAGTTGGGTTTCTGCTGTGTTTTCTGTTGTGTTTCTGCTGTGTTTCTGCTGTGTTTCAGTTGTGCTTCTGCTGTTTTAGTTGTGTTTCTGCTGTGTTTCTACTGTGTTTCTACTGTGTTTCTACTGTGTTTCAGCTGATTTTCTACTGTGTTTCTAGTGTGTTTCTGCTTTGTTTCAGTTGTGCTTCTGCTGTGTTTCAGATGATTTTCTGCTGTGTTTCTGCTGTTTCAGTTGTGTTTCTACTGTGTTTCTGCTGTGTTTCTACTGTGTTTCTACTGTGTTTCAGCTGATTTTCTACTGTGTTTCTAGTGTGTTTCTGCTTTGTTTCAGTTGTGCTTCTGCTGTGTTTCAGATGATTTTCTGCTGTGTTTCTGCTGTTTCAGTTGTGTTTCTACTGTGTTTCTGCTGTGTTTGTGCTGTGTTTCTACTGTGTTTCTGGTGTGTTTCAGGTGATTTTTTGCTGTGTTTCTGCTATGTTTGAAATGATTTTCTGCTATGTTTCTACTATGTTTTTTTATGTGTTTCTGCTGTGTGTCTTCTGTTTCAGTTGTGCTTCTGCTGTTTTAGTTGCGTTTCTGCTGTGTTTCTACTGTGTTTCTGCTGTGTTTCTACTGTGTTTCTACTGTGTTTCAGCTGATTTTCTACTGTGTTTCTAGTGTGTTTCTGCTTTGTTTCAGTTGTGCTTCTGCTGTGTTTCAGATGATTTTCTGCTGTGTTTCTGCTGCTTCAGTTGTGTTTCTGCTATTTTAGTTGTGTTTCTGCTGTGTTTCAGTTGTGCTTCTGCTATTTTAGTTGTGTTTCTGCTGTGTTTCAGTTGTGCTTCTGCTGTTTTAGTTGTGTTTCTGCTGTATTTCTGCTGATTTTCTACTGTATTTCAGCTGATTTTCTACTGTGTTTCTACTGTGTTTCAGCTGTGTTTCAGTTGTGCTTCTGCTGTTTTTTAGTTGGGTTTCTGCTGTGTTTTTACTGTGTTTCTGCTGTGTTTCTATTGTGTTTCTGCTGTTTCAGTTGATTTTTTACTGTGTTTTTGCTCTTTTTCTGCTGTTTCAGTTGATTTTTTACTGTTTTTGCTCTTTTTCTGCTGTTTCAGTTAATTTTTTACTGTGTTTTTCATGTGTTTTTCATGTGTTTCTGCTGTGTTTCTACTGTGTTTCTGCTGTGTTTCTGCTGTTTCAGGTGATTTACTACTGTGTTTCTGCTGTGTTTCTGCTGTGTTTCTGCTGTGTTTCTACTGTATTTCTACTGTGTTTCAGCTGATTTTCTACTGTGTTTCTACTGTGTTTCTGCTTTGTTTCAGTTGTGCTTCTGCTGTGTTTCTGCTGTTTCAGTTGTGTTTCTACTGTGTTTTTGCTGTTTGTCTGCTATGTTTCTGGTGTGTTTCTGCTGTGTTTCTACTGTGTTTCTACTGTGTTTCTACTGTGTTTCAGCTGATTTCCTACTGTATTTCAGCTGATTTACTACTGTGTTTCTACTGTGTTTCTGCTGTGTTTCTGCTGTGTTTCTACTGTGTTTCTACTGTGTTTCTGCTGTGTTTCTGCTGTTTCAGGTGATTTACTACTGTGTTTCTACTGTGTTTCTGCTGTGTTTCTGCTGTGTTTCTACTGTGTTTCTGCTGTTTCAGGTGATTTACTACTGTGTTTCTACTGTGTTTCTGCTGTGTTTCTGCTGTGTTTCTACTGTGTTTCTGCTGTGCTTCTACTGTGTTTCTGCTGTTTCAGGTGATTTACTACTGTTTCTACTGTGTTTCTGCTGTGTTTCTGCTGTGTTTCTACTGTGTTTCTGCTGTGCTTCTACTGTGTTTCTGCTGTTTCAGGTGATTTACTACTGTTTCTACTGTGTTTCTGCTGTGTTTCTACTGTGTTTCTGCTGTTTCAGGTGATTTACTACTGTGTTTCTACTGTGTTTCTGCTGTGTTTCTGCTGTGTTTCTGCTGTTTCAGTTGATTTTTTACTGTGTTTTTGCTCTTTTTCTGCTGTTTCAGTTGATTTTTTACTGTGTTTTTGCTCTTTTTCTGCTGTTTCAGTTGATTTTTTACTGTGTTTTTCATGTGTTTATGCTGTGTTTCTACTGTGTTTCTACTGTGTTTCAGCTGATTTACTACTGTGTTTCTGCTGTTTCAGGTGATTTACTACTGTGTTTCTGCTGTGTTTCTACTGTGTTTCTACTGTGTTTCAGCTGATTTACTACTGTGTTTCTGCTGTGTTTCTGCTGTGTTTCTGCTGTGTTTCTGCTGTGTTTCTACTGTATTTCTACTGTGTTTCAGCTGATTTTCTACTGTGTTTCTACTGTGTTTCAGCTGTGTTTCAGTTGTGCTTCTGCTGTTTTTTAGTTGGGTTTCTGCTGTGTTTTTACTGTGTTTCTGCTGTGTTTCTATTGTGTTTCTGCTGTGTTTCTGCTGTTTCAGTTGATTTTTTACTGTGTTTTTGCTCTTTTTCTGCTGTTTCAGTTGATTTTTTACTGTGTTTTTGCTCTTTTTCTGCTGTTTCAGTTGATTTTTTACTGTGTTTTTCATGTGTTTTTCATGTGTTTCTGCTGTGTTTCTACTGTGTTTCTGCTGTGTTTCTGCTGTTTCAGGTGATTTACTACTGTGTTTCTGCTGTGTTTCTACTGTGTTTCTCCTGTGTTTCTGCAGTGTTTCTGCTGTGTTTCTACTGTGTTTCAGCTGATTTACTACTGTGTTTCTGCTGTGTTTCTGCTGTGTTTCTACTGTATTTCTACTGTGTTTCAGCTGATTTTCTACTGTGTTTCTACTGTGTTTCTGCTTTGTTTCAGTTGTGCTTCTGCTGTGTTTCTGCTGTTTCATTTGTGTTTCTACTGTGTTTTTGCTGTTTGTCTGCTATGTTTCTGGTGTGTTTCTGCTGTGTTTCTACTGTGTTTCTACTGTGTTTCAGCTGATTTCCTACTGTATTTCAGCTGATTTACTACTGTGTTTCTACTGTGTTTCTGCTGTGTTTCTGCTGTGTTTCTGCTGTTTCAGTTGATTTTTTACTGTGTTTTTGCTCTTTTTCTGCTGTTTCAGTTGATTTTTTACTGTGTTTTTGCTCTTTTTCTGCTGTTTCAGTTGATTTTTTACTGTGTTTTTCATGTGTTTTTCATGTGTTTCTGCTGTGTTTCTACTGTGTTTCTGCTGTGTTTCTGCTGTTTCAGGTGATTTACTACTGTGTTTCTGCTGTGTTTCTACTGTGTTTCTCCTGTGTTTCTGCAGTGTTTCTGCTGTGTTTCTACTGTGTTTCAGCTGATTTACTACTGTGTTTCTGCTGTGTTTCTGCTGTGTTTCTGCTGTGTTTCTACTGTATTTCTACTGTGTTTCAGCTGATTTTCTACTGTGTTTCTACTGTGTTTCTGCTTTGTTTCAGTTGTGCTTCTGCTGTGTTTCTGCTGTTTCAGTTGTGTTTCTACTGTGTTTTTGCTGTTTGTCTGCTATGTTTCTGGTGTGTTTCTGCTGTGTTTGTACTGTGTTTCTACTGTGTTTCTACTGTGTTTCAGCTGATTTCCTACTGTATTTCAGCTGATTTACTACTGTGTTTCTGCTGTGTTTCTGCTGTGTTTCTGCTGTGTTTCTACTGTGTTTCTACTGTGTTTCTGCTGTGTTTCTGCTGTTTCAGGTGATTTACTACTGTGTTTCTACTGTGTTTCTGCTGTGTTTCTGCTGTGTTTCTGCTGTTTCAGTTGATTTTTTACTGTGTTTTTGCTCTTTTTTTGCTGTTTCAGTTGATTTTTTACTGTGTTTTTGCTCTTTTTCTGCTGTTTCAGTTGATTTTTTACTGTGTTTTTCATGTGTTTCTGCTGTGTTTCTACTGTGTTTCTGCTGTGTTTCTGCTGTTTCAGGTGATTTACTACTGTGTTTCTGCTGTGTTTCTACTGTGTTTCTACTGTGTTTCAGCTGATTTACTACTGTGTTTCTGCTGTGTTTCTGCTGTGTTTCTGCTGTGTTTCTACTGTGTTTCAGCTGATTTACTACTGTGTTTCTGCTGTGTTTCTGCTGTGTTTCTGCTGTGTTTCTACTGTATTTCTACTGTGTTTCAGCTGATTTTCTACTGTGTTTCTACTGTGTTTCTTCTGTTTCAGTTGTGTTTCTACTGTGTTTTTGCTGTTTGCTATGTTTCTGCTGTGTTTCTACTGTGTTTCTACTGTGTTTCTACTGTGTTTCAGCTGATTTCCTACTGTATTTCAGCTGATTTACTACTGTGTTTCTATTGTGTTTCTGCTGTGTTCCTACTGTGTTTCTGCTGTATTTCTGCTGATTTTCTACTGTATTTCAGCTGATTTTCTACTGTGTTTCTACTGTGTTTCAGCTGTGTTTCAGTTGTGCTTCTGCTGTTTTTTAGTTGGGTTTCTACTGTGTTTCTACTGTGTTTCAGCTGATTTCCTACTGTATTTCAGCTGATTTACTACTGTGTTTCTACTGTGTTTCTGCTGTGTTTCTGCTGTGTTTCTACTGTGTTTCTGCTGATTTTCTGCAGTGTTTCTGCTGTGATTCTACTGTGTTTCAGCTGATTTACTGCTGTGTTTCTGCTGTGTTTCTGCTGTGTTTCTACTGTGTTTCAGCTGATTTACTACTGTGTTTCTGCTGTGTTTCTGCTGTGTTTCTACTGTATTTCTACTGTGTTTCAGGTGATTTTCTACTGTGTTTCTACTGTGTTTCTGCTGTTTCAGTTGTGTTTCTACTGTGTTTTTGCTGTTTGTCTGCTATGTTTCTGGTGTGTTTCTGCTGTGTTTCTACTGTGTTTCTACTGTGTTTCTACTGTGTTTCAGCTGATTTCCTACTGTATTTCAGCTGATTTACTACTGTGTTTCTATTGTGTTTCTGCTGTGTTTCTACTGTGTTTCTACTGTGTTTCTGCTGTTTCAGGTGATTTACTACTGTGTTTCTGCTGTGTTTCTACTGTGTTTCTACTGTGTTTCTACTGTGTTTCTGCTGTGTTTCTGCTGTTTCAGGTGATTTACTACTGTGTTTCTGCTGTGTTTCTGCTGTGTTTCTACTGTGTTTCTGCTGTGTTTCTGCTGTTTCAGGTGATTTACTACTGTGTTTCTGCTGTGTTTCTACTGTGTTTCTCCTGTGTTTCTGCAGTGTTTCTGCTGTGTTTCTTCTGTGTTTCAGCTGATTTACTACTGTGTTTCTGCTATGTTTCTGCTGTGTTTCTACTGTGTTTCAGCTGATTTACTTCTGTGTTTCTGCTGTGTTTCTGCTGTGTTTCTGCTGTGTTTCAGGTGATTTACTACTGTGTTTCTACTGTGTTTCTGCTGTTTCTTTTATGTTTCTGCTGTGTTTCAGATGATTTTCTGCTATGTTTCTACTATGTTTTTTTATGTTTCTGCTGTGTGTCTTCTGTTTCAGTTGTGCTTCTGCTGTTTTAGTTGCGTTTCTGCTGTGTTTCTACTGTGTTTCTGATGTGTTTCTACTGTGTTTCTACTGTGTTTCAGCTGATTTTCTACTGTGTTTCTACTGTTTCTGCTTTGTTTCAGTTGTGCTTCTGCTGTGTTTCAGATGATTTTCTGCTGTGTTTCTGCTGTTTCAGTTGTGTTTCTACTGTGTTTTTGCTGTTTGTCTGCTATGTTTCTGGTGTGTTTCTGCTGTGTTTCTGGTGTGTTTCTGCTGTGTTTCTGCTGTGTTTCAGTTGTGCTTCTGCTATTCTAGTTGGGTTTCTGCTGTGTTTCAGATGATTTTCTGCTGTGTTTCTGCTGTTTCAGTTGTGTTTCTACTGTGTTTTTGCTGTTTGTCTGCTATGTTTCTGCTGTGTTTCTGCTGTGTTTCTGTTGTGTTTCTACTGTGCTTTTGCTGTTTGTCTGCTATGTTTCTGCTGTGTTTCTGCTGTGTTTTAGTTGTGCTTCTGCTGTGTTTCAGTTGTGCTTCTGCTATTTTAGTTGTGTTTCTGCTGTGTTTCAGTTGTGCTTCTGCTGTTTTAGTTGTGTTTCTGCTGTATTTCTGCTGGGTTTCTACTGTGTTTCAGCTGTGTTTCTACTGTGTTTCAGCTGATTTTCTACTGTATTTCAGCTGATTTTCCACTGTGTTTCAGCTGATTTTCTACGGTGTTTCTACTGTGTTTCAGCTGTGTTTCTACTGTGTTTTTACTGTGTTTCTGCTGTGTTTCAGTTGTGTTTCAGCTGTGTTTCTGCTGTTTCAGTTGATTTTCTACTGTGTTTCTACCGTGTTTCTGCTGTGTTTCAGCTGATTTTCTGCTGTGTTTCTGCTGTGTTTCTACTGTGTTTCTGCTGTGTTTCTGCTGTGTTTTTACTGTGTTTCAGCTGATTTTCTGCTGTGTTTCTGCTGTGTTTCTACTGTGTTTCTGCTGTGTTTCTGCTGTGTTTTTACTTTGCTTCTGCTGTCTTTTAGTTGGGTTTCTGCTGTGTTTCTATTGTGTTTCTGCTGTGTTTCTGCTGTGTTTCAGTTGTGCTTCTGCTGTTTTAGTTGTGTTTCTGCTGTATTTCTGCTGGGTTTCTACTGTGTTTCAGCTGATTTACTACTGTGTTTCTACTGTGTTTCTGTACTTTATAATGTAGATATAATATACTTTATTATATAGTTAATGATGTACTTTATAATGTAGATTAGAATATACTTTATAATATACTTTATTATATAGTTAATGATGTACTTTATAATGTAGATATAATATACTTTATAATATAGTTAATGATGTACTTTATAATGTAGATATAATATACTTTATTATATATTTAATGATGTACTTTATAATGTAGATATAATATACTTTATAATATAGTTAATGATGTACTTTATAATGTAGATATAATATACTTTATAATATAGTTAATGATGTACTTTATAATGTAGATTATAATATACTTTATTATATAGTTAATGATATACTTTATAATGTAGATTATAATATACTTTATAATATAGTTAATGATGTACTTTATAATGTAGATTATAATTTACTTTATTATATAGTTAATGATGTACTTTACAATGTAGATTATAATATACTTTATTATATAGTTAATGATGTACTTCATAATGTTGATTATAATATACTTTGTTATATAGTTAATGATGTACTTTATAATGTAGATATAATATACTTTATTATATAGTTAATGATGTACTTTATAATGTAGATATAATATACTTTGTTATATAGTTAATGATGTACTTTATAATGTAGATATAATATACTTTATTATATAGTTAATGATGTACTTTATAATGTTGATTATAATATACTTTATAATATAGTTAATGATGTACTTTATAATGTAGATTATAATATACTTTATTATATAGTTAATGATGGACTTTATAATGTTGATTATAATATACTTTGTTATATAGTTAATGATGTACTTTATAATGTAGATATAATATACTTTATTATATAGTTAATGATGTACTTTATAATGTAGATATAATATACTTTATTATATAGTTAATGATGTACTTTATAATGTAGATTATAATATACTTTATAATATAGTTAATGATGTACTTAATAATGTAGATATAATATACTTTATTATATAGTTAATGATGTACTTTATAATGTAGATTATATTATACTTTATTATATAGTTAATGATGTACTTTATAATGTAGATTATAGTATACTTTATAATATAGTTAATGATGTACTTTATAATGTAGATTATAATATACTTTATAATATAGTTAATGATGTACTTTATATTGTAGATATAATATACTTTATTATATAGTTAATGATGTACTTTATAATGTAGATTATAATATACTTTATAATATAGTTAATGATGTACTTTATAATGTAGATTATAATATACTTTATAATACAGTTAATGATGTACTTTATAATGTAGATTATAATATACTTTATAATATAGTTAATGATGTACTTTATAATGTAGATTATAATATACTTTATAATACAGTTAATGATGTACTTTATAATGTAGATTATAATATACTTTATAATATAGTTAATGATGTACTTTATAATGTAGATTATAATATACTTTATCATATAGTTAATGATGGACTTTATAATGTAGATATAATATACTTTATCATATAGTTAATGATGTACTTTATAATGTAGATTATAATATACTTTATAATATAGTTAATGATGGACTTTATAATGTAGATATAATATACTTTATTATATAGTTAATGATGTACTTTATAATGTGGATTATAATATACTTTATAATATAGTTAATGATGGACTACATAATGTTGATTATAATATACTTTATTATATAGTTAATGATGTACTTTATAATGTAGATATAATATACTTTATTATATAGTTAATGATGTACTTTATAATGTAGTTTATAATATACTTTATTATATAGTTAATGATGTACTTTACAATGTAGATTATAATATACTTTGTAATATAGTTCATGATGTACTTCATAATGTAGATTATTATATACTTTATTATATAGTTAATGATGTACTTAATAATGTAGATTATAATATACTTTATAATATAGTTAATGATGTACTTTATAACGTAGATACAATATACTTCACTATATAGTTAATAACGTAGTTTATAATGTAGATTATAATATACTTTATCATATAGTTAATGATGTACTTCATAATGTAGATATAATATACTTTATAATAGACTTTATTGTATAGTTAATGACATAGTTTATAATGTAGATTATAATATACTTTATAATATACTTTATAATATAGTTAATGATGTACTTTATAATGAAGATTATAATATACTTTATTATATAGTTAATGATGTACTTTATAATGTAGATATAATATACTTTATAATATACTTCATTATATAGTTAATGACGTAGTTTATAATGTAGATTATAATATACTTTATTATATAGTTAATGATGTACTTTATAATGTAGATTATAATATACTTTATAATATAGTTAATGATGTACTTCATAATGTAGATATAATATACTTTGTTACATAGTTAATGATGTACTTTATAATGTAGATATAATATACTTTATTATATAGTTAATGATGTACTTTATAATGTAGATATAATATACTTTATTATATAGTTAATGATGTACTTTATAATGTAGATATAATATACTTTATTATATAGTTAATGATGTACTTTATAATGTAGATATAATATACTTTATTATATAGTTAATGATGTACTTTATAATGTAGATATAATATACTTTATTATATAGTTAATGATGTACTTTATAATGTAGATATAATATACTTTATTATATAGTTAATGATGTACTTTATAATGTAGATATAATATACTTTATTATATAGTTAATGATGTACTTTATAATGTAGATATAATATACTTTATTATATAGTTAATGATGTACTTTATAATGTAGATATAATATACTTTATTATATAGTTAATGATGTACTTTATAATGTAGATATAATATACTTTATTATATAGTTAATGATGTACTTTATAATGTAGATATAATATACTTTATTATATAGCTAATGATGTACTTTATAATGTAGATATAATATACTTTATTATATAGTAAATGATGTACTTTATAATGTAGATATAATATACTTTATAATATAGTTAATGATGTACTTTATAATGTGGATTATAATATACTTTATAATATAGTTAATGATGTACTTCATAATGTAGATTATAATATACGTTATTATATAGTTAATGATGGACTTCATAATGTAGATTATAATATACTTTATAATATAGTTCATGATGTACTTCATAATGTAGATTATAATATACTTTATAATATAGTTCATGATGTACTTCATAATGTAGATTATAATATACTTTATAATATAGTTCATGATGTACTTCATAATGTAGATTATAATATACTTTATTATATAGTTAATGATGTACTTTATAATGTAGATTATAATATACTTTATTATATAGTTAATGATGTACTTCATAATGTTGATTATAATATACTTTGTTATATAGTTAATGATGTACTTTATAATGTAGATATAATATACTTTATTATATAGTTAATGATGTACTTCATAATGTAGATATAATATACTTTATTATATAGTTAATGACGAAGTTTATAATGTAGATTATAATATACTTTATTATATAGTTAATGATGTACTTCATAATGTAGATATAATATACTTTATTATATAGTAAATGATGTACTTTATAATGTAGATATAATATACTTTATAATATAGTTAATGATGTACTTTATAATGTGGATTATAATATACTTTATAATATAGTTAATGATGTACTTCATAATGTAGATTATAATATACTTTATAATATAGTTAGTTTATAGTAGTTTATAGTTTCTACTGTGTTTCTACTGTGTTTCAGCTGATTTCCTACTGTATTTCAGCTGATTTACTACTGTGTTTCTACTGTGTTTCTGCTGTGTTTCTGCTGTGTTTCTACTGTGTTTCTACTGTGTTTCTGCTGTGTTTCTGCTGTTTCAGGTGATTTACTACTGTGTTTCTACTGTGTTTCTGCTGTGTTTCTGCTGTGTTTCTGTTGTTTCAGTTGATTTTTTACTGTGTTTTTGCTCTTTTTCTGCTGTTTCAGTTGATTTTTTACTGTGTTTTTGCTCTTTTTCTGCTGTTTCAGTTGATTTTTTACTGTGTTTTTCATGTGTTTCTGCTGTGTTTCTACTGTGTTTCTGCTGTGTTTCTGCTGTTTCAGGTGATTTACTACTGTGTTTCTGCTGTGTTTCTTTTGTGTTTCTCCTGTGTTTCTGCTGTGTTTCTGCTGTGTTTCTGCTGTGTTTCTACTGTGTTTCAGCTGATTTTCTACTGTGTTTCTACTGTGTTTCTGCTGTTTCAGTTGTGTTTCTACTGTGTTTTTACTGTTTGTCTGCTATGTTTCTGCTGTGTTTCTATTGTGTTTCTGCTGTGTTCCTACTGTGTTTCTACTGTGTTTCTGCTGTTTCAGGTGATTTACTACTGTGTTTCTGCTGTGTTTCTACTGTGTTTCTACTGTGTTTCTACTGTGTTTCAGCTGATTTTCTACTGTGTTTCTAGTGTGTTTCTGCTTTGTTTCAGTTGTGCTTCTGCTGTGTTTCAGATGATTTTCTGCTGTGTTTCTGCTGCTTCAGTTGTGTTTCTGCTATTTTAGTTGTGTTTCTGCTGTGTTTCAGTTGTGCTTCTGCTATTTTAGTTGTGTTTCTGCTGTGTTTCAGTTGTGCTTCTGCTGTTTTAGTTGTGTTTCTGCTGTATTTCTGCTGATTTTCTACTGTGTTTCAGCTGATTTTCTACTGTGTTTCTACTGTGTTTCTGCTTTGTTTCAGTTGTGCTTCTGCTGTGTTACAGATGATTTTCTGCTGTGTTTCTGCTGTTTCAGTTGTGTTTCTACTGTGTTTTTGCTGTTTGTCTGCTATGTTTCTGGTGTGTTTCTGCTGTGTTTCTACTGTGTTTCTCTTTTTCTGCTGTTTCAGTTGATTTTTTACTGTGTTTTTGCTCTTTTTCTGCTGTTTCAGTTGTTTTTTTAGTGTATTTTTTATGTGTTTCTGCTGTGTTTCTACTGTGTTTCTGCTGTTTCAGGTGATTTACTACTGTGTTTCTGCTGTGTTTCTACTGTGTTTCTCCTGTGTTTCTGCAGTGTTTCTGCTGTGATTCTACTGTGTTTCAGCTGATTTACTACTGTGTTTCTGCTGTGTTTCAGTTGTGTTTCTACTGTGTTTTTGCTGTTTGTCTGCTATGTTTCTGGTGTGTTTCTGCTGTGTTTCTACTGTGTTTCTACTGTGTTTCTACTGTGTTTCAGCTGATTTCCTACTGTATTTCAGCTGATTTACTACTGTGTTTCTATTGTGTTTCTGCTGTGTTTCTACTGTGTTTCTACTGTGTTTCTGCTGTTTCAGGTGATTTACTACTGTGTTTCTGCTGTGTTTCTACTGTGTTTCTACTGTGTTTCTACTGTGTTTCTGCTGTGTTTCTGCTGTTTCAGGTGATTTACTACTGTGTTTCTGCTGTGTTTCTGCTGTGTTTCTACTGTGTTTCTGCTGTGTTTCTGCTGTTTCAGGTGATTTACTACTGTGTTTCTGCTGTGTTTCTACTGTGTTTCTCCTGTGTTTCTGCAGTGTTTCTGCTGTGTTTCTTCTGTGTTTCAGCTGATTTACTACTGTGTTTCTGCTGTGTTTCTGCTGTGTTTCAGGTGATTTACTACTGTGTTTCTACTGTGTTTCTGCTGTTTCTTTTATGTTTCTGCTGTGTTTCAGATGATTTTCTGCTATGTTTCTACTATGTTTTTTTATGTTTCTGCTGTGTGTCTTCTGTTTCAGTTGTGCTTCTGCTGTTTTAGTTGCGTTTCTGCTGTGTTTCTACTGTGTTTCTGATGTGTTTCTACTGTGTTTCTACTGTGTTTCAGCTGATTTTCTACTGTGTTTCTACTGTTTCTGCTTTGTTTCAGTTGTGCTTCTGCTGTGTTTCAGATGATTTTCTGCTGTGTTTCTACTGTGTTTTTGCTGTTTGTCTGCTATGTTTCTGGTGTGTTTCTGCTATGTTTCTGGTGTGTTTCTGCTGTGTTTCTGGTGTGTTTCTGCTGTGTTTCTGCTGTGTTTCAGTTGTGCTTCTGCTATTCTAGTTGGGTTTCTGCTGTGTTTCAGATGATTTTCTGCTGTGTTTCTGCTGTTTCAGTTGTGTTTCTACTGTGTTTTTGCTGTTTGTCTGCTATGTTTCTGCTGTGTTTCTGCTGTGTTTCTGTTGTGTTTCTACTGTGCTTTTGCTGTTTGTCTGCTATGTTTCTGCTGTGTTTCTGCTGTGTTTTAGTTGTGCTTCTGCTGTGTTTCAGTTGTGCTTCTGCTATTTTAGTTGTGTTTCTGCTGTGTTTCAGTTGTGCTTCTGCTGTTTTAGTTGTGTTTCTGCTGTATTTCTGCTGGTTTTCTACTGTGTTTCAGCTGTGTTTCTACTGTGTTTCAGCTGATTTTCTACTGTATTTCAGCTGATTTTCCACTGTGTTTCAGCTGATTTTCTACTGTGTTTCTACTGTGTTTCAGCTGTGTTTCTGGTGTGTTTTTACTGTGTTTCTGCTGTGTTTCAGTTGTGTTTCAGCTGTGTTTCTGCTGTTTCAGTTGATTTTCTACTGTGTTTCTACCGTGTTTCTGCTGTGTTTCAGCTGATTTTCTGCTGTGTTTCTGCTGTGTTTCTACTGTGTTTCTGCTGTGTTTTAGTTGTGCTTCTGCTGTGTTTCAGTTGTGCTTCTGCTATTCTAGTTGGGTTTCTGCTGTGTTTCAGATGATTTTCTGCTGTGTTTCTGCTGTTTCAGTTGTGTTTCTACTGTGTTTTTGCTGTTTGTCTGCTATGTTTCTGCTGTGTTTCTGCTGTGTTTCTGTTGTGTTTCTACTGTGCTTTTGCTGTTTGTCTGCTATGTTTCTGCTGTGTTTCTGCTGTGTTTTAGTTGTGCTTCTGCTGTGTTTCAGTTGTGCTTCTGCTATTTTAGTTGTGTTTCTGCTGTGTTTCAGTTGTGCTTCTGCTGTTTTAGTTGTGTTTCTGCTGTATTTCTGCTGGGTTTCTACTGTGTTTCAGCTGTGTTTCTACTGTGTTTCAGCTGATTTTCTACTGTATTTCAGCTGATTTTCCACTGTGTTTCAGCTGATTTTCTACGGTGTTTCTACTGTGTTTCAGCTGTGTTTCTACGGTGTTTTTACTGTGTTTCTGCTGTGTTTCAGTTGTGTTTCAGCTGTGTTTCTGCTGTTTCAGTTGATTTTCTACTGTGTTTCTACCGTGTTTCTGCTGTGTTTCAGCTGATTTTCTGCTGTGTTTCTGCTGTGTTTCTACTGTGTTTCTGCTGTGTTTCTGCTGTGTTTTTACTGTGTTTCAGCTGATTTTCTGCTGTGTTTCTGCTGTGTTTCTACTGTGTTTCTGCTGTGTTTCTGCTGTGTTTTTACTTTGCTTCTGCTGTCTTTTAGTTGGGTTTCTGCTGTGTTTCTATTGTGTTTCTGCTGTGTTTCTGCTGTGTTTCAGTTGTGCTTCTGCTGTTTTAGTTGTGTTTCTGCTGTATTTCTGCTGGGTTTCTACTGTGTTTCAGCTGATTTACTACTGTGTTTCTACTGTGTTTCTGTACTTTATAATGTAGATATAATATACTTTATTATATAGTTAATGATGTACTTTATAATGTAGATTAGGATATACTTTATAATATACTTTATTATATAGTTAATGATGTACTTTATAATGTAGATATAATATACTTTATAATATAGTTAATGATGTACTTTATAATGTAGATATAATATACTTTATTATATATTTAATGATGTACTTTATAATGTAGATATAATATACTTTATAATATAGTTAATGATGTACTTTATAATGTAGATATAATATACTTTATAATATAGTTAATGATGTACTTTATAATGTAGATTATAATATACTTTATTATATAGTTAATGATATACTTTATAATGTAGATTATAATATACTTTATAATATAGTTAATGATGTACTTTATAATGTAGATTATAATTTACTTTATTATATAGTTAATGATGCACTTTACAATGTAGATTATAATATACTTTATTATATAGTTAATGATGTACTTCATAATGTTGATTATAATATACTTTGTTATATAGTTAATGATGTACTTTATAATGTAGATATAATATACTTTATTATATAGTTAATGATGTACTTTATAATGTTGATTATAATATACTTTATAATATAGTTAATGATGTACTTTATAATGTAGATTATAATATACTTTATTATATAGTTAATGATGGACTTTATAATGTTGATTATAATATACTTTGTTATATAGTTAATGATGTACTTTATAATGTAGATATAATATACTTTATTATATAGTTAATGATGTACTTTATAATGTAGATATAATATACTTTATAATATAGTTAATGATGTACTTTATAATGTAGATTATAATATACTTTATTATATAGTTAATGATGTACTTTATAATGTAGATATAATATACTTTATTATATAGTTAATGATGTACTTCATAATGTAGATATAATATACTTTATTATATAGTTAATGACGAAGTTTATAATGTAGATTATAATATACTTTATTATATAGTTAATGATGTACTTCATAATGTAGATATAATATACTTTATTATATAGTAAATGATGTACTTTATAATGTAGATATAATATACTTTATAATATAGTTAATGATGTACTTTATAATGTGGATTATAATATACTTTATAATATAGTTAATGATGTACTTCATAATGTAGATTATAATATACTTTATAATATAGTTAGTTTATAGTAGTTTATAGTTTCTACTGTGTTTCTACTGTGTTTCAGCTGATTTCCTACTGTATTTCAGCTGATTTACTACTGTGTTTCTACTGTGTTTCTGCTGTGTTTCTGCTGTGTTTCTACTGTGTTTCTACTGTGTTTCTGCTGTGTTTCTGCTGTTTCAGGTGATTTACTACTGTGTTTCTACTGTGTTTCTGCTGTGTTTCTGCTGTGTTTCTGTTGTTTCAGTTGATTTTTTACTGTGTTTTTGCTCTTTTTCTGCTGTTTCAGTTGATTTTTTACTGTGTTTTTGCTCTTTTTCTGCTGTTTCAGTTGATTTTTTACTGTGTTTTTCATGTGTTTCTGCTGTGTTTCTACTGTGTTTCTGCTGTGTTTCTGCTGTTTCAGGTGATTTACTACTGTGTTTCTGCTGTGTTTCTACTGTGTTTCTCCTGTGTTTCTGCAGTGTTTCTGCTGTGTTTCTACTGTGTTTCTACTGTGTTTCAGCTGATTTACTACTGTGTTTCTGCTGTGTTTCTGCTGTGTTTCTGCTGTGTTTCTACTGTGTTTCAGCTGATTTACTACTGTGTTTCTGCTGTGTTTCTGCTGTGTTTCTGCTGTGTTTCTACTGTATTTCTACTGTGTTTCAGCTGATTTTCTACTGTGTTTCTACTGTGTTTCTGCTGTTTCAGTTGTGTTTCTACTGTGTTTTTGCTGTTTGTCTGCTATGTTTCTGCTGTGTTTCTACTGTGTTTCTACTGTGTTTCTACTGTGTTTCAGCTGATTTCCTACTGTATTTCAGCTGATTTACTACTGTGTTTCTATTGTGTTTCTGCTGTGTTCCTACTGTGTTTCTACTGTGTTTCTGCTGTTTCAGGTGATTTACTACTGTGTTTCTGCTGTGTTTCTACTGTGTTTCTACTGTGTTTCTACTGTGTTTCAGCTGATTTTCTACTGTGTTTCTAGTGTGTTTCTGCTTTGTTTCAGTTGTGCTTCTGCTGTGTTTCAGATGATTTTCTGCTGTGTTTCTGCTGCTTCAGTTGTGTTTCTGCTATTTTAGTTGTGTTTCTGCTGTGTTTCAGTTGTGTTTCTGCTGTATTTCTGCTGATTTTCTACTGTATTTCAGCTGATTTTCTACTGTGTTTCTACTGTGTTTCAGCTGTGTTTCAGCTGTGCTTCTGCTGTTTTTTAGTTGGGTTTCTGCTGTGTTTTTACTGTGTTTCAGCTGATTTTCTACTGTGTTTCTACTGTGTTTCTGCTTTGTTTCAGTTGTGCTTCTGCTGTGTTTCAGATGATTTTCTGCTGTGTTTCTGCTGTTTCAGTTGTGTTTCTACTGTGTTTTTGCTGTTTGTCTGCTATGTTTCTGGTGTGTTTCTGCTGTGTTTCTACTGTGTTTCTCTTTTTCTGCTGTTTCAGTTGATTTTTTACTGTGTTTTTCATGTGTTTCTGCTGTGTTTCTACTGTGTTTCTGCTGTGTTTCTACTGTGTTTCAGCTGATTTACTACTGTGTTTCTGCTGTGTTTCTGCTGTGTTTCTGCTGTGTTTCTACTGTATTTCTACTGTGTTTCAGCTGATTTTCTACTGTGTTTCTACTGTGTTTCTGCTGTTTCAGTTGTGTTTCTACTGTGTTTTTGCTGTTTGTCTGCTATGTTTCTGGTGTGTTTCTGCTGTGTTTCTACTGTGTTTCTACTGTGTTTCTACTGTGTTTCAGCTGATTTCCTACTGTATTTCAGCTGATTTACTACTGTGTTTCTATTGTGTTTCTGCTGTGTTTCTACTGTGTTTCTACTGTGTTTCTGCTGTTTCAGGTGATTTACTACTGTGTTTCTGCTGTGTTTCTGCTGTGTTTCTACTGTGTTTCTGCTGTGTTTCTGCTGTTTCAGGTGATTTACTACTGTGTTTCTGCTGTGTTTCTACTGTGTTTCTCCTGTGTTTCTGCAGTGTTTCTGCTGTGTTTCTACTGTGTTTCAGCTGATTTACTACTGTGTTTCTGCTATGTTTCTGCTGTGTTTCTACTGTGTTTCAGCTGATTTACTTCTGTGTTTCTGCTGTGTTTCTGCTGTGTTTCTGCTGTGTTTCAGGTGATTTACTACTGTGTTTCTACTGTGTTTCTGCTGTTTCTTTTATGTTTCTGCTGTGTTTCAGATGATTTTCTGCTATGTTTCTACTATGTTTTTTTATGTTTCTGCTGTGTGTCTTCTGTTTCAGTTGTGCTTCTGCTGTTTTAGTTGCGTTTCTGCTGTGTTTCTACTGTGTTTCTGATGTGTTTCTACTGTGTTTCTACTGTGTTTCAGCTGATTTTCTACTGTGTTTCTACTGTTTCTGCTTTGTTTCAGTTGTGCTTCTGCTGTGTTTCAGATGATTTTCTGCTGTGTTTCTGCTGTTTCAGTTGTGTTTCTACTGTGTTTTTGCTGTTTGTCTGCTATGTTTCTGGTGTGTTTCTGCTGTGTTTCTGGTGTGTTTCTGCTGTGTTTCTGCTGTGTTTCAGTTGTGCTTCTGCTATTCTAGTTGGGTTTCTGCTGTGTTTCAGATGATTTTCTGCTGTGTTTCTGCTGTTTCAGTTGTGTTTCTACTGTGTTTTTGCTGTTTGTCTGCTATGTTTCTGCTGTGTTTCTGCTGTGTTTCTGTTGTGTTTCTACTGTGCTTTTGCTGTTTGTCTGCTATGTTTCTGCTGTGTTTCTGCTGTGTTTTAGTTGTGCTTCTGCTGTGTTTCAGTTGTGCTTCTGCTATTTTAGTTGTGTTTCTGCTGTGTTTCAGTTGTGCTTCTGCTGTTTTAGTTGTGTTTCTGCTGTATTTCTGCTGGTTTTCTACTGTGTTTCAGCTGTGTTTCTACTGTGTTTCAGCTGATTTTCTACTGTATTTCAGCTGATTTTCCACTGTGTTTCAGCTGATTTTCTACTGTGTTTCTACTGTGTTTCAGCTGTGTTTCTGGTGTGTTTTTACTGTGTTTCTGCTGTGTTTCAGTTGTGTTTCAGCTGTGTTTCTGCTGTTTCAGTTGATTTTCTACTGTGTTTCTACCGTGTTTCTGCTGTGTTTCAGCTGATTTTCTGCTGTGTTTCTGCTGTGTTTCTACTGTGTTTCTGCTGTGTTTCTGCTGTGTTTTTACTGTGTTTCTGCTGTGTTTTAGTTGTGCTTCTGCTGTGTTTCAGTTGTGCTTCTGCTATTCTAGTTGGGTTTCTGCTGTGTTTCAGATGATTTTCTGCTGTGTTTCTGCTGTGTTTCTGCTGTGTTTCTGTTGTGTTTCTACTGTGCTTTTGCTGTTTGTCTGCTATGTTTCTGCTGTGTTTCTGCTGTGTTTTAGTTGTGCTTCTGCTGTGTTTCAGTTGTGCTTCTGCTATTTTAGTTGTGTTTCTGCTGTGTTTCAGTTGTGCTTCTGCTGTTTTAGTTGTGTTTCTGCTGTATTTCTGCTGGGTTTCTACTGTGTTTCAGCTGTGTTTCTACTGTGTTTCAGCTGATTTTCTACTGTATTTCAGCTGATTTTCCACTGTGTTTCAGCTGATTTTCTACGGTGTTTCTACTGTGTTTCAGCTGTGTTTCTGGTGTGTTTTTACTGTGTTTCAGTTGTGTTTCAGCTGTGTTTCTGCTGTTTCAGTTGATTTTCTACTGTGTTTCTACCGTGTTTCTGCTGTGTTTCAGCTGATTTTCTGCTGTGTTTCTGCTGTGTTTCTACTGTGTTTCTGCTGTGTTTCTGCTGTGTTTTTACTGTGTTTCTGCTGTGTTTTAGTTGTGCTTCTGCTGTGTTTCAGTTGTGCTTCTGCTATTCTAGTTGGGTTTCTGCTGTGTTTCAGATGATTTTCTGCTGTGTTTCTGCTGTGTTTCTGCTGTGTTTCTGTTGTGTTTCTACTGTGCTTTTGCTGTTTGTCTGCTATGTTTCTGCTGTGTTTCTGCTGTGTTTTAGTTGTGCTTCTGCTGTGTTTCAGTTGTGCTTCTGCTATTTTAGTTGTGTTTCTGCTGTGTTTCAGTTGTGCTTCTGCTGTTTTAGTTGTGTTTCTGCTGTATTTCTGCTGGGTTTCTACTGTGTTTCAGCTGTGTTTCTACTGTGTTTCAGCTGATTTTCTACTGTATTTCAGCTGATTTTCCACTGTGTTTCAGCTGATTTTCTACGGTGTTTCTACTGTGTTTCAGCTGTGTTTCTGGTGTGTTTTTACTGTGTTTCAGTTGTGTTTCAGCTGTGTTTCTGCTGTTTCAGTTGATTTTCTACTGTGTTTCTACCGTGTTTCTGCTGTGTTTCAGCTGATTTTCTGCTGTGTTTCTGCTGTGTTTCTACTGTGTTTCTGCTGTGTTTCTGCTGTGTTTTTACTGTGTTTCTGCTGTGTTTTAGTTGTGCTTCTGCTGTGTTTCAGTTGTGCTTCTGCTATTCTAGTTGGGTTTCTGCTGTGTTTCAGATGATTTTCTGCTGTGTTTCTGCTGTTTCAGTTGTGTTTCTACTGTGTTTTTGCTGTTTGTCTGCTATGTTTCTGCTGTGTTTCTGCTGTGTTTCTGTTGTGTTTCTACTGTGCTTTTGCTGTTTGTCTGCTATGTTTCTGCTGTGTTTCTGCTGTGTTTTAGTTGTGCTTCTGCTGTGTTTCAGTTGTGCTTCTGCTATTTTAGTTGTGTTTCTGCTGTGTTTCAGTTGTGCTTCTGCTGTTTTAGTTGTGTTTCTGCTGTATTTCTGCTGGGTTTCTACTGTGTTTCAGCTGTGTTTCTACTGTGTTTCAGCTGATTTTCTACTGTATTTCAGCTGATTTTCCACTGTGTTTCAGCTGATTTTCTACGGTGTTTCTACTGTGTTTCAGCTGTGTTTCTACTGTGTTTTTACTGTGTTTCTGCTGTGTTTCAGTTGTGTTTCAGCTGTGTTTCTGCTGTTTCAGTTGATTTTCTACTGTGTTTCTACCGTGTTTCTGCTGTGTTTCAGCTGATTTTCTGCTGTCTTTCTGCTGTGTTTCTACTGTGTTTCTGCTGTGTTTCTGCTGTGTTTTTACTGTGTTTCAGCTGATTTTCTGCTGTGTTTCTGCTGTGTTTCTACTGTGTTTCTGCTGTGTTTCTGCTGTGTTTTTACTTTGCTTCTGCTGTCTTTTAGTTGGGTTTCTGCTGTGTTTCTATTGTGTTTCTGCTGTGTTTCTGCTGTGTTTCAGTTGTGCTTCTGCTGTTTTAGTTGTGTTTCTGCTGTATTTCTGCTGGGTTTCTACTGTGTTTCAGCTGATTTACTACTGTGTTTCTACTGTGTTTCTGTACTTTATAATGTAGATATAATATACTTTATTATATAGTTAATGATGTACTTTATAATGTAGATTAGGATATACTTTATAATATACTTTATTATATAGTTAATGATGTACTTTATAATGTAGATATAATATACTTTATAATATAGTTAATGATGTACTTTATAATGTAGATATAATATACTTTATTATATATTTAATGATGTACTTTATAATGTAGATATAATATACTTTATAATATAGTTAATGATGTACTTTATAATGTAGATATAATATACTTTATAATATAGTTAATGATGTACTTTATAATGTAGATTATAATATACTTTATTATATAGTTAATGATATACTTTATAATGTAGATTATAATATACTTTATAATATAGTTAATGATGTACTTTATAATGTAGATTATAATTTACTTTATTATATAGTTAATGATGTACTTTACAATGTAGATTATAATATACTTTATTATATAGTTAATGATGTACTTCATAATGTTGATTATAATATACTTTGTTATATAGTTAATGATGTACTTTATAATGTAGATATAATATACTTTATTATATAGTTAATGATGTACTTTATAATGTAGATATAATATACTTTGTTATATAGTTAATGATGTACTTTATAATGTAGATATAACATACTTTATTATATAGTTAATGATGTACTTTATAATGTTGATTATAATATACTTTATAATATAGTTAATGATGTACTTTATAATGTAGATTATAATATACTTTATTATATAGTTAATGATGGACTTTATAATGTTGATTATAATATACTTTGTTATATAGTTAATGATGTACTTTATAATGTAGATATAATATACTTTATTATATAGTTAATGATGTACTTTATAATGTAGATATAATATACTTTATTATATAGTTAATGATGTACTTTATAATGTAGATTATAATATACTTTATAATATAGTTAATGATGTACTTAATAATGTAGATTATAATATACTTTATAATATAGTTAATGATGTACTTTATATTGTAGATATAATATACTTTATTATATAGTTAATGATGTACTTTATAATGTAGATTATAATATACTTTATAATATAGTTAATGATGTACTTTATAATGTAGATTATAATATACTTTATAATATAGTTAATGATGTACTTTATAATGTAGATTATAATATACTTTATCATATAGTTAATGATGGACTTTATAATGTAGATATAATATACTTTATCATATAGTTAATGATGTACTTTATAATGTAGATTATAATATACTTTATAATATAGTTAATGATGTACTTTATAATGAAGATTATAATATACTTTATTATATAGTTAATGATGTACTTTTATAATGTAGATATAATATACTTTATAATATACTTCATTATATAGTTAATGACGTAGTTTATAATGTAGATTATAATATACTTTATTATATAGTTAATGATGTACTTTATAATGTAGATTATAATATACTTTATAATATAGTTAATGATGTACTTCATAATGTAGATATAATATACTTTGTTACATAGTTAATGATGTACTTTATAATGTAGATATAATATACTTTATTATATAGTTAATGATGTACTTTATAATGTAGATATAATATACTTTATTATATAGTTAATGATGTACTTTATAATGTAGATATAATATACTTTATTATATAGTTAATGATGTACTTTATAATGTAGATATAATATACTCTATTATATAGTAAATGATGTACTTTATAATGTAGATATAATATACTTTATAATATAGTTAATGATGTACTTTATAATGTGGATTATAATATACTTTATCATATAGTTAATGATGTACTTTATAATGTAGATTATAATATACTTTATAATATAGTTAATGATGTACTTTATAATGTAGATTATAATATAATTTATTATATAGTTAATGATGTACTTTATAATGTAGATATGATATACTTTATTATATAGTAAATGATGTACTTTATAATGTAGATATAATATACTTTATAATATAGTTAATGATTTACTTTATAATGTAGATTATAATATAATTTATAATATAGTTAATGATGTACTTTATAATGTAGATTATAATATACTTTATAATATAGTTAATGATGTACTTAATAATGTAGATTATAATATACTTTATAATATAGTTCATGATGTACTTCATAATGTAGATTATAATATACTTTATTATATAGCTAATGATGTACTTTATAATGTTGATTATAATATACTTTATTATATAGTTAATGATGTACTTTACAATGTAGATTATAATATACTTTATAATATAGTTAATGATGTACTTTATAATGTAGATTATAATATACTTTATCATATAGTTAATGATGTACTTAATAATGTAGATTATAATATACTTCATCATATAGTTAATGATGTACTTCATAATGTAGATATAATATACTTTATTATATAGTTAATGACGTAGTTTATAATGTAGATTATAATATACTTTATTATATAGTTAATGATGTACTTTATAATGTAGATTATAATATACTTTATAATATAGTTAATGATGTACTTTATAATGTAGATTATAATATACTTTATTATATAGTAAATGATGTACTTTATAATGTAGATATAATATACTTTATTATATAGTTAATGATGTACTTCATAATGTAGATATAATATACTTTATTATATAGTTAATGATGTACTTTATAATATAGATTAAAATATACTTTATAATATAGTTAATGATGTTCTTTATAATGTAGATTATAATATACTTTATTATATAGTTAATGATGTACTTTATAATGTAGATTATAATATACTTTATAATATGGTTAATGATGTACTTTATAATGTAGATCATAATATACTTTATAATATAGTTAATGATGTACTTTATAATGTAGATATAATATACTTTATTATATAGTAAATGATGTACTTTATAATGTAGATATAATATACTTTATAATATAGTTAATGATGTACTTTATAATGTGGATTATAATATACTTTATAATATAGTTAATGATGTACTTCATAATGTAGATTATAATATACGTTATTATATAGTTAATGATGGACTTCATAATGTAGATTATAATATACTTTATAATATAGTTAATGATGTACTTAATAATGTAGATTATAATATACTTTATAATATAGTTCATGATGTACTTCATAATGTAGATTATAATATACTTTATAATATAGTTAATGATGTACTTAATAATGTAGATTATAATATACTTTATAATATAGTTCATGATGTACTTCATAATGTAGATTATAATATACTTTATTATATAGTTAATGATGTACTTAATAATGTAGATTATAATATACTTTATTATATAGCTAATGATGTACTTTATAACGTAGATATAATATACTTTATTAAATAGTTAATGACGTAGTTTATAATGTAGATTATAATATACTTTATTATATAGTTAATGATGTACTTTATAATGTGGATTATAATATACTTTATAATATAGTTAATGATGTACTTTATAACGTAGATATAATATACTTTATTAAATAGTTAATGACGTAGTTTATAATGTAGATTATAATATACTTTATTATATAGTTAATGATGTTCTTTATAATGTAGATTATAATATACTTTATTATATAGTTAATGATGTACTTTATAATGTAGATTATAATATACTTTATAATATAGTTGATGATGTATTTTATAATGTAGATCATAATATACTTTATAATATAGTTAATGATGTACTTTATAATGTGGATTATAATATACTTTATCATATAGTTAATGATGTACTTTATAATGTAGATTATAATATACTTTATTATATAGTTAATGATGTACTTCATAATGTAGATTATAATATACTTTATTATATAGTTAATGATGGACTTCATAATGTAGATTATAATATACTTTATAATATAGTTAATGATGTACTTAATAATGTAGATTATAATATACTTTATAATATAGTTCATGATGTACTTCATAATGCAGATTATAATATACTTTATAATATAGTTAATGATGTACTTTATAACGTAGATATAATATACTTTATTATATAGTTAATGACGTAGTTTATAATGTAGATTATAATATACTTTATTATATAGTTAATGATGTACTGTGGATTATAATATACTTTATAATATAGTTAATGATGTACTTTATAATGTAGATATAATATACTTTATAATATAGTTAATGATGTACTTTATAATGTAGATTATAATATACTTTATTACATAGTTAATGACGTAGTTTATAATGTAGATTATAATATACTTTATTATATAGTTAATGATGTAGTTTATAATGTAGATTATAATATACTTTATTATATAGTTAATGATGTACTTTATAATGTAGATTATAATATACTTTATTATATAGTTAATGATGTACTTTATAATGTAGATTATAATATACTTTATTATATAGTTAATGATGTACTTAATAATGTAGATTATAATATACTTTATAATATAGTTAATGATGTAATTTATAATGTAGATCATAATATACTTTATAATATAGTTAATGATGTACTTCATAATGTAGATATAATATACTTTATTATATAGTTAATGATGTACTTTATAATATAGATTAAAATATACTTTATAATATAGTTAATGATGTTCTTTATAATGTAGATTATAATATACTTTATTATATAGTTAATGATGTACTTTATAATGTAGATTATAATATACTTTATAATATAGTTAATGATGTACTTTATAATGTAGATCATAATATACTTTATAATATAGTTAATGATGTACTTTATAATGTGGATTATAATATACTTTATTATATAGTTAATGATGTACTTCATAATGTACATTATAATATACGTTATTATATAGTTAATGATGGACTTCATAATGTAGATTATAATATACTTTATAATATAGTTAATGATGTACTTAATAATGTAGATTATAATATACTTTATAATATAGTTCATGATGTACTTCATAATGTAGATTATAATATACTTTATAATATAGTTAATGATGGACTTAATAATGTAGATTATAATATACTTTATAATATAGTTCATGATGTACTTCATAATGTAGATTATAATATACTTTATTATATAGTTAATGATGTACTTAATAATGTAGATTATAATATACTTTATAATATAGTTAATGATGTACTTTATAACGTAGATATAATATACTTTATTATATAGTTAATGATGGACTTTATAATGTAGATATAATATACTTTATAATATAGTTAATGATGTACTTTATAATGTAGATATAATATACTTTATAATATAGTTAATGATGTACTTTATAATGTAGATTATAATATACTTTATTATATAGTAAATGATGTACTTTATAATGTAGATTATAATATACTTTATAATATAGTTAATGATGTACTTTATAATGTAGTTTATAATATACTTTATTATATAGTTAATGATATACTTTATAATGTAGATTATAATATACTTTATAATATAGTTAATGATGTACTTTATAATGTAGATTATAATTTACTTTATTAGATAGTTAATGATGTACTTTACAATGTAAATTATAATATACTTTATTATATAGTTAATGATGTACTTTATAATGTTGATTATAATATACTTTATAATATAGTTAATGATGTACTTTATAATGTAGATTATAATATACTTTATAATATACTTCATAATATAGTTAATGATGTACTTTATAATGTAGATTATAATATACTTTATAATATAGTTAATGATGTACTTTATAATGTAGATATAATATACTTTATTATATAGTTAATGACGTAGTTTATAATGTAGATTATAATATACTTTATTATATAGTTAATGATGTACTTTATAATGTAGATTATAATATACTTTATTATATAGTTAATGATGTACTTTATAATGTAGATATAATATACTTTATTATATAGTTAATGATGTACTTTATAATGTAGATTATAATATACTTTATTATATAGTTAATGATGTACTTCATAATGTAGATTATAATATACTTTATTATATAGTTAATAATGTACTTAATAATGTAGATTATAATATACTTTATAATATAGTTAATGATGTACTTTATAATGTAGATATAATATACTTTATTATATAGTTAATGATGTACTTTATAATGTAGATTATAATATACTTTATAATATAGTTAATGATTTACTTAATAATGTAGATATAATATACTTTATTATATAGTTAATGATGTACTTTATAATGTAGATTATATTATACTTTATTATATAGTTAATGATGTACTTTATAATGTAGATTATAATATACTTTATAATATAGTTAATGATGTACTTTATATTGTAGATATAATATACTTTATTATATAGTTAATGATGTACTTTATAATGTAGATTATAATATACTTTATAATATAGTTAATGATGTACTTTATAATGTAGATTATAATATACTTTATAATACAGTTAATGATGTACTTTATAATGTAGATTATAATATACTTTATAATATAGTTAATGATGTACTTTATAATGTAGATTATAATATACTTTATAATACAGTTAATGATGTACTTTATAATGTAGATTATAATATACTTTATAATATAGTTAATGATGTACTTTATAATGTAGATTATAATATACTTTATCATATAGTTAATGATGGACTTTATAATGTAGATATAATATACTTTATCATATAGTTAATGATGTACTTTATAATGTAGATTATAATATACTTTATAATATAGTTAATGATGGACTTTATAATGTAGATATAATATACTTTATTATATAGTTAATGATGTACTTTATAATGTGGATTATAATATACTTTATAATATAGTTAATGATGGACTACATAATGTTGATTATAATATACTTTATTATATAGTTAATGATGTACTTTATAATGTAGATATAATATACTTTATTATATAGTTAATGATGCGCTTTATAATGTAGTTTATAATATACTTCATAATATAGTTAATGATGTACTTTATAATGTAGATTATAATATACTTTATTATATAGTTAATGATGTACTTTACAATGTAGATTATAATATACTTTGTAATATAGTTCATGATGTACTTCATAATGTAGATTATTATATCCTTTATTATATAGTTAATGGTGTACTTAATAATGTAGATTATAATATACTTTATAATATAGTTAATGATGTACTTTATAACGTAGATACAATATACTTTACTATATAGTTAATGACGTAGTTTATAATGTAGATTATAATATACTTTATAATATACTTTAGAATATAGTTAATGATGTACTTTATAATGTAGATATAATATACTTTGTTACATAGTTCATGATGTACTTTATAATGTAGATTATAATATACTTCATTATATAGTTAATGACGTAGTTTATAATGTAGATTATAATATACTTTATTATATAGTTAATGATGTACTTTATAATGTAGATTATAATATACTTTATAATATAGTTAATGATGTACTTCATAATGTAGATATAATATACTTTGTTACATAGTTAATGATGTACTTTATAATGTAGATATAATATACTTTATTATATAGTTAATGATGTACTTTATAATGTAGATATAATATACTTTATTATATAGTTAATGATGTACTTTATAATGTAGATATAATATACTTTATTATATAGTTAATGATGTACTTTATAATGTAGATATAATATACTTTATTATATAGTAAATGATGTACTTTATAATGTAGATATAATATACTTTATAATATAGTTAATGATGTACTTTATAATGTGGATTATAATATACTTTATCATATAGTTAATGATGTACTTTATAATGTAGATTATAATATACTTTATAATATAGTTAATGATGTACTTTATAATGTAGATTATAATATACTTTATTATATAGTTAATGATGTACTTTATAATGTAGATATGATATACTTTATTATATAGTAAATGATGTACTTTATAATGTAGATATAATATACTTTATAATATAGTTAATGATTTACTTTATAATGTGGATTATAATATACTTTATAATATAGTTAATGATGTACTTTATAATGTAGATTATAATATACTTTATAATATAGTTAATGATGTACTTTATAATGTAGATTATAATATACTTTATAATATAGTTAATGATGTACTTTATAATGTAGATTATAATATACTTTATTATATAGTTAATGATGTACTTTATAATGTAGATATGATATACTTTATTATATAGTAAATAATGTACTTTATAATGTAGATATAATATACTTCATAATATAGTTAATGATTTACTTCATAATGTAGATTATAATATAATTTATTATATAGTTAATGATGGACTTCATAATGTAGATTATAATATACTTTATAATATAGTTAATGATGTACTTAATAATGTAGATTATAATATACTTTATAATATAGTTCATGATGTACTTCATAATGTAGATTATAATATACTTTATTATATAGCTAATGATGTACTTAATAATGTAGATTATAATATACTTTATAATATAGTTAATGATGTACTTTATAATGTAGATTATAATATACTTTATAATATACTTTATTATATAGTTAATGACGTAGTTTATAATGTAGATTATAATATACTTTATTATATAGTTAATGATGTACTTAATAATGTAGATTATAATATACTTTATAATATAGTTAATGATGTACTTTATAATGTAGATTATAATATACTTTATTATATAGTTAATGATGTACTTAATAATGTAGATTATAATATACTTCATAATATAGTTAATGATGTACTTTATAATGTTGATTATAATATACTTTATTATATAGTTAATGATGTACTTTACAATGTAGATTATAATATACTTTATAATATAGTTAATGATGTACTTTATAATGTAGATTATAATATACTTCATCATATAGTTAATGATGTACTTAATAATGTAGATTATAATATACTTTATCATATAGTTAATGATGTACTTCATAATGTAGATATAATATACTTTATTATATAGTTAATGATGTAGTTTATAATGTAGATTATAATATACTTTATTATATAGTTAATGATGTACTTTATAATGTAGATTATAATATACTTTATAATATAGTTAATGATGTACTTTATAATGTAGATTATAATATACTTTATTATATAGTTAATGATGTACTTTATAATGTAGATTATAATATACTTTATTATATAGCTAATGATGTACTTTATAATGTAGATATAATATACTTTATTATATAGTAAATGATGTACTTTATAATGTAGATATAATATACTTTATTATATAGTTAATGATGTACTTTATAATGTGGATTATAATATACTTTATAATATAGTTAATGATGTACTTCATAATGTAGATTATAATATACGTTATTATATAGTTAATGATGGACTTCATAATGTAGATTATAATATACTTTATAATATAGTTAATGATGTACTTAATAATGTAGATTATAATATACTTTATAATATAGTTCATGGTGTACTTCATAATGTAGATTATAATATACTTTATAATATAGTTAATGATGTACTTAATAATGTAGATTATAATATACTTTATAATATAGTTCATGATGTACTTCATAATGTAGATTATAATATACTTTATTATATAGTTAATGATGTACTTAATAATGTAGATTATAATATACTTTATAATATAGTTAATGATGTACTTTATAACGTAGATATAATATACTTTATTATATAGTTAATGACGTAGTTTATAATGTAGATTATAATATACTTTATTATATAGTTAATGATGTACTTTATAATGTAGATATAATATACTTTATAATATAGTTAATGATGTACTTTATAATTTAGATTATAATATACTTTATTATATAGTTAATGATATACTTTATAATGTAGATTATAATATACTTTATAATATAGTTAATGATGTACTTTATAATGTAGATTATAATTTACTTCATTAGATAGTTAATGATGTACTTTACAATGTAAATTATAATATACTTTATTATATAGTTAATGATGTACTTTATAATGTTGATTATAATATACTTTATAATATAGTTAATGATGTACTTTATAATGTAGATTATAATATACTTTATTATATAGTTAATGATGTACTTTATAATGTAGATTATAATATACTTTATAATATAGTTAATGATGTACTTTATAATGTAGATTATAATATACTTTATAATATAGTTAATGATGGACTTTATAATGTAGATTATAATATACTTTATCATATAGTTAATGATGTACTTCATAATGTAGATATAATATACTTTATAATAGACTTTATTGTATAGTTAATGACATAGTTTATAATGTAGATTATAATATACTTTATAATATAGTTAATGATGTACTTTATAATGTAGATTATAATATACTTTATAATATAGTTAATGATGTACTTTATAATGTAGATATAATATACTTTATTATATAGTTAATGACGTAGTTTATAATGTAGATTATAATATACTTTATTATATAGTTAATGATGTACTTTATAATGTAGATTATAATATACTTTATAATATAGTTAATGATGTACTTTATAATGTAGTAGATTATAATATACTTTATAATATAGTTAATGATATACTTTATAATGTAGATTATAATTTACTTTATTAGATAGTTAATGATGTACTTTACAATGTAAATTATAATATACTTTATTATATAGTTAATGATGTACTTTATAATGTTGATTATAATATACTTTATAATATAGTTAATGATGTACTTTATAATGTAGATTATAATATACTTTATTATATAGTTAATGATGTACTTTATAATGTAGATTATAATATACTTTATAATATAGTTAATGATGTACTTTATAATGTAGATTATAATATACTTTATAATATAGTTAATGATGTACTTTATAATGAAGATTATAATATACTTTATAATATAGTCAATGATGTACTTTATAATTTAGATATAATATACTTTATTATATAGTTAATGATGTACTTTATAATGTAGATTATAATATACTTTATAATATAGTTAATGATGGACTTTATAATGTAGATTATAATATACTTTATCATATAGTTAATGATGTACTTCATAATGTAGATATAATATACTTTATAATAGACTTTATTGTATAGTTAATGACATAGTTTATAATGTAGATTATAATATACTTTATAATATACTTTATAATATAGTTAATGATGTACTTTATAATGTAGATTATAATATACTTTATAATATAGTTAATGATGTACTTTATAATGTAGATATAATATACTTTATTATATAGTTAATGACGTAGTTTATAATGTAGATTATAATATACTTTATTATATAGTTAATGATGTACTTTATAATGTAGATTATAATATACTTTATTATATAGTTAATGATGTACTTTATAATGTAGATATAATATACTTTATTATATAGTTAATGATGTACTTTATAATGTAGATTATAATATACTTTATTATATAGTTAATGATGTACTTTATAATGTAGATTATAATATACTTTATTATATAGTTAATGATGTACTTAATAATGTAGATTATAATATACTTTATAATATAGTTAATGATGTACTTTATAATGTAGTAGATTATAATATACTTTATAATATAGTTAATGATATACTTTATAATGTAGATTATAATATACTTTATAATATAGTTAATGATGTACTTTATAATGTAGATTATAATTTACTTTATTAGATAGTTAATGATGTACTTTACAATGTAAATTATAATATACTTTATTATATAGTTAATGATGTACTTTATAATGTTGATTATAATATACTTTATAATATAGTTAATGATGTACTTTATAATGTAGATTATAATATACTTTATTATATAGTTAATGATGTACTTTATAATGTAGATTATAATATACTTTATAATATAGTTAATGATGTACTTTATAATGTAGATTATAATATACTTTATAATATAGTTAATGATGTACTTTATAATGAAGATTATAATATACTTTATAATATAGTCAATGATGTACTTTATAATTTAGATATAATATACTTTATTATATAGTTAATGATGTACTTTATAATGTAGATTATAATATACTTTATAATATAGTTAATGATGTACTTTATAATGTAGATAGAATATACTTTATAATATAGTTAATGATGTACTTTATAATGTAGATAGAATATACTTTATAATATACTTTATTATATAGTTAATGATGTACTTAATAATGTAGATTATAATATACTTTATAATATAGTTAATGATGTAATTTATAATGTAGATCATAATATACTTTATAATATAGTTAATGATGTACTTCATAATGTAGATATAATATACTTTATTATATAGTTAATGATGTACTTTATAATATAGATTAAAATATACTTTATAATATAGTTAATGATGTTCTTTATAATGTAGATTATAATATACTTTATTATATAGTTAATGATGTACTTTATAATGTAGATTATAATATACTTTATAATATAGTTAATGATGTACTTTATAATGTAGATCATAATATACTTTATAATATAGTTAATGATGTACTTTATAATGTAGATATAATATACTTTATTATATAGCTAATGATGTACTTTATAATGTAGATATAATATACTTTATTATATAGTAAATGATGTACTTTATAATGTAGATATAATATACTTTATTATATAGTTAATGATGTACTTTATAATGTAGATATAATATACTTTATAATATAGTTAATGATGTACTTTATAATGTGGATTATAATATACTTTATAATATAGTTAATGATGTACTTCATAATGTAGATTATAATATACGTTATTATATAGTTAATGATGGACTTCATAATGTAGATTATAATATACTTTATAATATAGTTAATGATGTACTTAATAATGTAGATTATAATATACTTTATAATATAGTTCATGGTGTACTTCATAATGTAGATTATAATATACTTTATAATATAGTTAATGATGTACTTAATAACGTAGATTATAATATACTTTATAATATAGTTCATGATGTACTTCATAATGTAGATTATAATATACTTTATTATATAGTTAATGATGTACTTAATAATGTAGATTATAATATACTTTATAATATAGTTAATGATGTACTTTATAACGTAGATATAATATACTTTATTATATAGTTAATGACGTAGTTTATAATGTAGATTATAATATACTTTATTATATAGTTAATGATGTACTTTATAATGTAGATATAATATACTTTATAATATAGTTAATGATGTACTTTATAATGTAGATTATAATATACTTTATTATATAGTTAATGATGTACTTTATAATGTAGATTATAATATACTTTATAATATAGTTAATGATGTACTTTATAATGTAGATTATAATATACTTTATAATATAGTTAATGATGGACTTTATAATGTAGATTATAATATACTTTATCATATAGTTAATGATGTACTTCATAATGTAGATATAATATACTTTATAATAGACTTTATTGTATAGTTAATGACATAGTTTATAATGTAGATTATAATATACTTTATAATATACTTTATAATATAGTTAATGATGTACTTTATAATGTAGATTATAATATACTTTATAATATAGTTAATGATGTACTTTATAATGTAGATATAATATACTTTATTATATAGTTAATGATGTACTTTATAATGTAGATTATAATATACTTTATTATATAGTTAATGATGTACTTTATAATGTAGATTATAATATACTTTATTATATAGTTAATGATGTACTTAATAATGTAGATTATAATATACTTTATAATATAGTTAATGATGTACTTTATAATGTAGTAGATTATAATATACTTTGTAATATAGTTAATGATATACTTTATAATGTAGATTATAATATACTTTATAATATAGTTAATGATGTACTTTATAATGTAGATTATAATATACTTTATTATATAGTTAATGATGTACTTTATAATGTAGATTATAATATACTTTATAATATAGTTAATGATGTACTTTATAATGTAGATTATAATATACTTTATAATATAGTTAATGATGTACTTTATAATGTAGATAGAATATACTTTATAATATAGTTAATGATGTACTTTATAATGTAGATAGAATATACTTTATAATATACTTTATTATATAGTTAATGATGTACCTAATAATGTAGATTATAATATACTTTATAATATAGTTAATGATGTACTTTATAATGTAGATTATAATATACTTTATAATATAGTTAATGATGGACTTTATAATGTAGATTATAATATACTTTATCATATAGTTAATGATGTACTTCATAATGTAGATATAATATACTTTATAATAGACTTTATTGTATAGTTAATGACATAGTTTATAATGTAGATTATAATATACTTTATAATATAGTTAATGATGTACTTTATAATGTAGATTATTATATACTTTATAATATAGTTAATGATGTACTTTATAATGTAGATATAATATACTTTATTATATAGTTAATGACGTAGTTTATAATGTAGATTATAATATACTTTATTATATAGTTAATGATGTACTTTATAATGTAGATTATAATATACTTTATTATATAGTTAATGATGTACTTAATAATGTAGATTATAATATACTTTATAATATAGTTAATGATGTACTTTATAATGTAGTAGATTATAATATACTTTATAATATAGTTAATGATATACTTTATAATGTAGATTATAATATACTTTATAATATAGTTAATGATGTACTTTATAATGTAGATTATAATTTACTTTATTAGATAGTTAATGATGTACTTTACAATGTAAATTATAATATACTTTATTATATAGTTAATGATGTACTTTATAATGTTGATTATAATATACTTTATAATATAGTTAATGATGTACTTTATAATGTAGATTATAATATACTTTATAATATAGTTAATGATGTACTTTATAATGTAGATTATAATATACTTTATAATATAGTTAATGATGTACTTTATAATGAAGATTATAATATACTTTATAATATAGTCAATGATGTACTTTATAATTTAGATATAATATACTTTATTATATAGTTAATGATGTACTTTATAATGTAGATTATAATATACTTTATAATATAGTTAATGATGTACTTTATAATGTAGATAGAATATACTTTATAATATAGTTAATGATGTACTTTATAATGTAGATAGAATATACTTTATAATATACTTTATTATATAGTTAATGATGTACTTAATAATGTAGATTATAATATACTTTATAATATAGTTAATGATGTACTTTATAATGTAGATTATAATATACTTTATAATATAGTTAATGATGTACTTTATAATGTAGATTATAATATACTTCATAATATAGTTAATGATGTACTTTATAATGTAGATATAATATACTTTATTATATAGTTAATGACGTAGTTTATAATGTAGATTATAATATACTTTATTATATAGTTAATGATGTACTTTATAATGTAGATTATAATATACTTTATTATATAGTTAATGATGTACTTTATAATGTAGATATAATATACTTTATTATATAGTTAATGATGTACTTTATAATGTAGATTATAATATACTTTATTATATAGTTAATGATGTACTTAATAATGTAGATTATAATATACTTTATAATATAGTTAATGATGTACTTTATAATGTAGTAGATTATAATATACTTTATAATATAGTTAATGATATACTTTATAATGTAGATTATAATATACTTTATAATATAGTTAATGATGTACTTTATAATGTAGATTATAATTTACTTTATTAGATAGTTAATGATGTACTTTACAATGTAAATTATAATATACTTTATTATATAGTTAATGATGTACTTTATAATGTTGATTATAATATACTTTATAATATAGTTAATGATGTACTTTATAATGTAGATTATAATATACTTTATTATATAGTTAATGATGTACTTTATAATGTAGATTATAATATACTTTATAATATAGTTAATGATGTACTTTATAATGTAGATTATAATATACTTTATAATATAGTTAATGATGTACTTTATAATGAAGATTATAATATACTTTATAATATAGTCAATGATGTACTTTATAATTTAGATATAATATACTTTATTATATAGTTAATGATGTACTTTATAATGTAGATTATAATATACTTTATAATATAGTTAATGATGTACTTTATAATGTAGATAGAATATACTTTATAATATAGTTAATGATGTACTTTATAATGTAGATAGAATATACTTTATAATATACTTTATTATATAGTTAATGATGTACTTAATAATGTAGATTATAATATACTTTATAATATAGTTAATGATGTAATTTATAATGTAGATCATAATATACTTTATAATATAGTTAATGATGTACTTCATAATGTAGATATAATATACTTTATTATATAGTTAATGATGTACTTTATAATGTACATTAAAATATACTTTATAATATAGTTAATGATGTTCTTTATAATGTAGATTATAATATACTTTATTATATAGTTAATGATGTACTTTATAATGTAGATTATAATATACTTTATAATATAGTTAATGATGTACTTTATAATGTAGATCATAATATACTTTATAATATAGTTAATGATGTACTTTATAATGTAGATATAATATACTTTATTATATAGCTAATGATGTACTTTATAACGTAGATATAATATACTTTATTATATAGTAAATGATGTACTTTATAATGTGGATTATAATATACTTTATAATATAGTTAATGATGTACTTCATAATGTAGATTATAATATACGTTATTATATAGTTAATGATGGACTTCATAATGTAGATTATAATATACTTTATTATATAGCTAATGATGTACTTAATAATGTAGATTATAATATACTTTATAATATACTTTATTATATAGTTAATGACGTAGTTTATAATGTAGATTATAATATACTTCATAATATAGTTAATGATGTACTTTATAATGTAGATTATAATATACTTCATAATATAGTTAATGATGTACTTTATAATGTTGATTATAATATACTTTATTATATAGTTAATGATGTACTTAATAATGTAGATTATAATATACTTTATCATATAGTTAATGATGTACTTCATAATGTAGATATAATATACTTTATTATATAGTTAATGACGTAGTTTATAATGTAGATTATAATATACTTTATTATATAGTTAATGATGTACTTTATAATGTAGATTATAATATACTTTATAATATAGTTAATGATGTACTTTATAATGTAGATTATAATATACTTTATTATATAGTTAATGATGGACTTTATAATGTAGATTATAATATACTTTATTATATAGTTAATGATGTACTTTATAATGTAGATTATAATATACTTTATTATATAGTTAATGATGTACTTAATAATGTAGATTATAATATACTTTATAATATAGTTAATGATGTAATTTATAATGTAGATCATAATATACTTTATAATATAGTTAATGATGTACTTCATAATGTAGATATAATATACTTTATTATATAGTTAATGATGTACTTTATAATATAGATTAAAATATACTTTATAATATAGTTAATGATGTTCTTTATAATGTAGATTATAATATACTTTATTATATAGTTAATGATGTACTTTATAATGTAGATTATAATATACTTTATAATATAGTTAATGATGTACTTTATAATGTAGATCATAATATACTTTATAATATAGTTAATGATGTACTTTATAATGTAGATATAATATACTTTATTATATAGCTAATGATGTACTTTATAATGTAGATATAATATACTTTATTATATAGTAAATGATGTACTTTATAATGTAGATATAATATACTTTATAATATAGTTAATGATGTACTTTATAATGTGGATTATAATATACTTTATAATATAGTTAATGATGTACTTCATAATGTAGATTATAATATACTTTATAATATAGTTAATGATGTACTTAATAATGTAGATTATAATATACTTTATAATATAGTTCATGATGTACTTCATAATGTAGATTATAATATACTTTATAATATAGTTAATGATGTACTTTATAATGTAGATTATAATATACTTTATAATATAGTTAATGATGTACTTTATAATGTAGATTATAATATACTTTATAATATACTTTATTATATAGTTAATGACGTAGTTTATAATGTAGATTATAATATACTTTATAATATACTTTATTATATAGTTAATGACGTAGTTTATAATGTAGATTATAATATACTTTATTATATAGTTAATGATGTACTTTATAATGTTGATTATAATATACTTTATTATATAGTTAATGATGTACTTTATAATGTAGATTATAATATACTTCATAATATAGTTAATGATGTACTTTATAATGTTGATTATAATATACTTTATTATATAGTTAATGATGTACTTTACAATGTAGATTATAATATACTTTATAATATAGTTAATGATGTACTTTATAATGTAGATTATAATATACTTTATCATATAGTTAATGATGTACTTAATAATGTAGATTATAATATACTTTATCATATAGTTAATGATGTACTTCATAATGTAGATATAATATACTTTATTATATAGTTAATGACGTAGTTTATAATGTAGATTATAATATACTTTATTATATAGTTAATGATGTACTTTATAATGTAGATTATAATATACTTTATAATATAGTTAATGATGTACTTTATAATGTAGATTATAATATACTTTATTATATAGTTAATGATGTACTTTATAATGTAGATTATAATATACTTTATTATATAGTTAATGATGTACTTTATAATGTAGATTTAATATACTTTATTATATAGTTAATGATGTACTTAATAATGTAGATTATAATATACTTTATAATATAGTTAATGATGTAATTTATAATGTAGATCATAATATACTTTATAATATAGTTAATGATGTACTTCATAATGTAGATATAATATACTTTATTATATAGTTAATGATGTACTTTATAATATAGATTAAAATATACTTTATAATATAGTTAATGATGTTCTTTATAATGTAGATTATAATATACTTTATTATATAGTTAATGATGTACTTTATAATGTAGATTATAATATACTTTATAATATAGTTAATGATGTACTTTATAATGTAGATCATAATATACTTTATAATATAGTTAATGATGTACTTTATAATGTAGATATAATATACTTTATTATATAGCTAATGATGTACTTTATAATGTAGATATAATATACTTTATTATATAGTAAATGATGTACTTTATAATGTAGATATAATATACTTTATAATATAGTTAATGATGTACTTTATAATGTGGATTATAATATACTTTATAATATAGTTAATGATGTACTTCATAATGTAGATTATAATATACGTTATTATATAGTTAATGATGGACTTCATAATGTAGATTATAATATACTTTATAATATAGTTAATGATGTACTTAATAATGTAGATTATAATATACTTTATAATATAGTTCATGGTGTACTTCATAATGTAGATTATAATATACTTTATAATATAGTTAATGATGTACTTAATAATGTAGATTATAATATACTTTATAATATAGTTCATGATGTACTTCATAATGTAGATTATAATATACTTTATTATATAGTTAATGATGTACTTAATAATGTAGATTATAATATACTTTATAATATAGTTAATGATGTACTTTATAACGTAGATATAATATACTTTATTATATAGTTAATGACGTAGTTTATAATGTAGATTATAATATACTTTATTATATAGTTAATGATGTACTTTATAATGTAGATATAATATACTTTATAATATAGTTAATGATGTACTTTATAATGTAGATTATAATATACTTTATTATATAGTTAATGATATACTTTATAATGTAGATTATAATATACTTTATAATATAGTTAATGATGTACTTTATAATGTAGATTATAATTTACTTTATTAGATAGTTAATGATGTACTTTACAATGTAAATTATAATATACTTTATTATATAGTTAATGATGTACTTTATAATGTTGATTATAATATACTTTATAATATAGTTAATGATGTACTTTATAATGTAGATTATAATTTACTTTATTAGATAGTTAATGATGTACTTTACAATGTAAATTATAATATACTTTATTATATAGTTAATGATGTACTTTATAATGTTGATTATAATATACTTTATAATATAGTTAATGATGTACTTCATAATGTAGATTATAATATACTTTATAATATAGTTAATGATGTACTTTATAATGTAGATTATAATATACTTTATTATATAGTTAATGATGTACTTTATAATGTAGATTATAATATACTTTATAATATAGTTAATGATGTACTTTATAATGTAGATTATAATATACTTTATAATATAGTTAATGATGGACTTTATAATGTAGATTATAATATACTTTATCATATAGTTAATGATGTACTTCATAATGTAGATATAATATACTTTATAATAGACTTTATTGTATAGTTAATGACATAGTTTATAATGTAGATTATAATATACTTTATAATATAGTTAATGATGTACTTTATAATGTAGATTATAATATACTTTATAACATAGTTAATGATGTACTTTATAATGTAGATATAATATACTTTATTATATAGTTAATGACGTAGTTTATAATGTAGATTATAATATACTTTATTATATAGTTAATGATGTACTTTATAATGTAGATTATAATATACTTTATTATATAGTTAATGATGTACTTTATAATGTAGATATAATATACTTTATTATATAGTTAATGATGTACTTTATAATGTAGATTATAATATACTTTATTATATAGTTAATGATGTACTTTATAATGTAGATTATAATATACTTTATTATATAGTTAATGATGTACTTAATAATGTAGATTATAATATACTTTATTATATAGTTAATGATGTACTTAATAATGTAGATTATAATATACTTTATAATATAGTTAATGATGTACTTTATAATGAAGATTATAATATACTTTATAATATAGTCAATGATGTACTTTATAATTTAGATATAATATACTTTATTATATAGTTAATGATGTACTTTATAATGTAGATTATAATATACTTTATAATATAGTTAATGATGTACTTTATAATGTAGATAGAATATACTTTATAATATAGTTAATGATGTACTTTATAATGTAGATTATAATATACTTTATAATATAGTTAATGATGTACTTTATAATGTAGATTATAATATACTTTATTATATAGTTAATGATGTACTTAATAATGTAGATTATAATATACTTTATAATATAGTTAATGATGTACTTTATAATGAAGATTATAATATACTTTATTATATAGTTAATGATGTACTTAATAATGTAGATTATAATATACTTTATTATATAGTTAATGATGTACTTAATAATGTAGATATAATATACTTTATTATATAGCTAATGATGTACTTTATAATGTAGATATAATATACTTTATTATATAGTAAATGATGTACTTTATAATGTAGATATAATATACTTTATAATATAGTTAATGATGTACTTTATAATGTGGATTATAATATACTTTATAATATAGTTAATGATGTACTTCATAATGTAGATTATAATATACGTTATTATATAGTTAATGATGGACTTCATAATGTAGATTATAATATACTTTATAATATAGTTAATGATGTACTTAATAATGTAGATTATAATATACTTTATAATATAGTTCATGGTGTACTTCATAATGTAGATTATAATATACTTTATAATATAGTTAATGATGTACTTAATAATGTAGATTATAATATACTTTATAATATAGTTCATGATGTACTTCATAATGTAGATTATAATATACTTTATTATATAGTTAATGATGTACTTAATAATGTAGATTATAATATACTTTATAATATAGTTAATGATGTACTTTATAACGTAGATATAATATACTTTATTATATAGTTAATGACGTAGTTTATAATGTAGATTATAATATACTTTATTATATAGTTAATGATGTACTTTATAATGTAGATATAATATACTTTATAATATAGTTAATGATGTACTTTATAATGTAGATTATAATATACTTTATTATATAGTTAATGATATACTTTATAATGTAGATTATAATATACTTTATAATATAGTTAATGATGTACTTTATAATGTAGATTATAATTTACTTTATTAGATAGTTAATGATGTACTTTACAATGTAAATTATAATATACTTTATTATATAGTTAATGATGTACTTTATAATGTTGATTATAATATACTTTATAATATAGTTAATGATGTACTTTATAATGTAGATTATAATTTACTTTATTAGATAGTTAATGATGTACTTTACAATGTAAATTATAATATACTTTATTATATAGTTAATGATGTACTTTATAATGTTGATTATAATATACTTTATAATATAGTTAATGATGTACTTCATAATGTAGATTATAATATACTTTATAATATAGTTAATGATGTACTTTATAATGTAGATTATAATATACTTTATTATATAGTTAATGATGTACTTTATAATGTAGATTATAATATACTTTATAATATAGTTAATGATGTACTTTATAATGTAGATTATAATATACTTTATAATATAGTTAATGATGGACTTTATAATGTAGATTATAATATACTTTATCATATAGTTAATGATGTACTTCATAATGTAGATTATAATATACTTTATAATATAGTTAATGATGTACTTTATAATGTAGATTATAATATACTTTATAATATAGTTGATGATGTACTTTATAATGTAGATATAATATACTTTATTATATAGTTAATGACGTAGTTTATAATGTAGATTATAATATACTTTATTATATAGTTAATGATGTACTTTATAATGTAGATTATAATATACTTTATTATATAGTTAATGATGTACTTTATAATGTAGATTATAATATACTTTATTATATAGTTAATGATGTACTTAATAATGTAGATTATAATATACTTTATTATATAGTTAATGATGTACTTAATAATGTAGATTATAATATACTTTATAATATAGTTAATGATGTACTTTATAATGAAGATTATAATATACTTTATAATATAGTCAATGATGTACTTTATAATTTAGATATAATATACTTTATTATATAGTTAATGATGTACTTTATAATGTAGATTATAATATACTTTATAATATAGTTAATGATGTACTTTATAATGTAGATAGAATATACTTTATAATATAGTTAATGATGTACTTTATAATGTAGATTATAATATACTTTATAATATAGTTAATGATGTACTTTATAATGTAGATTATAATATACTTTATTATATAGTTAATGATGTACTTAATAATGTAGATTATAATATACTTTATAATATAGTTAATGATGTACTTTATAATGAAGATTATAATATACTTTATTATATAGTTAATGATGTACTTAATAATGTAGATTATAATATACTTTATTATATAGTTAATGATGTACTTAATAATGTAGATTATAATATACTTCATAATATAGTGAATGATGTACTTTATAATGTAGATATAATATACTTTATAATATAGTTAATGATGTACTTTATAATGTAGATTATAATATACTTTATTATATAGTTAATGATATACTTTATAATGTAGATTATAATATACTTTATAATATAGTTAATGATGTACTTTATAATGTAGATTATAATTTACTTTATTAGATAGTTAATGATGTACTTTACAATGTAAATTATAATATACTTTATTATATAGTTAATGATGTACTTTATAATGTTGATTATAATATACTTTATAATATAGTTAATGATGTACTTTATAATGTAGATTATAATTTACTTTATTAGATAGTTAATGATGTACTTTACAATGTAAATTATAATATACTTTATTATATAGTTAATGATGTACTTTATAATGTTGATTATAATATACTTTATAATATAGTTAATGATGTACTTCATAATGTAGATTATAATATACTTTATAATATAGTTAATGATGTACTTTATAATGTAGATTATAATATACTTTATTATATAGTTAATGATGTACTTTATAATGTAGATTATAATATACTTTATAATATAGTTAATGATGTACTTTATAATGTAGATTATAATATACTTTATAATATAGTTAATGATGGACTTTATAATGTAGATTATAATATACTTTATCATATAGTTAATGATGTACTTCATAATGTAGATATAATATACTTTATAATAGACTTTATTGTATAGTTAATGACATAGTTTATAATGTAGATTATAATATACTTTATAATATAGTTAATGATGTACTTTATAATGTAGATTATAATATACTTTATAATATAGTTAATGATGTACTTTATAATGTAGATATAATATACTTTATTATATAGTTAATGACGTAGTTTATAATGTAGATTATAATATACTTTATTATATAGTTAATGATGTACTTTATAATGTAGATTATAATATACTTTATTATATAGTTAATGATGTACTTTATAATGTAGATATAATATACTTTATTATATAGTTAATGATGTACTTTATAATGTAGATTATAATATACTTTATTATATAGTTAATGATGTACTTTATAATGTAGATTATAATATACTTTATTATATAGTTAATGATGTACTTAATAATGTAGATTATAATATACTTTATTATATAGTTAATGATGTACTTAATAATGTAGATTATAATATACTTTATAATATAGTTAATGATGTACTTTATAATGAAGATTATAATATACTTTATAATATAGTCAATGATGTACTTTATAATTTAGATATAATATACTTTATTATATAGTTAATGATGTACTTTATAATGTAGATTATAATATACTTTATAATATAGTTAATGATGTACTTCATAATGTAGATAGAATATACTTTATAATATAGTTAATGATGTACTTTATAATGTAGATTATAATATACTTTATAATATAGTTAATGATGTACTTTATAATGTAGATTATAATATACTTTATTATATAGTTAATGATGTACTTAATAATGTAGATTATAATATACTTTATAATATAGTTAATGATGTACTTTATAATGAAGATTATAATATACTTTATTATATAGTTAATGATGTACTTAATAATGTAGATTATAATATACTTTATTATATAGTTAATGATGTACTTAATAATGTAGATTATAATATACTTCATAATATAGTGAATGATGTACTTTATAATGTAGATATAATATACTTTATTATATAGTTAATGATGTACTTTATAATGTAGATATAATATACTTTATTATATAGTTAATGATGTACTTTATAATGTAGATTATAATATACTTTATTATATAGTTAATGATGTACTTTATAATGTAGATATACTTTATAAAATAGTTAATGGTGTACTTTATAATGTAGTTTATAATATACTTTATTATATATTTAATGATGTACTTTATAATGTAGATTATAATATACTTTATTATATAGTTAATGATGTACTTTATAATGTAGATTATAATATACTTTATAATATAGTTAATGATGTACTTTATAATGTAGTAGATTATAATAGATTTTGTCTCTGCTGTGTTTCTGCTGTGTCTCTGCTGTGTCTCTGCTGTGTTTCTGCTGTGTCTCTGCTGCGTTTCTGCTGTGTTTCTGCTGTGTCTCTGCTGATTCTCTGCTGTGTTTCTGTTGTGTTTCTGCTGTGTCTCTGCTGTGTTTCTGCTGTGTTTCTGCTGTGTCTCTGGTGCGTCTCTGGTGTGTTTCTGCTGTGTTTCAGCTGTGTCTCTGCTGCATCTCTGGTGTGTTACTGCTGTGTTTCTGCTGTGTTTCTGCTGTGTTTCTGCTGTGTCTCTGCTGTGTCTCTGCTGCATCTCTGGTGTGTTACTGCTGTGTTTCTGCTGTGTCTCTGCTGTGTTTCTGCTGTGTCTCTGGTGTGTCTCTGGTGTGTTACTGCTGTGTTTCTGCTGTGTCTCTGATGTGTCTCTGCTGCATCTCTGGTGTGTTACTGCTGTGTTTGTGCTGTGTCTCTGCTGTGTTTCTGCTGTGTCTCTGGTGTGTCACTGCTGTGTCTCTGCTGTGTCTCTGGTGTGTCACTGCTGTGTCACTGCTGTGTTTCTGCTGTGTCTCTGCTGCATCTCTGGTGTGTTACTGCTGTGTCTCTGCTGTGTCTCTGCTGCATCTCTGGTGTGTTACTGCTGTGTTTCTGCTGTGTCTCTGCTGTGTTTCTGCTGTGTTTCTGCTGTGTCTCTGCTGTGTCTCTGGTGTGTCACTGCTGTCTCACTGCTGTGTTACTGCTGTGTCTCTGTTGTGTCTCTGCTGCATCTCTGGTGTGTTACTGCTGTGTTTCTGCTGTGTCTCTGCTGTGTTTCTGCTGTGTCTCTGCTGTGTCTCTGGTGTGTCACTGCTGTCTCACTGCTGTGTTTCTGCTGTGTCGCTGCTGCTCCACTCACTCCCTGTTTTTTCTGTTCAGTAATGAGGTAGATTATCTTCCAACCCCCATCTAGCATCATGTCATGCAGCCATCACTTCATATTATTACACAGATGCTGCCTCTGATGGGCTTTTTTCTCTTATTGGAGCAGAATTTCTGGGCAGAGTGAGGCTTAGTCTCTAAATAGAAGATCCTCACAACAAACAAATTAGGACGACAAATTTTTGCTGTCAAAGAGATTCACTTCATCTGTAAATGACCTCCTCATAAACACTCCTCACAGGAAGAGGAGCAGGAGGAGCAGGAGTAAGAGAAGGGTCAAGATGAGGAGGGGCAGGAGGCGGAGAGGGGGGGGAGTAGAATGAGGAGGATGAGCAGGAGCAGGAGGCGGTTACAACATCAGTTCAGTTTATTCAGACATTTAAACATCAAATACAACATGTGATAAATTCCTTTAACACGGATCGTCCTGATAAGGTGTTTACCACAGCTGATTAATACACACATATATATATATATATATATATATATATATATATATATATATATATATATATATGTGTGTGTGTGTGTGTGTGTGTGTGTGTGTGTGTGTTAATAAACAACTATCACATTAATCACCAACTATTTTGATGATAGATTAGTCATTTTTTCAGTAGAAAATGTTCAAAATCTCTGGTTCCAGCTTCTCTTCTCCGATTGTTTTTATCTTCACATTTTACACCATTTAATGAACCAAACAACTAATAGATTTATAGTTTTAGTAATCAATAGATTAATTCAGATTAAATCAGAATACCGTTAGTTTTCCTTTTCTGGATCAAAGAAAAGATTCAATTACCTGTAAGATAAGATAAAATTAGATAAAATAAGATGATCCTTTATTAGTTCCACAGTGGGAATGTTTCATTAATCCTTCAGTTTAAGGTTTCTCTTTTTTCTTTTTGATTTCATCTCTCTCTCTTCATGATGATGATATGTTGATACTTACTCATTTTATTTTCTGTCTTATTGTGATTCTACTGTAGTTTTCAACCTAAAATTTTCCACATTGTTCACTGTAATATTTTAGGATTTTAGTTTGCTTCTTATGTAAAGGTTCCTCCTCCCTGCTGAGGAGGTCTGAGGAGGTTTGAGGGGGTCTGAGGGGGTCTAAAGAGGTCTGAGCGGGTCTGAGGGGGTCTGGGGGGATCTGAGTAGGTCTGAGGGGGTCTGGGTGTGTCCTTCCTGCCTGGAAATGAAGCAATTTCAAAGGTCCATAATCATCCTGTGTTTTACTTTGTGGGATCGATCTGAAGCTGGTTTTCCTGAGGCCGAGTCATGGAGGCAGAGAGGGAAACCCAATCTAATTCTGAGCTCCGGCAATATTCCACAAAGCAATAAAAACCAGCTCATATCACACCCAAAAGGGAAACAGCAATATTCTTCCATCATTCTCCTCCACTTCCACCAGCCCGAACTAACGCTGGCCTTTTTTTCTCCTCCTCCCAGGCCTGGCTTCTTATTGGATGAATGAGAGGATTCACTCTAGTGCTGATGCTCAGTTTGAGCTGAGCCTCTGGGGACGGCTCCTCCACTCCATCTGTCACAGGGTGAGATTAATTATCACATGATGTCACAGGGTGAGATTAATTAGCTGCTGCTATCACTGCTGCTACCACTGCTGCTACCACTGCTGCTACCGCTGCTCCTATAAATGCTGCTACCACTGCTGTTATGACTGCTGCTAACACTACTGGTATCACTGCTGCTACAACTGCTGCTAACACTACTGGTATCACTGCTGCTACAACTGCTGCTAACACTACTGGTATCACTGCTGCTACCACTGCTGCTATCACTGCTGCTACCACTGCTGCTACCGCTGCTCCTATCACTGCTGCTACCACTGCTGGTATCAATGATGCTACCACTGCTCCCATCATTGCTGGTCTCACTCCTGCTATCACTGCTGATATCACTGCTGCTACCACTGTTGCTACCACTGCTGGTACCACTGCTGGTACCACTGCTGGTATCACTGCTGCTATCACTGCTACTACCACTACTGGTTCCACTGCTGCTACAATTACTGGTATGACTCCTGCTACCACTGCTAGTACCACTGCTGCTACAGCTGCTCCTATCACTGCTGCTATCACTCCTGGTATGACTGCTTCTAACACTGCTGCAATCACAGCTGCTATCACTGCTGCTATCACTGCTGCTATCACTGCTGCTACCACTGCTGCTACCACTGCTGCTATCACTGCTGCTACCACTGCTGCTACTGCTGCTCCTATCACTGCTGCTACCACTGCTGGTATCAATGCTGCTACCACTGCTTCTATCACGGCTGGTATTACTGCTGCCCACTGCTGCTACCGCTGCTCCTATGGCTGCTGCTCCCACTGCTCCTATCACTGCTACTACTACTGGTCCTATCATTGCTGGTATCACTGCTGCTACCACTGCTGATATCACTGTTGATATCAATGCTCCTACCACTGCTGCTACCACTGCTGCTATCACTGCTGCTACCATTGTTGCAGGTAATTGCATTGTGGCGGTGTTGACGTCACATCCGGTGAGTGTGTTACGTTCACTTGTTGCCTGTTGTTGTCGTTGCCAGACGCTCTCTCGTTTAGCGCTCCTTTATTGTGAACTTAATCTACAAATTACAAATTCGGAGCACTTAGTGATTATCCGAATTAGACTCCGGTTGGCTCACCAAGCTCCGGAGCTAAAGGATAGTGTTTAACCTTAACCAAAAGGTTTATTTTTACTTAATCAACTTCTCTTCTATTAGCGTTAGCTGCTAGCCTCGCTCTACCGAGCAATGGCTAGCCCCCTGCTCTCTCCCTCCCGTCTGTTCTGCTCTGTGTGCTGTATGTTCAGTGAGTTCCCGGCCTCCTTTACTGAGGATAGGAGTAGCTGTAGAAAGTGTAGCTTAGTGTCAGGGCTGGAGGCTAGGGTGTCAGAGTTAGAGGCACGGCTCCGCGCTTTGGAAGCTAAGCCTAGCTTTAGCCAGGTAGCAGCAGGGACCGCCGGCCGTGCCTGCAGCGGTAGAAACGCTAGCATGGTTAGCCCCCCAGTGAGTCCCGCGCAGCCGGGAAAGAGTAGCGACGGGTTTGTGACAGTCCGGGGGAAACGTAGTGCTAAGCGCAAACACGTAGTGCACCAACAGCTTCACGTCAGTAACAGGTTTGACCCTCTCAGCGCCACACCGGCTGAACCAGACACACTCATAATTGGAAGTTCTATAGTCAGAGACGTGAAGCACCCAGCGGCGTCTGTTAGGTGTTATCCAGGGGCCAGAGTCGGTGACATCGAAGGTAACCTTAGGCTTTTAAAGCAGAGTAGGGCTAGATTCCGCCGCATCGTGATCCATGCAGGTGGTAACGACGCCCGGCGGAGACAATCAGAGATTCTGAAATTGAATGTAGAATCGGTGTGCAAACTCGCTAAATCGATGGCTGACACCGTAGCATTCTCTGGACCCCTGCCCAATCTGGTCAGTGATGAGATGTACTCCCGCTTCTCATCCTTTAACCGCTGGTTAGCTAGGTGGTGCCCTAAAAACGATATAGTTTTTATTGATAATTGGCGCGCATTTTGGGGAAAGCCCGGGCTCATCCGGAGAGATGGCATCCATCCGACTCAGGAAGGAGCCTCTGTCCTAAGCAGAAATATGGCCCCAAGACTTAGTTTACCTAAATGACCCGATAGAGTGGGGGCCCGGGCACAGAGTCGAAGTGTAAAACACTTCTCTGTAAGTCACTCGTCTCACCCTGAGCTGTCACATATCCCAGGTTCAGGAAAGCAGATAGAGACTGTGTCCATCCCCCGTATAGTTAGCTTTAATAAACCTAGCATTAGAAGGCCTATAAGACAGAGAACAAACAATTTAATAAAAATAATTCCCTGTAGAAACAAAACCAAAGTAACATCCAATAAACTTATAAAATGCGGACTCCTAAACATTAGGTCTATAGCATCTAAATCTCTGCTGGTAAATGATCTGGTCGGTGATTATAAATTGGATATTTTAGCATTAACAGAAACTTGGCTCCAGCAGGATGAGTATGTGAGTCTCAATGAATCCACTCCACCTAGTCATATTAACTTTCATACGGCTAGAAGCACTGGTCGAGGTGGAGGAGTTGCAGTCATCTCTCACTCTAGTTTAGGTGTTAGTCCCAAAAATAATCATAACTATCAGTCATTTGAAACTTTGCTTTTATCAATGACTGATTCCAGGCAGACAAACAAAAAACCAGCCCTATTTGCAGTTGTTTATCGCCCTCCTAGTCCTTACTCTGTATTTTTAGCAGAATTCTCTACCTTTCTGTCCAGTATAGTGTTAAACTATGACAAAATTGTAATTGTAGGAGACTTTAACATACATGTTGATAACAATAGTGACTCTCTAAGTAACGCTTTTGGCAGCATACTAGATGGAATTGGCTTTACTCAAAATGTAAATAAACCAACCCACAGTCACAAGCACACCCTGGATCTGGTTTTAACTTATGGTATTGAGATTAGTGACCTTGTTGTTCTCCCCCATAATCCAGTTCTTTCAGATCACTTCCTAATTACCTTTCAGTTTATAATGAATGATAATTCCTCACCAGTAGTTAAAACTGAAATGAAAAGAGCATTATGTGACTATTCCATTTTAAAATATAAAGAGATAATTCAGCCTATATTCACCCCCACATATAATTATGAGAACAGTAGCTCAGACATGTTGTGTCCTGCTACATGTGATGAGTTAGTTGAAAATACGATGCACACCCTCAATAGCGCTTTAGACCTGGTAGCCCCATTAAAATGTAAAACTGTTAGACCCAGGACATTATCTCCCTGGTATAATACTGAAACCCGTTCCCTTAAAAAAGCTACACGTAAATTAGAAAAGATGTGGCGCTGCTCCCGCACAGATCATTCCCTCAGGGCCTGGAAGAACAGTCTATTGGCTTATAAACAGGCCCTGCGTAAAGCAAAAACTAGGTATTATTCATCGTTAATAGAAGAAAATAAGAATAACCCCAGATTCCTGTTCAGCACTGTAGCCAGGCTGACCAACAGTCACAGCTCAGTAGATCCATCTATTCCAGTTAGTCTCAGCTGTGATAACTTCTTAAATTTCTTTAATAATAAAATCATAAGTATTAGAGATAAAATAGATCAAATCCTTCCAAACATCAGTGCTGAGGAAGCTCAGGCTGTAGCTTAGAAGCCCCTCTAAACCCAGTAATATTACTGGATAAATTCACCCCTGCAGACCCAGCCCAGTTAACTAAAATCATTATGTCATCTAAATCAACTACGTGTATTCTAGACCCAATTCCAATTAAACTACTTAAAGAGACGCTGCCTTTAATTATTGATAATATCTTAGATATAATTAACATGTCCCTAATAACTGGATACGTGCCGCAGGCTTTTAAACACGCAGTCATTAAACCGCTCTTAAAGAAAAACACTCTTGAGCCAGATATTTTAGTAAACTACAGGCCAATTTCAAATCTACCCTTTCTTTCAAAAGTTCTTGAAAGAGTGGTAGTTCAACAGCTATGTCAGCACTTACAGGACAATAGTTTATTTGAAGAGTTTCAGTCTGGTTTTCGGGCCCATCACAGCACTGAAACAGCACTAGTCAAGGTCACTAATGACTTGTTGCTGGCTGCTGATGATGGGCTGGGCTCGGTTCTGGTCCTGCTGGATCTAAGTGCTGCGTTTGACACAATCGACCATAGCATCTTATTGCAGAGATTGGAACAGGACATAGGCATTAGAGGATCCGCTCTCTCCTGGTTTAAATCCTATTTATCTAATAGGTTCCAGTTTGTTAGCGTTAACCAGCAATCATCATCATACTCAAGAGTCACCTATGGTGTCCCACAAGGGTCAGTCCTAGGGCCCATTTTGTTTACTCTATATATGCTGCCCTTGGGTAATATTATTAGAAAACACAGCATAAATTTCCACTGCTACGCAGATGACACACAGCTATACTTATCAATTAAACCCGATCAGATCAGGCTAGTACATAAACTTAGCGCCTGTGTTAGAGACATAAAGACCTGGATGTCTGTGAACTATCTGTTACTTAACCCTGATAAAACAGAAGTTATTATATTAGGCCCTAAAAGTGTTAGAGAGTCCCTATCTGAGCAACTAGTAACTCTAGATAATGTGAAAATAGCCTCTAGCACCACAGTTAAAAACCTAGGAGTTTTATTTGAGCCAGACTTATCATTTAAAGCTCATATTAATCAAGCCTGTAGAACAGCCTTCTTTCACCTGCGTAACATAGCCAAAATTAGAAATATCCTATCTAAAAATGATGCTGAAAAACTAATCCATGCGTTTGTTACATCTAGATTAGATTACTGTAACTCCCTATTAGTAGCGTGTCCTAAAAACTCCCTAAAAAGTTTTCAGCTGGTACAAAACGCAGCGGCTCGTTTACTAACAGGAACTAATAGAAGAGAACACATCACCCCCATACTCCAAGCCCTTCATTGGCTTCCTGTTGAGTTCAGAATTAAATTTAAAATCCTACTCCTCACTTATAAAACCATTAATGGGATGGGCCCCTCTTATCTTAAAGATGCTCTGGTCCCGTACCATCCAAATAGAACACTGCGGTCTCAGAATGCAGGTCTACTGGTAGTTCCACGGGTCCATAAAAGCACAGTAGGAGCTAGAGCCTTTAGCTACCAAGCCCCTATCTTATGGAACCAACTCCCAATTAATATTAAAGAGGCCGACACAGTCTGTGCATTTAAGGCTAGACTAAAAACATTTCTGTTTCAAAAGGCCTATGGTCAGGGTAGTTAAAGGTAGACTTAAAACCACAGTTCAGTCTAAGCTGCCCTAGGAGTGAGAATACTGGGGGAAGTACAGTCACTGAGCTCTATCATCTCTTTCTGGTACCATGCACCACTGTCTGTCATTAATAAACAGGATCTACTTTATACTTGGTCTTTACATCACTATTCACCCAGAGTCCTTCTCCCCACTCCCCTTCGGGGGAGTGGCTACTGTTTCAGTTCATCCGCACGAGGCCCAACGATGACGACTCCTGATGCGACTCATCGAGGCCCCTGATGAACCTTCACCTGCTTGGTTGGACCCACCCTTCTGCCCCCACCCTACGGCATCTCTACAGACTAAAACATCTTTAAAGACTATTATTTCATCATCAGATAGATGTCTGTCAGTCCTGATTCATCTATAGCCTGTCCGTCCATGGGAGTGGATCTCTCCTTCACTGTGGTCCTCCTCGAGGTTTCTCCTTTTTCCCACTGGGTTTTTGAGTTTTTCCTTGCCGAGAAGGAGGGTCTAAGGACGGGGGATGTCTGAGTCACTTTGGACTGGATTTTGTAAAGCACTTTGAGACAACTGTGTTGTAAAATTGGGCTATAAAAATAAAGTGAATTGAATTGAAAAATTGTTGCTATCACTGCTGTTACCACTGTTGCAATCACTGCTACTACCACTACTGCTCCTATCACTGCTGCTACTACTGGTCCTATCATTGTTGGTATCACTGCTGCTACCACTGCTGATATCACTGCTGATATCAATGCTCCTACCACTGCTGCTACCACTGCTGCTATCACTGCTGCTACCATTGTTGCTATCACTGCTGTTACCACTGTTGCAATCACTGCTACTACCACTACTGGTTCCACTGCTGCTACAATTGCTGGTATGACTCCTGCTACCACTGCTATTACCACTGCTGCTACAGCTGCTCCTGTCACTGCTGCTATCACTCCTGGTATGACTGCTTCTAACACTGCTGCAATCACAGCTGCTATCACTGCTGCTATCACTGCTGGTATCATTGCTGGTACTACTGCTGCTATCACTGCTGCTACCATTGCTGCTATCACTGCTGCTACCACTGCTGCTACCATTGCTGCTATCACTGCTGCTACCATTGGTGCTATCACTGCTGCTACCACTGCTGTTACCACTGCTGCTATCACTGCTGCTACAGCTGCTCCTATCACAGCTGCTCCTATCACAGCTGCTCCTATCACAGCTGCTACCACTGCTGATATGACTGCTGCTATCACGGCTGGTATTACTGCTGCCTACTGCTGCTACCGCTGCTCCTATGGCTGCTGCTACCGCTGCTCCTATCACTGCTGCTACCACTGGTCCTATCATTGCTGTTATCACTGCTGCTATCACTACTGCTACCATTGTTGCTATCACTGCTGCTACCACTGCTGGTACCACTGCTGCTACCACTGCTGGTATCACTGCTGCTACCACTGCTGCTACCACTGCTGGTATCACTGCTAATATCACTGCTGATATCACTGCTATTGTCACTGCTGTTACCGCTGCTGCTACCACTGCTGCTATCACTGCTGCTACCACTGCTGCTACTGCTGCTCCTATCACTGCTGCTACCACTGCTGGTATCAATGCTGCTACCACTGCTTCTATCACTGCTGGTATCACTGCTGCTATCACTGCTGCTACCACTGCTGCTATCACTGCTGCTACCACTGCTGCTACAGCTGCTCCTATCACAGCTGCTCCTATAACAGCTGCTCCTATCACGACTGCTACCACTGCTGATATGACTGCTGCTATCACGGCTGGTATTACTGCTGCCTACTGCTGCTACCGCTGCTCCTATGGCTGCTGCTACCGCTGCTCCTATCACTGCTGCTACCACTGGTCCTATCATTGCTGCTATCACTGCTGCTACCACTGCTGCTACCATTGCTGCTATCACTGCTGCTACCATTGGTGCTATCACTGCTGCTACCACTGCTGTTACCACTGCTGCTATCACTGCTGCTACAGCTGCTCCTATCACAGCTGCTCCTATCACAGCTGCTCCTATCACAGCTGCTCCTATCACAGCTGCTACCACTGCTGATATGACTGCTGCTATCACGGCTGGTATTACTGCTGCCTACTGCTGCTACCGCTGCTCCTATGGCTGCTGCTACCGCTGCTCCTATCACTGCTGCTACCACTGGTCCTATCATTGCTGTTATCACTGCTGCTATCACTGCTGCTACCATTGTTGCTATCACTGCTGCTACCACTGCTGGTACCACTGCTGGTATCACTGCTGCTACCACTGCTGCTACCACTGCTGGTATCACTGCTAATATCACTGCTGATATCACTGCTGCTACCACTGCTATTGTCACTGCTGCTACCACTGCTGTTATCACTGCTGATATCACTGCTGCTACCACTGCTATGGTAACTGCTGCTACCGCTGCTGCTACTGCTGCTGGTATCACTGCTGGTATCAGTGCTGCTACCACAGCTGATATCACTGCTACTATCACTGCTGATATCACTGCTGCTTCCACTGCTGCTACCACTTCTGGTATGACTGCTGATATCAGTGCTGCTACCACTGCTGCTACCACTTCTGGTATGACTGCTGATATCAGTGCTGCTACCACTGCTGCTACCACTTCTGGTATGACTGCTGATATCACTGCTGCTTCCACTGCTGCTACCACTTCTGGTATGACTGCTGATATCAGTGCTGCTACCACTGCTATTGTCACTGCTGTTACCGCTGCTGCTACCACTGCTGGTTTCACTGCTGCTACCACTGCTGGTACCACTGCTGCTACTATTGCTGCTAACACTGCTGGTATCACTGCTGCTATCATTGCTGGTATCACTGCTGGTATCGCTGCTGCTACCACTGCTGCTGCCACTGCTATTATCACTGCTGCTACCGCTGCTGGTATCACTGCTGGTATCGCTGCTGCTACCACTGCTGCTACCACTGCTGGTATCACTGCTGATATCACTGCTGCGACAGCTGCTGCTATCACTGCTGCCCCCCAAGAGGGACCAGGGGTCATCACTCCTCCATCCTCCCTCCAGGTTTGTCGCTGCTCTGCTTCCACATTTATTATTTAACATTTAACAATAGGAACATATATAAAGGAAATCATCTCTTGATGTTCAAGTATCAGTTGGATTAAAACACAAATACAAGTTGTGAAGAAACCAAGAGACTAAAGACTAATGACACTTACCATCAATTACTGATCATTACTGATCATCATTACTGATCATCATTACTGATCATCATTACTGATTCATCATTACTGATCATCATTACTGATCATCATTAGTGATTCATCATTACTGATTCATCATTACTGATCATCATTACTGATTCATCATTACTGATCATCATTACTGATCATCATTACTGATTCATCATTACTGATCATCATTACTGATCATCATTACTGATCATCATTACTGATCATCATTACTGATCATCATTACTGATCATGATTACTGATTCATCATTACTGATCATGATTACTGATTCATGATTACTGATCATGATTACTGATCATCATTACTGATCATGATTACTGATCATGATTACTGATCATGATTACTGATCATCATTACTGATCATGATTACTGATTCATCATTACTGATCATCATTACTGATCATTATTACTGATCATGATTACTGATTCATCATTACTGATCATCATTACTGATCATTATTACTGATTCATCATTACTGATCATGATTACTGATTCATCATTACTGATCATCATTACTGATCATCATTACTGATTCATCATTACTGATCATCATTACTGATTCATCATTACTGATTCATCATTACTGATCATCATTACTGATCATGATTACTGATTCATCATTACTGATCATCATTACTGATCATCATTACTGATTCATCATTACTGATCATCATTACTGATTCATCATTACTGATTCATCATTACTGATCATCATTACTGATTCATCATTACTGATTCATCATTACTGATCATGATTACTGATCATGATTACTGATCATCATTACTGATCATGATTACTGATTCATCATTACTGATCATCATTACTGATTCATCATTACTGATCATCATTACTGATCATCAATACTGATTCATCATTACTGATTCATCATTACTGATCATCATTAGTGATCATCATTACTGATTCATCATTACTGATCATCATTACTGATCATCATTACTGATCATCATTAGTGATTCATCATTACTGATTCATCATTACTGATTCATTAATCATGTTAAAGCACAAATAAATTCATACAGATGGTTCACATCTTATTAAATCATGTTTTTCTTCCGAATATCTGTGTTTTTGGTCAAAATAAGACATTTTACATGTACAGTTTGTTTTAATCACTTATAACCATCATCCTATTTATATAAAATAAGAATTCATGTGTTTTATCACCTTAGACTGAGCTGTTTTTATATGAAGGGTTAGCTGCTGTTTGATTATTAGTCACACTAGATGCTGCTAAATCTGACAAACTTTAATGTTCAAATTGTGACAAGTATTTTGCACATTTATTTATTCTTTTTTTTGACAATCATATTTAAAAAACAATAGCAAATAATGAATTAAAATAATTCTTGGTTGCAGCAAAATATGAAAAATAACTTATTATTATTATTATTCTGTCTGAATATACCTTTAAGTTATATTAGCATCAAAGACATTGGTGTAAATGACAAAAATCTTCATGGCACCAGCAATGAAGATTATTTCTCGAGCTGAGAGCTGATGCGTCATTATTTTATAGTCAACATCCAGTCCACTGTAAGGTGGAAAAAGAACAAATGTGAATCGTCCAGCCTGTTGGGGACGAGTCCAGGTTTGTTGATTCATATCTGAGTGAACGGGACGTTTGCAGCTTCCTGTTGATGTCCGGGATAAGTTCAGGGTTGAAGAGTCTGCTGAAAGTTGAAAAGAACAACTGAAGATAAAAACACAGCAAAGTTCTGCTGAACTTTATCTCAACTCCAGATAAAAAGTGACACAGCCAGAGACTGAAGAGTCACTGCGCGCGCGCACACACACACACACACGCGCACACACACACGCACACACACACAGTACAGTAACTGTAGCAAATGTTGCAAACAACTTGCAGCTTCACAAAATATATTTTAGCATTTCCTTTGTTTCCGCATCTATAACCAAACAGCTGACAACATTTGTTCTGTTTGTTTCACTTTCTAAGAGTAGAATATACACTCAGCGGCCACTTCATTAGGTACACCATGCAAGTAACAGGTTGGACCCCCTTTTGCCTTCAGAACTGCCTCAATTCTTCGTGGCATAGATTCAACAAGGTGCTGGAAGCATTCCTCAGAGAGTTTGGTCCATATTGACATGATGGCGTCACACAGTTGGCGCAGATTTGTTGGCTGCACATCCATGATGTGAATCTCCCGTTCCACCACATCGCAAAGATGCTCTATTGCATTGAGATCTGGTGACTGTGGAGGCCATTTGAGTACAGTGAACTCATTGTCATGTTCAAGAAACCAGTCTGAGATGATTCCAGCTTTATGACATGGCACATTATCCTGCTGAAAGTAGCCATCAGAAGTTGGGTACATTGTGGTCATAAAGGGATGGACATGGTCAGCAACAATACTCAGGTAGGCTGTGGCGTTGCAACGATGCTCAATTGGTACCAAGGGGCCCAAAGAGTGCCAAGAAAATATTCCCCACACCATTACACCACCACCAGCCTGAACCGTTGATACAAGGCAGGATGGATCCATGCTTTCATGTTGTTGACGCCAAATTCTGACCCTACCATCCGAATGTTGCAGCAGAAATCGAGACTCATCAGACCAGGCAACGTTTTTCCAATCTTCTATTGTCCATTTTCGACGAGCTTGTGCAAATTGTAGCCTCAGTTTCCTGTTCTTAGCTGAAAGGAGTGGCACCCGGCGTGGTCTTCTGCTGCTGTAGCCCATCTGCCTCAAAGTTCGACGTACTGTGTGTTCAGAGATGCTCTTCTGCTAACCTTGGTTGTAACGGGTGGTTAATTGAGTCACTGTTGCCTTTCTATCAGCTCCAACCAGTCTGGCCATTCTCCTCTGACCTCTGGCATCAACAAGGCATTTCCGCCCACAGAACTGCCGCTCACTGGATATTTTTTCTTTTTCGGACCATTCTCTGTAAACCCTAGAGATGGTTGTGCGTGAAAATCCCAGTAGATCAGCAGTTTCTGAAATACTCAGACCAGCCCTTCTGGCACCAACAACCATGCCACGTTCAAAGTCACTCAAATCACCTTTCTTCCCCAAACTGATGCTCGGTTTGAACTGCAGGAGATTGTCTTGACCATGTCTACATGCCTAAATGCACCGAGTTGCCGCCATGTGATTGGCTGATTAGAAATTAAGTGTTAACAAGCAGTTGGACACGTGTACCTAATAAAGTGGCCGGTGAGTGCATATATATACTGCTGGTGACACTGGTCATATAATTAGAATATCATATATCATGATACATGATACAATGATGATACGGTGGAGCAGGGGTTAGCACTGTTGCCTCACAGCAAGAAGGTCACAGGTTCTATCAGAGCAACCTGGACTCTATAACACCTGAGATAGACAAAGACTGGTGAACTCAGGAACAAGGAGAAACAAATAAGTGTTGATGCTGTTCATGATCAGACTTTATGTGTTCAGACTTGAGTTGGCCAACATTTCTAGAAATATCTTCTTTGGATCTGTCTAAAATAATATTATAATTTGTAGAGATACTGAATTTCTGATTTTTATTACTTGTCAGTTATAATCATCAAACGAAAGAAATAACACAGTGCTGCAGTGCATAGCGCTGTTGTCCAGGTTTCAGTCCTGATCCAGGTTCCAGTCCTTGGTCTGGGTCCTTTCTGTGTGGAGTTTCATGTTCTCTGTCTGGTGGTGTGGAGGGGGGCGTGGGCTGCGCTCGGCTGCAAGGGAGAGACGTGTGGGAGTGGCTCACGGGAACAGCGTCAGGTGAGACAATTCCACAGCTGTTGAGAATCTGCTAATGAAAACCCATTTATACACCCACAGTGACAGCCGGGGGGAGGGAGAAGGAGTAAACGGCGGCGACGCAGCAGAGAAAGAGGACCCAACAGAACCTGAGAAACAGACTGAATGCACAATAAACACGCTCTGAGCGAACAGCAAATCGTCTTGTGTCCTGCCTGTCTGTGCTGGGAGAACCCCGTAGCACTAGCCTTGCTACAGGTGGGTTTTCTCCAGGTTCTCCAGCTTCCTCCCACAGTCCAAACACATGCTGAGGTTAATTGGAGACTCTAAATCACCATAGGAGGGAGGGTGTGAGTGAATGGTGTGTGTGTGTGTATGCTCCATGATTGGCTTCTACCTGTCTGGCTGGATCCTGCCTTTCACCTGTAATGAGCTGTATTTGGCTCCAGTAGACCATGTGACCCTAAAGAGGAATAAGTTGGTATAGAAAATGATGACTGACATGTTTCAGATGTTGTTCCTGGGATCTGTTGGAGCCACTCTCCCAGTTTGGGGGTCACTGCACCGAGTGCTCCTATTACAACAGGGATCACGCTTCCTTGACCTTCCACATCTGTTCCAGCTGTCCTTTCAACCCTTCGTACTGTTCAACCTTTTCTGTTCCTTCTTTCTGCTGTTGGTTCAGCTTGTATCTCCACATGTGTCACCACTTCTTCTGACCTTTGTCTACTAACACTATGTCTGGTTGGTTAACCAGGAGCTGTTTGTCAGTCTGGAAGCTGAAGTCCAACAGAACCTTGGTATTGATGTTCTCAGCCACCTTCTGTGGCCCGGCCCATTGGGATGTGGGTACTTCTATTCCATCCTGAGTCCAGATGTTCCAGTCCATCTTCCACCCTGCCACTATGTGCTGGATTGTCTGATGATTAATTCCTCTGTGCTCTCTGTAAGTTCAGCCTTTAACAGACACTGGGAGGTCTTTCCATATCAGCCACTTCTTCAGTTTGACGATGGTACATTCCATGTAGGGACATAGGATGCTCTGGGTGAATCCTCTTCTCTGATTGGTCATCAAACCCATTTAATGTCCAGGATGTCCGACATGACGAACAGGAAGAACACCTATGGCCATACTACTTTGAATTTTCAATGGTGAAAAACGCAAACTCTAACAAGACCTACGTTTTCAAATGCCTCCTATGTCTTCCAAAGACAAATCACATCACTGCATCAACTACGTTCTCTACATCTAACTTCAAGAAGCACGTTGACATGAGTAAACATTTCATTGTTGTGTACAGTAAACCCATGTCGGTCTCTGAGAGTGCACAGATGGAACCAACTGTACCTGTTCATTCTATTGTTAAATTAACATTGACTTTACAATTAATGTGGACTGCAGAGATTGAAATGCCATTAAATGCATGTAAAATTGTGGGTCCTTGAATTAAGTGGTTGAGAAACACCCCTAGAGCCATAAACAGATCTCCTCTTATGGGGACCCTGGCATATCTTTGTAAATGGGGTCTGCAGGCTACTAAGTGTCAATTTTGAGTCCTATTTGTAGTCCCAGTTGACACAGATTTCCAATCTGTGTCAACTATTGTCTTGAATTCTACTTTGTATTTTACAGAGAAAACAAACAACATGCAGCAAAGTACGCAGACCTAACCACAGCATCACAGAAGAGAAAATATTGGACTGATAGCTCTTCTATCCCCATGAAACAAAGGAAAATTGATGAACCTGTTCAAAGTTTCTCTAGAGTCACACAGAAATTTGTAGACAACGGAGTACTCAACTTCATCACTCAAGGCCTACAGCCGTTCTCCATGGTTGAGCTGCCTGCTTTCCAGGAGCTCATCACTGATCTCCATCCTCAGTGAACAGTAATGTCCCGAACCAACCTCCGCAGCAGACTTAACCGTGTAACCACTCAGATGAAGGCCCGTGTGAGGGAGGAGAGGAGGAAAGCTTCATACATGGCCACGACCACTGACTGCTGGTCTGCAGGAAGAAGGAGCTTTCATGGCATCACAGCAGACTGGTTAGACCCAGGCACCATGGAAGGATTCTTTCTGGAGCAGAACCTGGAGAACCAGTTGCTTTTGAAGTTGAACAAGGCCTATTTTGATTCCAGGCAGACATAGACTGACAGAGAAAGACAGATACATCGTTGTTAAATGTTGTTGTATTAGTACTTGAAATAGAGTTGTGTTGTTGTAGTTAGGTCATCACTGCTCCTCAGTGAGGGAGGAGACAAAATCTTGATGCCTTGATGTGATGCCTTGCGATATATTTCTGCTACCTTAATTATTATTATTATATATATATATATATTCTTGCACAGTCACACGTTTGTTAAAAAAGTTAATGTGGAAATTTAATAAATGGGATCATCAGAAAGGACAGCAATTTATCATCATTTGATTGAATTAGTTTTTATAAGACTTTCTGCAGTATGACAGGTAAGCAGTGAGGTGTGAGCCCAGGGGATCACCTGTGGGCGCAGATCCACAGGGACAAACAATCGATTCTCAGGGCACCCACTAGGTGACGGGCTCTCAACGTTAGCCTGCTTGACCTCTTTTTCTATTTGCCAAGTGACCGCTACAACTACACAGGTTCGTGGCATGATGGGCTCTGGTTCTTTGGCAACAGGCTCAGGGTCGTAGAGACGTGACAGGACATCAGGCTTGTGATTCTGGGACCCTGGCCTGTAGGAAACAGAGAATAAAAAGCGGTTAAAAAACAATGCCCACCTTGCCTGGCGAAAATTCAGTCTCTTGGCTTTACGTATATATTCCAGGTTCTTGTGGTCGGTCCAGACGATGAACGGGTGTTCTGCCCCCTCGAGCCAGTGTCTTCATTCCTCTAACGCCAGCTTGGCCACCAACAGCTGCCGGTTGCCAACGTCGTAATTCCGTTCAGCCCGGGACAGACGGCGCTAGAAGAAGGCGCATGGGTGCATCTTCTCATCCTTCTCCGACTGCTGGGACAGGACCGCGCTGGTTCCCTCATTGGAGGCGTCCACCTCAACCACAAACTGTCGCCGTGGATCAGGCATAGTAAGGATGGGAGCTGTGGTGAAGCGGGTCTTGAGGTGCTGGAAGGCCGCTTCCGCTTCTGGTGACCAGAGGAAGCGCTCCTTTGTGGATGTGAGTGCATGAAGCGGGGCTGCTATTGCGCTGAAGTTTCTGATAAACCGCCAATAAAAGTTAGCAAATCCAAGGAATTGCTGGACCTTTTTGCGGCTATCGGGTGTGGGCCATTCAGCCACAGGGCTCACTTTAGCCGGATCCATCTGCACCCTTCCAGGGGCTACAATGAAGCCCAGGAAGGAGATGGTGTTGGCATGAAACTCACTCTTTGATGCTTTCACATAGAGCTTATTTTCCAACAACCGTTGGAGGACCTGGGATACATGGTTCTTATGGGCATCTAAATTTGGTGAGTAAATGAGAATGTCATCCAGGTAAACATAAACAAACTGATCTATAAAATCACGGACCACATCATTAATCATGGCTTGTGTGGCGAGAGGTACACCGATCGCAAAAAGGGGACAATGAGAATTTAGTAAGTGTTGCACAACAACGCCACCTAGGGAATCTCACCCTAAGATTAAAGGTTTGTATAGAACAAACAGAAAAAGGGCATAAAGGTTCATTTGCTAAAAGAAGAGACAGGACGTAATTCAAGTTAATATATACACTTTATTTATTTTAACTATTAAAAAGACAGAAAAAGAAACACTTATTGAAACGCGTAGTGAAACAATCAGGATGAGAAAACTGTAGGTGCTGAGACTTACCGGCAGGGGGGTGTGAGGCCAAAGAAGGGAGGTGTGAGGGGTTCTGGACAATGCAAGTTACCCCAATCATAAGAGAAAGAAACAACCAAAGCAAAACCAAAAAGAGGGGTGCACGACACACACACACACGGAACCCACCACCAGGATGCCAGGGACCACCACCGGCAGCTCTCAGCACTGCAACAGAAATCAAATACAATTAACACAGAACGAACGCAACAAATAATACAAGGACAATCAAGACCCACACTGAACTCAACCTACAAACATAATCAATGAAGGAAAAACAATAACTTTAACCAAATATAAAGTTAGCGGATATGACTAACAGGGAAACCAAAACAAAAACACAATCACACGTAACATGATCGGTCACGGTACATAAAGTTGTTAAAGACGCAACCCACGAATTATTCCCGAAATAAACACAATAGAAATAAATGGTAAAACGGCTGCCGTGAATCCCACAGCTGATGGTGAACCAACCATGCACTGCCCCAAGCACCGGGCGACCAACTCGCTGAGTCGGCAACGGGAGCCATCAGTAGGTCGTAGCGGAGCGCCACACTAGCGGCAGACAGGTTAAAAACAGCAGGCAGCGGACATGCAGCCGGCAGAACACAGGCAGAACAGCAGCAGAGCAACAACCAGGCCGGGCTGATGGAGTGAGTTTGTGGTTGCAGCAGAAGTTAATCACACCTAGTTATAGAAACGCAACATAAGAGTAGGCAAATAGGTGGCTATTACAGGAGAGAATTGAGCAGGCAGCATGCAAGAGATACATACCACAATAAGGCGATAATAAAGCGCCGCTGAACGAGTCGTGGAGCAGTGCAGAATGGGAGGAGCAACCCAAGATCATCAGCCTAAGATTACAACACAAGCATATAGAAGCAACCAAACATGACCCAAACAGTCAGAAATACAGCTACGACCAACATAGCTGTGGTTGGGGAGAGGCAACACCGGCACGGGCAGCCGGAAGTGGGCATGCCCCAAAGCAAGCGAGCGAGAGACAGAGTAGTACACACCTGTCCTCTTTATATATAGCGCCCCCTCTCGGAATGGAGCTGAGAGGGCCAATAAAACAGCCCCAATCACTTAAGCAGAGGAGGTGTCCATCCTGCTACAGTCTACCCCCCCTTTTGCATCGTCGCCCTGACGATGGAGTTTCATCCAGGCTAATTCCAAGGCCGAAAGAGAACCGAGACTGCGTTAGACCCAGGAAGAGGGACACTTGCGCCATCACATACAGGTTCTCCCACAGACCTTGGGAGATGGTGGACATTGGGATCTTGGCCTGCAGTTGACCGGGTAGTTCGCTGCACCGCAACCTCCCCAGGATGAGTGCACACGGCGGGAGGTGGAGGAGCACCATGGACAATTGGCAAACCTACAGTCACAGCTGTGGGTGCCACCACAGGATCTGGTACAGTAGGGATGTCGGCTGACTTTAAACACCGCAGCAGAGAGGTGGTTTGGGGGACAGCATGAGTGGAAATTGCATGAGGAACTTCATGTCTAACAAACAAGTCAGCATCCAACAACTCATCCTCGGACTGTAGTTGGACCGGAGAGGGTACAGGAGTAACAGAGGCACCCTCTGGAGAGCTGGGTCCAACCACTGCCTTCAGCAGTGAGCGATGTACCTGCTTGGTCTTGGTCAGGTCTGTTGTAGGGGCAACGGTATACACTGACCCTCCCTGCCTTGGTGCTCTCAAGACTTGATACACCGCTGGGCCCCAGAGATCCTGAATCTTATGGTGGCCTTTGGCACTAAAATTCCGCAATCTCACCAGCTGGCCCTCCCGGAGTGGGTCATCTCGGACATGCTGGTCATAGTCCCTCTTCCTGCGCTCTGCCACAGCCTTAAGCCTCTCTCTGGCACCCTCAAAGGCTACCTGCAAACGGGTCTGGTGCTCCTGAATCCACTCATGGACTCTGCCACTAACAGGTTCCTGAACTCGACCCAACAGGAAGTCTAGCTTCCTGTCCAAACATGAGGAAGAAAGGAGACTCACCCGTTGCCTGATGGGAAGTGGTGTTATAAGAATATAACAGTTGTGGCAAACAGGAGCTCCAGTCCCGCTTGCGAGACACAGGCAGAGTGCGCAACAAGTTGTGGAGGGTCCGGTTGAATCTCTCACACTGGCCATTACCTGCGGGATGATACGGTGTCGTGCGAGACTTCTCGACACCATACAGGGCTGCTGCACCAGAGTGCCCTCAAAGTTCCGGCCCTGATCTGAATGAAGCCGAGCTGGAACACCGAACTTTGAGAACCACTCTGTCACCAACACTTGAGCCACTGTAGAGGCTCATTGGTCACGGGTGGGAACAGCCAGGGTGTACTTGCTAAAGACATCTTTCATAACAAGTACACTTTCCACCCCATTATGGGTAGGCTCCAGGACTGTGTAGTCCATAGCCAAGATCTAATTAGGCCGTGAAGCTAACAAATGGCCAAGGTAGCTACGGGGTGCAGACTGATGGTCTTTGGCAGCTTGGCACCTTTCACAGGCTTGACACCACTGTGCTACCTCCGATGACATACCTGGCCAGTAACAACGCTGCCGTAGTAACTCCAAGGTCCGTTCGACCCCTTGATGGCCGTGACCCTGGTGAACCTCAGACAGCACCTCCTCCCCCAGGACAGCAGGAAGAAGCACCTGAAAGACTGGCTCAGCCTCATCAGGGCGGAGGATCTTGCGATGCAGGACACCAGCTCTCTCAACCAACCGGTCCCACTGAGGGAGGAGTGTTAAAACAGGCCAAGATAGCCGCTTCCGCTCCTCCTGATTGGGACCCTGCCCCCGCTGCCAGAACACCAAAATTCCCAGAATCACAGGGTCTGCATGCTGGAGGGCACGAATGTCAGGGAGACCCTGGTGCGGCAGCGCTGAAACTACCGCTTGGGCTGCCTCTGACCGACAGGGCTGCAGGACTTGTTGCCTGGGGAGTAATTTCCCGGGAACCATGACCTCTAAGTCCTGCACCCCAGGAGAACACTGACGCGACAACGCGTCTGAATTTTTATTGACCTTCCCAGAACAGGATTTAATGTTGAAATCAAAGGCAGCAAGCTGGGCTGCCCAACGATGTTCAGTGGCGCCCAGCTTAGCAGATGACAGGTGACTAAGCGGGTTGTTGTCTGTGTAGACAATGGTCTTGTGACCCAGCAAATACTCCCTGAACTTTTCAGTCATGGCCCATTTCAGCGCCAAAAACTCCAATTTCATGGAGCTATAGTTGACCATGTTGAGCTCTGTGGGCCTCAGACCTCGGCTGGCATAAGCTATGGGCCTCACTTTACCACCTTTCTCTTGTGACAACACCGCCCCCAAGCCGCCATGGCTTGCATCCACCTCGAGGATAAAAGGAAGGGAGAAGTCTGCCTACGCAAGGACGGGTGCTGTGGTAAGCTTGGTTCGCAAGGCTTCAAACCTTAGACTGCACTCCTCAGTCCAGTTGGCAGTAATTGTAACCTCTCACCTCTTCAACTGCTTATTCCCCAGAGTGGCCACTAGCTTATGCAGAGGGGCAGCCAGTTTGGCGAAGCCCTCTACAAAACGGCAATAGTAGCTGGCAAAACCCAGGAATGACTGTAGCTCTGAAATAGTTGTAGGGGCTTGCCAGTTGGCTACCACCTCTACCTTGCTTCGATCAGTGGAAACACCCTGGTCAGAGATCACATGCCCTAGATAGCGCACCTCTTTCTGAAAGAAGGCACACTTAGCCAGTTTTGCCTTCAGGTCTTCTTTCTGCAGCCGCCCAAGCACTATTTCTAGCCTCTCCAGGTGTTGCTCAATGGTAGAAGAGAACACCACGATGTCATCGAGGTATAGGACAGGAACATCATCCAAGAGCGGGATGTCATGTCAGATCAACTCAGTGCAACCCAGATCACCATCATGGGCAGAGAACACAGAGGTGTACCTGCTCAGCAGTGACCTTACCTGAGCCTGTTCGTCAGCAGGCAAGGAAGAAAGGTCCATGGCTGCGATCTGGTCAGACACTGAGGAATCCGCCGAGATTGAGATGCCACTGTAGCCACACAAGCCGGCACCTCCGTGACACCTGCTGGCAAGCTGACCACTCTAACCTCATCCAGCATCCCTACATTGGTTCGAGGGTACAGCAACACGTCGGTAGTACCCACGTTAATGACAGGAATGTAAGCTGTACCCCCCACCACCTGAACAAGAGCAGGAGAAGCCAGAAGTCCGGCAGGAAGACCGGAGCTCAAGGGCTCAAACAGTACCGTGGTGTTAGAGTACTGTTCAGAGCAGGTGGCTGCGACAATCTTCATCGTGCCACCAAGGATGCAACACGCCTTCCTCCCCCGCACCTTAATAGCACCCGGGGCATTCCTTGGAGCCTGCACATTGGCCAGATGGCATGACTGTAAAGCCTGCAGAACTGGTGTTGGGGCCTCTGATACAGAGGGCAAATCAAAGAGTGCCAAACCATACTGACCAAAAAGCTCACGATAACATCGCCGGATGACATTCATCCCTAGAACACCAGGGACTCTCGGAGCGCCATCTGAAGGGTCCTTAACGACCAGCACCCCACATCGTGGAATAAATTTGCCACAGAGCTTAAGAGAAGCCTGAGGCTGTCTACCCAACTGCTGAGGTGACGCAAGTGAAGGAAGCTGAGATTGCAGGGGAACACGCACTCCCTCACACTCCCGCGCAAAGTGACCAGGCTGTCGACACCGTCGGCAGATTATGGGGCCATGATGAGGGGAGCGACTACGCTGATGGGAGCTCTGTAAGTGGGAAAGGCTCAGAGTGAGCCGATTCAGCTGCTCTTGCTACAGTTTCAACATCTCCCTAATCTCACTCAATTCTGACACTTGGGGTGATCTAGCTGACACCAGCGGACCACCCTGGACCCCATATTGGATGCCATGCACAGAGGGAAGAGAATTGCTTCGGAGCCTAACACCACCTGGCATGCCCTCACGTTCCCATCTAATTGCCTCACCCCGAACCTCAAGCAAGTCAGCCATGGGCTTCCTGCGGACCAACTGTTTATGTTCTCTCCGGAGAGAACCATCAAGTACCTGCTCAACAAATTGGTCACGCAGCAAAACATCTGCATTCATCATACCATTTGGTGCAGGTTGTTTGACTGCCGCCATAAGACTCATTAAGGCGAGTGAAAACTCTGGCAGGGTCTCCCCCTCCTGCTGCCGGCGGGAGAAAAAGGCCTCCTGCAGGGCTATATAGGAATCAGAGGACCCATAGAGCTCTTGGAAAGCAGCGATAATTTTAGCTGGGTCCCCCCGCTCTGCACTGGAACGATACTTTATTTCTTCCTGTGCTTCCCCTTCCAAGTGGTCAAACAGGAAGAAAGCCCGATCTGATGTATCCAAATGACGAGCTCTCATACACGCTTCTGCCTCCTCAATCCACTCACTCAAGCCTACACCCGACTTTCCCCTAAACATAGGGCATTTTCTCTCACGAGGCACAATTACCAGCTGCTCCATTGGGAGGGCACCGGCAGTGGGAGAAGATGTTGGAGGAGCAGACGGAGCTGCGGGGACGGCTGCGACCTGCTCCTGTTGCAGCCTCTAATTATCTGCTCGGAGCTGAGCTACCAGGTCCCTCAACTCCTGCAACTCTCCCTCCATTGCTACACCCTGACCCACTAGAGATCTCACCAATATGAATGAAGAGGAAAGGGGGGAGTCACCACTCCTTACCAGGATTCTGTAGGACTCCACCAACAAGACCTGGTTGCTGCTCTGCCTGTGAAAATTTCAGATGAAAACAAAAACGTTAATCACTAAACACATGTAGGGCCCCAATTAACACAACAGAAAAAAAGTCAAAAATCAAAAATGTCACAATATATATATTAACTCAATCACGTCCGTCATCTAGAGCAAATCCTGCCGACAACGCCAAAATGTGGCGAGAGGTACACCGGTTGCAAAAAGGGGACAATGCAATGCAAGTGGGTACAACCAACCCTTGAGGATGGGGGCACCCGGAATCAGGCTTTGCTGAAAACCTCTCTAAGGTGGTGGTAGCAGGAAGGCACCGAGCTCAGGTCGGGTTTCTCAGAGCCTGTGGCAGAAGTGACAGAAAGGTGGTTAGCATATATGGTGTTGTTCACTGGGTCCGAAACCGGTTGACAGTGAAGCACACAATCCTTCCCCCATCCCATGATTGCCCCTGTTCCCCAGTCTATGTGTCTATACCCAGGACTATAGTCTGAGAGGGCGACTCTGTCAATAGTGCTGGAATTATGCGTTACCTTTACTGGCATCAAGCTGCGTGGAATGAGGACTGTGGCCATGGGTTGACCCACATGCTGGGGTTTTCTGGCTGGACAGGTGGCGACGAGGTGGTCTGGCTTACCGCAGTAAAAGCAACAACCCTCCTGCTGGCGTCGTCGTCGCTCCTCCCATGTCAGCCGCGTCCTGCCCAGCTCCATGGGTTCCTCTGTCCTGGTGATGGGGAAGGGACGATTGTGCTCTGGCAGCAAACAGTGGGAAACCTGCCCTCCTGGGGCTGTGAAGCGTGGAAATCTCTCTGACGTCGAACCGCTGCTCCGTGGGGACCGGAGCTCGCGAACCCGGTTGTCCGTCCGGATGGCAAGCGAGATGAGGGAATGAGTCTGCGGGCAGGTCCAGTGGCAGCAGCAGTTCCTGGATGCGAACCGTCAGTCCTTTCAGGAAAACATTGTACAGGGCCGTGTTATTCCACCCGCTCTCCGCCGCCAGGGTGTGAAAGCGAATGACATAGTCACACACAGAGTCCTGCCCCTGTGTCAGGTTGCTCAGCTCCCTGGCTTTTTCTCTGTTTGTAGAGAAAAAGCTGGATCAAAATCTTTGTGAGAGCAGTTTTAAAATCTGTGAGGGAATGGCAAAGCGGGGAGTCACGAGCCCATTCTGCAGTGGCCCAAGAACTGGCTCTCCCGGTCAGGTGGGAAACCATGAACGCTATCTTGGACCTGTCCGTTATAAAAGCCTGTGGGAGCTGCTTGAAGTGAATAGAACAGTCAGTGAGAAATGCCTTACATTGTCCTGGTTCTCCCGAGAAACGCTCCGTTGGGGCTAACCTGATCCCTGCCATGGGGGCGCCTTGGACCGGAGCTGCTGCCACGGCCTCCGGCTACACCGTTGGCTGGGCGGCCAGCCTCAGATGGTCTACCTGCTTCCCCACCTGAGATGAAAGCTGTCCCAGCTGTGCCACCATTGCCGACTAGAACTCCTCCTGACGGGAGATGCGGTCCTCCTAAGCCCGTAGCATTGCTGCCCACTGGCCAGCCTCTGCTGAGTCCATTCTGGCCGAAGTGTACTGTCAGGACCCGTTGTAAATATGAACTCAGATGCAGAGGGGTTGGGTGAGTCTCTTTATTTCAGACAAAAAGATCCCTTGACAGAGTGAGGCTATGAAAGGCAGACCTAGGCTAGGGAAAATGAAAATCACTCCTAAGAGGAAAAAAGGCTGTTCTATAAAATTTACAAGTACAGTAACAAGGGAAAACAAATGGCTACGCTACAAAACTACAACAGAAAATCACTCTTACGAGGTGAGAAAACAAAGAAACATGCACAACAAGGATATGACTCTGGAAACTGGGAACAGGGCTTTGGTGAACGCAAGACGAAACACTTCAACACAAGACAAGGGGAGATGCAGACAAGATATACACTGGGTAATGGGGAACAGGTGGAAACAATCAGGGCGGGGCCGACAATCAGACCGATGACACATGAGGAAGGGCAAGTGACCTGAAACGAGAGGAGAGTTATCTTTCAAAATAAAACAGGAAATGACAAGACAAAATGACAAGACAAAACCCAACATGACCTCACCGCGTGACAGTGGTTTGCCACCTTTTTCAGAACAATTTCTAAGTCCAATTTCTAAGCTGTTTGAAGGACAGATCACCACTGGGTGATATTTCAATGTTTCTGGGTTAGATCTTGTCCACAGTTTCATGCTGTACTGATCTTGGTGTCGTAGGAGGATGATAACTGGTTAATAACAATACTCACTACTTATACCTTCTGCAATTGTTGACTTCTTGTAAATTAGTAATTAAATTTTTAAGGTAGATCATTAACATTTTAACTCTTGAGAGCATGGACAGGTCCATGGAGTTATAACAAGGTGCTAGAAATTAAAAAAGGAAAAAAAAGGCCCTATAAATTAAAAAGGGTGGGAAGGAAGGTAAGTGGAAAGAAGAAATTTACTTTTACTTTTTACTTTTGCTTGAGCACTTTTAAAATCCTGTACTCTTGATTACTTAAGTATTTTTTTACTCTTACTCAAGTAAAATTTTGACAGAGCTACTTATACTTGTCGTCGAGTAAATTTGACGCGGAGGACTTGTACTGTTACTCAAGTACTGAAGTCGTGTACTCACTCCACCGCTGGTTATTTCTGTATTTCTCTATTCATTTCTGTGACATAGAAGAGAATTTACAATTCATAATTGTTATCATAATGTTACCTGTTAACTATACAAACAGTTTCAAGTGCTTTTATTTTGTTTAATAACCATCATCATGGTTGACTCTATGCTTATGTTTATGACATTTGGATTGAATATTATTTTAAACTATTTTGTTTTATATTGTTGTCAGTTAATAATAATTAACCATTTTTGAATGTGAAATCTGTTTTTCTCATGCTGATGTTAAGTTTCAGGTTGTGACCTCACAGAAACACACCTGTAGACCTGGATCCACCTGAGGGAGGAGGAACATGATTCACACCAGAAGGTTGATGTTTTCTGCAGAAATCTGGTTCCTGGTAGTTCATAGTAGCATAGAAGCTTCATAGCAGCTTTAGACTCTTTTATTTGGAAGGTCAGCTAGTAGTCCACAAAACAACATGAAGCCCCTGACACAGAAAGTTGTGGAAACACTTTAATTCTGCTGATTTCCTGTAGGTTTGGGAGGTTTATTCCATTTGATGAGAACAGGAGGTTTGACATACGGACACAGACACACACAAATAAATAAAGCAAGGAATGGACAAATACAGTAATAAGTGAAATCCAAAATGTTAATTGAATTTGTCCTTCTTCTACTTTTATGAGAGCTCATCTATTTCAGCATTTATTTATTCATCTCTCATTCCACAGATTGTCACATTCTTTTCTCATTAATGTGTCTTTTATTTTGGCGGAGAAACACTCTTCCCACCTCCGTCCCACCGGAGCCAGGGCTGGCTCTCCACGCCAGTGGCTGTGAAAAACAGCACATTTTCCATTAACAGGATTACTGTCCAACAATATAAATACAGACGAGTTGTGTTGTGTTCAACGAGCTGCCAGTGAATTCAATCACCAACAGGCCCTCGCGTTTCTCTTGTGCCGCCAAGCCGTGGAAGCCAATCAGCCTACTCCAATATGTGCAGCTCCTCCATGCCAGCTCTGATGGAGAACCAACAAGTGACGGCTCAGTGGAGGAATGTTTTATTCCTGCTTTAACTAATTCACCATCTTTTCCTACCAAAGGATTTAGAGACACAGACCGTGTTTGTAAATGATTGTCAAACAGCTTCTCAGCAAACTTTTGAAATGATAAAAAAGTGTATTTTGTGATTTGGAGCAAACAAACTATGCAAAGAAGAAGGAAAGAAAACCAGTCCACATTCCTGGAAATGTTCCTTCCAGGTTTCTGATTGTTGATGCTTCCATAACAATCTATAAACTTTCTGCTCATACTTTGTTTTAAACATCTCTACGTTAGAACTTTTTAAACATCTACACTGCAAAAAATGTCCAATATTGAGTAGAAGGTGGAACAGAGTTTGGATATATTTAAAAACAAATTAAAAGATATATTTTTTTTAGCATTTTTATACCACTTGTTTTTGGCCTGCACCTCATTGTTATTTTTGCCACTAGTTTTAATATTTATATAATCTCTATTCTATAATCTACATAGATAGATGATTGATTTACATGATTTTGTTAAGTGTATTTTTTTGTTTTAAGGAAACTAAAAGTACTCGTACTGTAAATTCCGGACTATAAGCCGCTACTTTTTCTCTACACTTTAAACACTGCAGCTTATTCTACGGTGCAGCTTATTCAAACATCAACCATCACCAATGGCTTTATAAAGGCTGAGCTGCTGCACCATGAAGAGGATGACGTGGACTCCAGTGACCTGGAAAGGAGGAGAATGTAGTTTGTGATGAGATCCTGGTTAATTCACACTGAATTAGAGGAGTTTGATGGTTTTAGTGCAGAGGAGAAAGATAAAGAAGGTGATGAGTGACTTTTTCTGGCAGGATGCTGTATGTGGTATATGTTATAAGTTATAGGTTAGTCAAGTTATTAAGTTAAAAGTCATTAGAAGAATCTGGAATACTGTTTATGCTGTTGAATAAAAAAACATCATCAACCCATAGAGAACAACATGGCTGTGATACAAATTCATTCTGAATTCATATGTTTATGTTACTAAGAGGATTAAATAAAAACTCTCATCTGTAATATCTTTCTGCAGAAATATCTGAACAATGCTGAAGAAGAATAACACAGTGTTTATTTGTTTAAATCTAAGAAATGGACGTGAATCTGAAGGAGCCTGCGGCTGCAGCTTGTACGATTACAAAATGAATTTTCTTTCTTAAATTTGAGCATGCGGCTTTTAATCAGGTGGCCTTGTAGTCTGGAATTTATGGTAAATTATTTTAATAATTTAATAGTTTTGACTTCTATGTCATGTTGCAAAAATCTAGAAGAAATAAAATAAGCCAATTGATTCATCAAGGATAATTCAATATGATTCAGTGTGAAATTGGAACAAAATATTTTCCCTGATGAGATTCATTTTTTTCTGCAGTGTAGGGAAAATGTAAAGATTCAGGTAAATATAACTTTTACCTTCAGGAAAAGTTCTCACAGCCAAAAACAAATCTTCTCAAAACATTTTAAGAACCATACTTTGCAACTATAAGAGAAACATGGAGAGGTCAAAGAGTTCATCTTCTATACCTGCTTATTCCTCATTAGGGTCACACTGGAGCCAATCCCAGCACATTACAGGTGAGAGGCAGGGATACACCCCAGATGGTCTCCAGCCAATCATGGAGCACACACACCATTCACACCTACGGCCAATTTAGAGTCTCCAATTAACCTCAGCATGTGTTTGGACTGTGGGAGGAAGCCGGAGTACCCGGTGAAAACCCACGCAGACACGGGGAGAACATGCAAACTCCACACAGAAAGGTCCCAGACCCAGGACCAAGGAGGTCTTGAACCTGTGACCTTCTTGCTGTGAGGCAACAGCGCTAATCCCTGCTCCACCGTGTCACCCATGAAAGACTTCATTTCCATAAAACAACCACATATTCACTGAAATTCTTGCTTGTGTTTTCTCTTACATCCAGTGACTTAATCAATTAATCGTGCAACAAACCACCTTAAAGTGAATATTTGACCAGTTTGAATTGAGCCTTTTCATCAACATTTTCCTAAAATGCATCACTGTTGTTCAGCAGGTAAATAAAGGAAACGTTTTTTTAAAGTAAACCCATTATGAATTCCTGTCTGAAGTCCTAATGAACGTTTGGAGGTGAAAGCATGATGATGTGTCAGAGCTTTCATCTCTGCAGCTTCATGTTCTTACTCTTCATGTTTTATTCTGCTTCAAATCTCGCAGCAACAATGTCCACTCTGCTTTATACCTCATTTAAACACTTTTCACTCAGTTGAGATTTTACAGTCAACACGCAGCAGTGTGTGTGTTGGACTCATGTTTCTCTTGATTTCACTCAGATCATCTAATGACATCACACCTGCATCAAAGCTGTTGGAGAAGTTGACATCAGTGAATCTTCATGAGTCTGATGATCCTCTATGGAAACAGCTGCATTTTTCAACATGTCTGTCCACAAGTCTCATGGAATCAGAGTAGCTTGTTGCTGCAGTGAGTGACTCTGAACCCAGACCCAGAGCCGCCTGCTGAACATCTGAACCACCAAGACCGGCAGGAGTCCTACAACAGCTGCTTGAACTACCACAGAGTCCTGACCTCAACATCATGGAGTCTGTCTGGATACAACTAGAGACAGAAACAGCAGAGACACTGAAAACCACACAACAGCAACAACTACAACAATAATATGTGCCATGGAGGGAAGGCCACCTGGCCAGGACACTGAGACAGCGGACTCAAGTGCCCAAGGGCGTGGTTTAATTAAAACAGAAAGTCAATTGTGAAAAGTTCAGGGGCTGGAGCAGGAGGCTCAGGGCAGCTGCAGGGTTTTAAAACCTCCATCATTGGCTCAGCAGCAGTTGACATAAAGAGCTGCACATCGTAGGTTTTTGACATTTTTCAAAAAATAGGAACATGTATCCTTGGGACTATTTTCATCGGTGGAGGAATCCATGTGGTTCTCTAATGTTTCTTGATGTTTGATCAGCTGATTATTGGTTTTGATGTCAAAATTTATTGTCTCACAATCTGCTTTCCAGATTATATGCAAATCTCTTTTATTAAGATTTCTGGCATCAACCGAATGAAACATCATCGTTTGACTACAATTATTTCCTTGTAAACTGATTTTAAGGATAAAAAGTCATCATTTGTTAAAGGAAATTTTAAATTTAACTTTAACTTTCATGTATCAGCAGCATATAGCAGCAGACAGTCTCTGCCTGGGTTGTTACAGCAGATGTTGGGATGGGGGAGAGATGTCTCACTCTGCACCAACATGTTAGACTCACAAAGCGTGGAGGAAATATGATTGGTCAGTGTGAAATCCAGCAGGACCCTGCTGAACCAAGCCCTGATCCGAAACTGTAATTAAACATTAAACGTGGAATCTAATTTGTTGTGGAAAAGCCTCTGAGGGCAGATTATGAGACGTTTTAAACACAAAACAGCTTTGTGGACTGAGAAAACGTGTAAAACCTGAAATGAAACAGCAGCAGCTGAAATGATAATAATAATAATAATACATTTTATTTGTTGGGCGCCTTTCGCAGCCTCAAGGTCGCCTTACATGAGGTATATTAAAAACAGTAGTATTGTTTTAGGCAATACATCAAGTATAATAAAAAGAATAGATAAAATACAAAAAAGAAAAGAAAAAAAAGTGAACACGGGAGGGAGAATTAATAGCTAATAAAGAAGTGTAATAAATAGGGGCGATAAAAATTGTTAAATAAATAGAGAAAATGGCTGTGTATATACATTATGTCACAGTTGTGGCTGTACCTCCCTCTTTTGTCTTCCCCCTTCTCCCTTGTGTTTCCCTGTCTCTCCCTGTGTTTGTGTGTCTTTGTGCTGGCGTGGGCGTGGCCACCTTGTCACTCACACTCAGCTCCTGGATTCCTCCACACCTGCCTGTCATCAGCTCATCAACCCCCTCAGCCTCCACACCTGCCATCCATCAGCTCATCAACTCCCTCAGCCTCCACACCTGCCATCCATCAGCTCATCAACTCCCTCAGCCTCCACACCTGCCATCCATCAGCTCATCAACCCCCTCAGCCTCCACACCTGCCATCCATCAGCTCATCAACCCCCTCAGCCTCCACACCTGCCATCCATCAGCTCATCAACCCCCTCAGCCTCCACACCTGCCATCCATCAGCTCATCCCCTCTGCAGTATATCAGCACTGGCTTTTCCACCACTCCTCGCCAGATTGTTGTCAACCCTCCGTGGTGTGAACTTCGGCTCCTCAGCGGTATCTACATAGAAACGGCTACCTTGTTTTTTGACCAGTTTAACCAACCCTCCTTTCTTGTCTCTCAGGATCATCCTCGTCTGCCTTCCAGTTTTCCAGCCACCTCTGCCCTCCACTCTCTCAGCCACCCTCCAGCTCCAAGCCACCCCTGCCTTCCACTCTGCCTCCCACGCCGACCAGTCCCGTGTCCCCCTCCCCGAGCCAAGACCCCTTATTCCTTTTTTACAATAAAATTCAATTTTCCACTACTCGCTCTTGGGTCCCCCTCGTGAGTCTGTCACACATTATACATACATATACATACATACATATACATAGATACATACATACATACATATACATAGATACATACATATACAAACACATACACATATACACAGAGGAGTTGGGCTAAGCAGTGGGGTAGGCCAAGGTGAAAAGGTGGGTTTTTAGTGCGGCTTTGAACTGGGAAACAGTGGAGGTGTTTCTGACGTGGGGAGGGAGAGAGTTCCAGAGGCGGGGGGCAGCATGACTGAAGGAGCGATGGCCGAATGACTGAAGGTGGGCAGCAGGCACAGAGTGATTGATGAGGAGGAGCGGAGTGGGCGTGGGGCGGTGCGAATGTGGAGTAAATCAGAGATGTGGGGGGGGGGCAAGGTGATGCAGGGCTTTAAAAGTGAGTAGTAACAGCTTGAAGGTGATGCGGTGATGGATTGGCAGCCAATGGAGTCGGTGGAGGATAGGAGTGATGTGGGAAGCGGAGGGGGTTTTGGAAATGATCCGGGCTGCAGCGTTCTGGACTAGCTGGAGTTTGCGGAGGGTTTTGAGGGGGAGACCGGAGAACAGGGAGTTGCAGTAATCTAGGCGGGATGTGACCAGAGAATGGACGAGGATGGAGGCTGAAGTAGGTGTGAGGGAGGGGCGGAGGCGGTTGATGTTGCGGAGGTGGAAGTATGCTGTCTTGGTGATGTGGTTGATGTGGGCCTGGTAGGATAGGGTGGAGTCTAGGATGACACCTAGACTCTTGACCTGTGCTGAGGGGAGGATTGTGGTGTTGGTGAGGGAGAAGGCGAGGTTATGGGAGGTGGAGAGTGTGGATTTTGTTCTGACAAGAAGAATCTCAGTTTTATTGCTGTTCAGTTGGAGTGAGTTGGAGGCAAACCATGTGTTGAGATCATCCAGACAGTGTACAAGGGAAGTGAGAGGAGAGGAGGCGGAGGGTGAGGTGGAGAGGTAGAGCTGGGTGTCGTCAGCATAGGAGTGGAAATGGATGTTGTGTTTCCGGAAGATTTGGCCGACTGGGAGGATATAAATGAGGAAGAGGATTGGACCGAGGACAGAACCTTGGGGGACGCCGGAGGTGACAGTGGAGGGGTTGG